>ML663025.1:3445681-3623542 GCA_007570785.1 Antilocapra americana
TGGTCTTTGTATTTGATATTTGTTAATTTGATTAATATGTGTCTTGGGGTGTTCCGTTTGGGGTTCATTCTATTTGGGACTCTCTGTGTTTCTTGGACCTGAGATGTTATTTGCTTCCCCAATTTAGGGAAATTTTCAACAATTATCTCTTCAAGAATTTTCTGATGGTCTTTCTTTTTGTCTTCTTCTTCTGGGACTCCTATGATTCGAATATTGGTGCGTTTAATATTGTGCCAGAGGTCTCTAAGATTGTCCTCATTTCTTTTAATTCTTTTTTCATTTTTCCTTTCTGTTTCATTTATTTCTGCCATTCTGTCTTCTACCTCACTTATTCTGTCTTCTATCTCTGTTATTCTACTGTTGGTTCCCTCCAGGGTGTTTTTGATCTCATTTATTGCATTATTTATTCTATTTTGACTCTTTTTCATTTCTTCTAAGTCCTTGTTAAAGCTTATCTGCATCTTCTCAATCCTTGCCTGCAGGTTATTGAACTGCAGCTCCAACTTATTTTCCAGGTTTTGGATCATTTTCACTATCAGTATTCGGAATTCTTTGTCAGGTAGACATCCTATCTCTTCGTCTTTTGTTTGGTCTAGGGGATATTTATCCTGTTCCTTTACTTGCTGGGTATTTCTCCGCCTTTTCATCTTGTTTATCTTGCTGTGTTGCCCCTTTATTGTGGGGAGGGGTTAGATGTGTTGTTTGTAGAAGTTTTCTGGATGGGAAAGCTTGTGTGGTGTTCTTCTGGGTGGATCTGGGTTTCCTCACTGTAACTAACAATGGAGTGTCCAGTAAAGAGATTTGAGGTGTCAGTGGACTTGGTGTGACCTTGGGCAACCTGTGTATTGAAGCTCCTGGCAGTGTTCCTGCGTTGCTAGAGAATTTGCTTGGTATATCTTACTCTGGAGCTTGTTGGCCCTTGGGGGTTGATTAATTTCAGTTTTGGTATGAAGGAGGTTGATGAGTTCCTATCGATTAATTAACTCTTGGATGCAGGAGTGTTCTGGAATTCTCAGGGTCTGGGTTTAGTCTCCTGTCTTCCAGTAGCCTCAGGGCTCTTTTATCTCTGCACTGATGGTGGCAGAACCTCTAGTTTAGTGATGAGAAGTTTCTTCACAGTGAGGGACACCCTGTCGGGTACACAAAGTTACATGGCATGGACCAGGAGAAGAGAGGAATCCGATGGTGAGGGAGTGAAGTGGCCAGTGATTGCTCCTCTGTGTGCCCTCCACAGCCTGGATCCCTTGGAGATGTTCACAGAGTTATATCGAAATGTGAAGAGGGTGGAAGGAGACAGAATTGACCAGAGAGAGAAAAGAGAGAGTCAGGTGGATAGAGACAGATTCAGCCAGTGGTCAGTTATTTTAGTGTTCTTCACAGCTGGTAACTCTCAAGCAGAGTCCCAGAGTTGGGTAGAGAATATACAGAGGAAGAGGACGTTGAAGGTGTCTTGGTAGGAGAAGAAAAGAGAGAAAAAAAAAAAGAAAAGAAAGAAAAAAAAAAAAGGAGAGACAAGAATGGGGAGAGAGCAGTCAAGCCAATGATCTCACTCCCAGGTAACGATGGGTACTGGAGCTTGGATCCTTAAAGATACAAAGTTGATACCCAATACTAATAAGCAAAGATTAAAAATCTAGAGTAAAGATTGGATTCTCAAAATACTATTACAAAGAAAAAGATAGAAAGAAAGATAAAGAAGAAAATACAACAACAACAACAAAATCCGTAAAAAAAAAAATTTTAAAAAGAGGAATAAAGTGGAGATATAAAAGGTAAGAAAGGAGATAGGATGGAGAATACAATAAGGGAGAAAGAGGAGATTTAAAAAAAAAGGGAAAATAAAAATAAAGGAAAAGAAAGAAAGGAAAAAAAGAAAATAACAAGGTTATAGGGGACTTAAAAATTCTAAAAAAAAAAGGGGGGGTATAAAAAAGTTTTAAAAATTTAAAAGATGGTCCTAGTTCAGTTATAACTAAGGCTTTCTCTGGTGCTGGTGCGTACAGCAAGGGGTCAGTTTATTTTTCAGACAATTCCTTGGTCCGGCTTGTACTTCTCACGGTCTATAGACTCTTTTCTATGCAGTCTGCGCCACCTGCAGGGATTTAATCTGCTACTCCTGACAGTTCCAAAGCTGTTGCCTCTGCTAGCTTAAGCGTCTTCTGTTTGCTGGTCTTTTATGTGTCTATTCAGCGCTCTGGAGTTTGCCCTGCTCCTGCTGAGTGCGCTTCCCCCGCACCTTCTGCTCCGCTCTCTGTCGTCCGCCCAGCGCAGCTGGGGAGTGCGGCTTCTCCCCTCCCCCGGCCCAACCGCTCGGCTTTCCCTACGTGCAGCTAAGCACATCTTCTTAGGTGTGCAGAGTGCCGATCCGTCCAGAATCCCCAGAAGTCTTGGTTAGCACCTAGCTCTGTTCGCAATTTGGCCGCGAAAGCCTCGCCGGGGCTGGGCTATGCCCGCTGATCTCCGGCAGGGGTTGGGTCGGTCCGAAGCCCGAAGGCGCCCAGCTCCGCCCAGCCGGCCGCCTCCCTGCCGACTCCGCCTCTCCCTTTGGTCTCCCCGGGGCTGGGTTATGCCCGCTGCACTCGGGCGGGGGCTGGGCTGGTCCGCGGCCCACAAGCGCCCAGTTCTCCTCGGCCGGCCGCCTCTCTGCCGACTCCGCACGCCCTTTGTTCTGTGCCGCCCGGCCGGCCACCTCTCTGCCGACTCCGCACCTCTCCTTGCTCTGCATGGGCCTGGCAGGGGGGCTCTTCCAGGGGAAAGCTACTTCTCAGTCTATCTCCGGTTAGCCCCCTGGGTTGGGTCGCTCAGGCTGCTCCGTTCCCTGAGCGCGCGGCCCGCCCCTCCCTGAGCAGTCCACTTTGGCTAGTGGGGGGTGGGGCATCCGCCGCCACTTCCCTGTGCCTTCCAGCCAGAGAGGTAGTTTGCAGGGCTTAATTATTAATCTGCTTTTACTCCCAGCTATCTTGCTCTCCAAGATTCACCGCAAATCCGCCCGAGAGAATGCTCCCTGGTATTCAGAAACCTTTCTCCTCTATTTTTTTTTTCCCCTCTTTATTCCAGAATCCCCTTTCGGGACGGATCCCCGCCCCCAACTCTGTCTCTCCCTTTACTTTTTTCTCTCTTTTTTCTTTTGTCCTACCTCCTCTCGTCGGCAATGGGCCATCCCTTCAGATGCCCGATGTCCTCTGCCAGCATTTAGATCCTGTTTTATGGAGTTTGCATGGTCTTTAAAAGTTCTTTTGGTGTATTTATTGGGGAGAGAGTGGTCTCCCTGTCCTATTCCTCCGCCATCTTAGTTCCAATTCCTAAAAATAATATTTTATACGGACTTATAACTCTTCAGAACCAGCTCTGGCTGAAGTAGCTCTTAGAGGCATTTACTCTTTCCCGTAAGTCAGAGAGTGATGTTTCTCTGTCAAGGAAGTACCAAAAGGGCATTTTTCTTCCCCCTTGAATTTGATGGGAGTTAACACAGATTGACGATGGGTCATCTGAAAATGCTTGTCTCTTTTATTTTCAATTTTCCTGTGTGGAAATTGCCCATATTTTGTCTGTTTCTTCATGTTCCACGCCATTTTGAGTATCTGAGACTGTTTCTGTGAAACAGTTAATGTCCAAAAACTGTGAAGCAATGTCACCATGTTTCAAGACTTTGTCATGTAGACATTTTACCACTGTCAGTTCTAAAGCCATTATTACAATAAATCAGTTTAGTGTGCCTAGCAAAAAATCAATTACATCAGAAAATAATTATACACTTATAATATATGGCTGGTCCTGGAATTTTGTTCTTATAGATACCATCATATTTTAAATATTTATACCAAAGAAATATACTCTCTGTAATAATATAGGTATGTGGCCTATAACTCAGAAAAGAATGATGAAAATTATATGAAACTGTTTCTTAGGCTTTTTTAAAAATTTTTTTATTAGTTTTGCCATACAATGACATGTTATCGCCATGGGTTTACATATGCTCCCCCTCCAGAACCCCCCTCCCTCCCCCTGGGAAATCTCGATGCACCAGCCCCGAGCATCAATCCTGGGCTGGTGATTGATTACACATATGATAATTAACATGTTTCAATGCCATTCACCCTTATCATCCCACCCTTGCCCTCATCCACAGAGTCTACGAGTCTGTTCTATACATCTGCGTTCCTTTTGCTGTCTCGCATGCTGGGTTCTTGTTACCGTCTTTCTAAATTACATATATATGCATTAATATACTGTATTGTTGTTTTTCCTTCTGGCTTACTTCACTCTGGATAACGGGCTCCAGTTTTGTCCATCTGAGTAGAACTGCTTCAAATGAATTTTTTTTTTAATGCTGAGTAATATTCCATTGTGTATATGTACCACAGCTTTCTTATCCATTCGTCAGTTGATGGGCATCTAGGTTGCTTCCATGTCCTGGCTATTGTAAACAATGCAGCGATGAACATTGGGGTACACGTGGCTCTTTCAATTCTGGTTTCCTCGGTGTATATGCCCAGCAGTGGGATTGCTGGGTCATATGGCAGGACTATTTGCAGCTTTTTAAGGAACCTCCACACTGTTTTCCATAGTGGCTGTACTAGTTTGCATTCCCACCAACAGTGTAGGAGAGTTCCCTTTTCTCCACATCCTCTCCAGCATTTATTGCTTGTAGATTTTTGGATTACAGCCATTCTGACTGGTGTAAAGTGATACCTCATTGTGGTTTTGATTTGCATTTCTCTGATAATGAGTGATGTTGAGCATCTTTTCATGTGTTGGTTAGCCATTTTTATGTCTTCTTTGGAGAAATGTCTGTTAAGTTCTTTGGCCCACTTTTTGATTGGGTCGTTTATTTTTCTAGAATGGAGCTGTAGGAGTTGCTTGTATATTTTGAGATTAATTGTTTGTCCGTTGCTTCATTGGCTATTATTTTCTCCCATTCTGAAGGCTGTCTTTTCACCTTGCTTATAGTTTCCTTTGTTGTGCAGAAGCTTTTAATTTTAATTAGGTCCCATTTGTTTATTCGTGCTTTTATTTCCAATATTCTGGGAGGTGGGTCATGGAGAATCCCGCTTTGGTTTATGTTGGAGAGTGTTTTGCCTATGTTATTCTCTAGGAGTTTTATAGTTTCTGGTCTTATGCTTAGATCTTTGATCCATTTTGAGTTTATCTTTGTGTATGGTGTTAGAAAGTGTTCTAGTTTCATTCTTTTACAAGTGGCTGTCCAGTTTAGGCTTTTATTACCATTGTTTTGAGTGTCATCATCTTTGAAAACATATGGATACCATACTTGTATTTCATTAAAGAGGAATTTATAAATAAGTGATGCAAAGTTAAAAAGAAACTTCCAGTTACTGTTGTTTTGTCTTCTAAGAAAGCAGCAGTTTGAAAGAAATGCTGTGATCTTATTTTACATTCAGTCTCTACCTAAAATTTTTGAATTTTAACAATCATCAAAACTCTGGTTATTACTCAGTGGCTCATAAATGGCATTTCAACACATTTCTTAGGGACAGATTGAATTCTTATTAGGGAATATATCTGAGGTTGAAGTCATGTGTGTGTGTATACCTGCACATATATTCCTGCCTCAATTCATAGGACAAGTGCATTGGACATTGATCATTTTAATGCTTATGTCTGCATGACTCTGACTAGGTCTTAACAGTTTCTGCCTTGATTTTCCCATCAGTACAATAAAGGAAACAAGACATAACCACCAAATTATCCTAGTGAGTCTCCCTCTCATTATATTTCATTGATATTTTGGTAGGGAAAATTCCTGAAACTCTTAGACATATATATTCAATATATTCAGTCCTGGAGAGAAGATAGGGGAAATAGTAATTTCGTGCACTTGCTCTAATCTTTAAGGAAAGCAAGTTTACAAAATGAAATACACACTTCTCTGTATCTTTGACACATTCTATGATCCTATTCCTAGGGTTCTAGTCTAAGAAAACAATTAGACATGTTGTTAAATGGTCATGACCATAACTGTTGATGGCAAAAAATAATTGAAATACATTTTTAAGACCATCACTCTAAAAATAATTCTAATACAAATTACCAACACAATCAGATCCTACTCAAAAATATAAGAAACAAAACAGATGAGGAAATTTAATCAGCCAAATCTATAGCCCATGTGGAAAATCAGACATCTAAGAACAGCCAGGAAGATTTCTAAAAGGGAGGAGTAATGGAAGAGGACTTACGTTTTCAGATGTCAAACTGTGTTAGAGAGATATGAGCATTAAAATGTGTTAATTTGGGGGACTTCTCTGGTGGTCCAGTAGCTAAGACTGTGCTTCCAATGCAGGCAGTCCGAGTTCAATCCTTGGCCAGGGGACTGGATCCTGCATGGACTAGATCCAACTAAGGATTTGTACACTGCAACTAAAAGATCCTGCATGCCACAACTATTTATTTATTGTGTGCAATTACTTATTACCTTGTGCATGTGGTATTTTCATAATAAAATTATTTAAAAATAAAAAGTTCCATGTACAAAAAAATAGGGCAGCAAGTGCCCTATATCCTGCTCAATAACTCCTGACTGCCAGAATGTGCCTTAAGTCCAGAAGCTAGGAAAGGTCGGAAGTCAGATGAATCCTAACTGGCTCAGGCTGTACGTACAGAAAGTTGAAACAAAGCTTGTCATCTGGGAAATAAATTTTGAAATACTGACAAAACTAGAAAGCATCAAAATGCTGAGTAATTGTGATGTCCCCTTATATGTACAAAAATTAATAAAGAGAAACTTTATTAAAAATGGAGTCAGGAAACTCTGCACAGGGAGCCCTCATATGCACTGTTGCAGTTTACAATTCTACTTTAATTCTCCAGCCAGAGAAAGGGTTTTTCCTTGCCAAGCAATAGCCCAGCCTAGAGGAGATGCAACAGTTCAGCCAATGAGAACCAACTGCTTCCGAAACTCTTAGTTTCCTCCAGTGAATCTTTATTTAGGACAGCCCCTCCTGACTCCCCTCTTTTCTCTATAAAAGCAAGGTCCCCTTCTTTGTTCTAGGATTTGCCTACAGACCTCCATAGCTTGCATTTACTGAATTGCAATGTCTCTGGCTATTTCTGAATAAATTCATTTTGCTGGTGAAATAAGTAGCGATTTTATTTGTAAAGTCAACATATGCTTCCAGAGCATCTCTGATTCCCATCTAAAAGGAATAGGATTACAAAGGCTATTTCAAATGGCCTCTGAGTCTTCAGAGGGTCATAGCATTCAATCTACCGAGTTTGACCTACTGTGCATTGCTTGTAATACAAGAGAGTGAAAACGTCTTATGGTTCTTCACAGCCCAGGCAAATATTAAAACCAAATAAAATTACCTGGAATTGGAGATTTCCTAAGATCAAAAACTTCATGGCTCTTGAAGACACTCTGTCTAAAACTTTTTTCAGACTTCAAAAATCATGACTCTTTTCATTGTCCAGTTCTGAATAGACACAGGTTCTGGATTCAATTCCCACCTCTATTATTTTGAGGCATTGTTATATGATGGATTACTTAACATTTCTATATTTTGGTTTCTTTATCTACAAAAATCAGAAACAGTAACCGTTTGACATGTAGTGTGAGTAAAACATAAGATGGGCATAATTATTGTCATAGAATAAACTGGCAGTAAAAGTTAGCAGTTTTTAGCCTTAGTATTAATTTTGGAAATCATTTTCTAATAGGAAAAATTATCTAAATTTTAGGTACATAATTTTCACATTTCTTTTGAATGTGGATTGGAGCTGATAAGATGGTTTCATTTTCAGTTTGTCAACTCTGTATTTCTACCTTATTCATAGTTGAAGGGAATGGAGCAGATGATCGCTGCCTTGTATTATTATGCGCCCCCACTGGGAGAGGCCAGAATCTTGGTGATGGTTAATGCTGAGTCTGACATCCAGTGCTTTCAGTGGTTATCATCAATACCATACTGCTTTATTTCTCAAAACTGCTCCAGGCAGCTTTTAGTTTTCTCACCAAATGTCTAATAGGTTTGGGAAACCACACACCCTGGACAGGCCAAATCACAGTATTTTGCTCTACTGTCCATATACGTACCCTCCAACTTGCCAGGTCATAAAATATAACAAAATAGGAGCATCACACCAATAGCCTAATGTTATGGAGAAGGGAAATGATCCTTGATTGAGGGCCGAATGAATTATTGAGTGTTATTTATTGTGCCAATACATTTTACATGAGTCACCTCATTTAGTCTTCATAATACTTAAAAGCACAAATTACAGCCCATATTGTAAAGAAGAGGCAACTGATGGCGAGAATGTTTCTGTCTACTGCCACACAGATGGCCGGTGTCGGGACTGAGGCTCCATCCCAATTCTACGTGGTGGCGCTATTTCCTCTTTATGTATTTGTGCCTGGGAAGATATGTGCTACTTTGGATCTAATCCTGATTATACCCAGAAAAAGTTGTGAGAGAAGAAGATGCACAAAGCATTCAGTTTACTTCCTTGGGTTTGGCAGGGGCTAAAGGCATCACAGTCTTTGTTGATCCATTCCACTTTCTCTGGATATTCCTATCAATCAAAGAGATACCTCTGCACACTGCAAAATGGGAGGCCTTTCATGATTGACATGGTATCACCAGTGCTCAAAATATAATAATAGTGAAATCGCATTAGTTAGACCATTTTCAAAAGGATGTGATTATCCAGATCTTTTAGAAATGCAATTGTGGAAGCAGATGCCACACAGTTAATGATTAACAGTGCCTTTGCTTACCAGCAATTATTTTTTTCTCCCTGGAAGCATACTGATTAGCCAAAGACACCCAGAGTCTGGCTCCCAAATAGAGGGCTGGGTCTCCAGCCAAGTTTCATGGCAACTCTGTAAATAACAATATGTCCCACAGACCAGATTCCTAGCCTGCAGGCACCATTATATCACATTTCCCAGCCCTGTGCATTGGCAACTGCCCACAGACTCAGAGCTTGGAATAAAGTCAGTTGGAATTGGAAAGAACTTTCTGGCTTTGCTAAACTACTACTTCAAATAAGCGAGTAAGTTGCTAAGAGAACTATATTTCTAGGTAGCCAAGGGATCGCCATTTCTCTGTTGCTGTTGGTATTTTAGTACTTACTAAGAAAAAGTGAACAAAGTTGTCACTCTCAAAGACTCCACATGAGCAGATCATAGTCAGGACTCAGAGCTTCTATGGACAACTCTTTGCAAGTTAATTAGCCTCTCTCACACTTAGATGTCACCTCTGGAAAGGGGGTAATAATAGAGAGTATGGCTGCTTTGAAAGTTTATTGTTAATATGTAAGAAAGTATTAGCTCAGTCTGGGACACGTTTGTGTAAAATTAAATTTTTTTTGGAAGGATGGATTCTCTCTTCAAGCCTCAATTTCCCAGTTTCCAGAAGATGAAGGCACTTAGAAAACCCAATTAGACTCTCAAGGTTTTGGTTGATTTTAACACCACCATATCGTGACTGTTTCTTCTGCCTGCCTTTCTCCATATGTCTGTTGAATTGCATTCACCCAGATGGCATGTATTATAAAGCAGTTCACATGGTTCAGTTACTGCACTAGGCATTACTTTCACATTTCCTCCTAAAATCACCTCCTAAAGCTCAAATGCAGACATCCTTGTTGTATTCTAGGGTGAAAGAATGTCTTCAGAAATACACACTATTACTATGTAAGGTGAGCTTTACACTAATGCTATTTTAGTTAACTAAAAATATCCCCATATTCCTCCACACTTTACATTATAAGGAAACCAAGACAAAGGTTTTAAGTCATTTATTTATGCTCGCACAGTGGAACAGGCCAGAATTACGACAGGATATTATGTCTCCTGACTCTAATTTTTGATACTCTTAAATGCATAGAAAATACAGGAAATGTATTTACCATTTTGTTCATCTGAAAAGGAGTGTTTATGAGGGACCTAGTGAGGGCTGTCTATGCCACAATTTACTTCCTTTATTTAGTAATAATCGACTAGGGAACAGCAGCAAATTTTCTAAAAGAATTTAAATCTTCTTCTAAAATGACTAAATCAAAAGACTGAATTTCCAATCTTATGAGAACTTATCCAACCATGACAAGTGGATGTATAAATAGGATACCAATATCAGACATCCATAATGTCCCCTTATCTAAACCTGCTTCAAAAGTAAAAAGTTTCCCTTTATAAGAGGCTTGAGGATCCCACAGACCTGTTTTTTAAAACAGGGTGTTGAATTCTGATTGAATTGTTCCATTTGTCAGTTGTTTCCAAGAGGCTTGATCACATTCAAAGGAATGCCTCTGTCTTATTAAAGATTACAATTCAGATCTTAGTTTTGCTTAATTCCATTGGCTAATTACCTCCAGTTTCCAGTATGTATTTTAAAATCCAAATTCTGAAGTCTATACCACATTTCAGAGAACTGCCAGATAGCATCCCCAAGACATCTCATTGTACAAAACTAGAAAGATCATCTTTTCTTAAATAATTTAGAAACTCTCCCTAACTTCCTCCTCCAACAATGGAAAATTCTCAGTGGTTCAAGTTTAGAATTGTAATGTTCCCTTTGTATGCAGGAGTCAATCTATCTTCAAATCCTATCACTTTTAACTTTTCGCACTTGATTACCCTTGAGTCTTCTATAGTTCCTATTCAATCTCAAGTAGTCCGGTTTAGCAAGAGGAGTCTTCTGTCCGGATCTCAGGCTTTTTTTTTTTCCTTATCCATCTTACGTTTTGATCCTTTCTCATTAAAAAACAGTCTTTTCCAGGTGTCTACAAAAAACCTTCACAGGCCTTGCCTATCATTTAAAGCTGACAACAGATACCAGACTGCAATTCCAAAATTCCCATCTAAATCCCATGCCTTACCATCCTTCATTTCCACCAAATGTTTCCCCATGCCTATGATCTTCCTTCTGGTATAGTGTGCTTTCTTATCTCAGGTCTCTAGCTTACATTTATTCCTCCAAATCCAGCTTTAAGAAAATGTTTCCCAAACCAACATTCCAGCCACCACATTCACTTCCCTCCAAAACTGAAAATTATCTCGTCTAAATCAAAACTATCAAAGTCCCTTTTTAGGGTCATCATGGATTCATCTGCTAACTGACTGACTTTTTACGTGCGTCATTTGTGTTTTTAAACACTGTCAGAGTCCTGAGAGTAGGAAGTATCAATCATAAACACCTACCCAAAGGATAAATGATAGATGATACTAATAACCAATGATAATATTTGCCAACATACATTTTATAATTTTCTATATGTAGGCACAGAACCATTTCACTGAATCATCATTAACACTTTTTGAAATAAGTGTTGTTATTATCTCTATGGGCTTTCCTAGTGGCTCAGATGGTAAAGAAGCTGCCTACATGCAGGAGAACCGGGTTCAATTCTTGGATTGGAAAGATCCCCTGGAGAATGGAATGGCAACCCACCCCAATATATTCTTACCTGAAGAATTCTACAGACAGAGGAGCCTGGCAGGTCCATGGGATGGCAAAGAATGGCACACAAATGAGTGACTAATGCTTTCACTTTCACACTTCAATTATCTCTATAGATTAGGAAACAGAGTTTAACTATTTGATCATAAGTATTAAGTATGTGACAACAAAATGTATATTGTTTCCATTCCATTTCACTGTCTGCCTAGGATAGCAAAACTTCAAATCCAGTCATCTAAAAGACTTTTTCAAAATGGCATGGTAACAATTTTTTTTAATTTCCTAGAGCATTGCCTTCAAGTCATAGGACTACATAGAAATTAAAATACACTTACTCCTTGGAAGAAAAGCTATGACAAACCTAGGCAGCATATTAAAAAGCAGAGACATCATTTTGCCAACAAAGGTCCATATAGTCAAAGCTTTGGTCTTTCCAGTAGTCGTGTATGGATGTGACAGTTGGACCATAAAGAATGCTGAGCACAAAAGAACTGATGCTTTCAAATTGTGGGGCTGGAGAAGACAACATGGATATCAAACAAGCAAATCCTAAAGGAAATCAACCCTGAAGATTCATCAGGAGGACCAATACTGAAGCTGAAGCTCAATACTGTGGCCATCTGATGTGAAGAGCCAACTTACTGGAAAAGACTCTGATGCTGGGAAAGATTGCAGTCAGGAGAAGGGGCTGACAGAGGATGAGATGGTTGGATGGCATCACTGACTCAATGAACATGAGTCTGAGCAAACTCCGGGAGATGATGAAGGACAGGAAGTCTGGCGTGCTGCAGTTCAAGGGGTAGCAAAGAGTTGAACACTACTGAGTAACTGAACAACAACATAGGACTACTAATTATCCCCAGACAACAAGGACAGAGAATACTTTCTTTCGTCAGATGCTACTCTGCTACCTATGGATAGCACACCTACCCAGATGATAGCAGCAGTCTTCTCCACCATTTTATTTCACTTCTCACAATGGAAAACTCTACCTGAATTTGCATAAAAGCTCAACATACAAACATGTGTTTCCCATACCAGGATACAGATAACTAGAGATGCAGACAGCTATTACATGTCATCTTCAATCCCAGGCCTTGTCTAAAAACTACCTCACAGAAGTCAGCTCTCCTGGTAAACTAGATTTTTCTTAAAGAAAAAGGAATTTAAGATATTTGAAAACAAATCTTATTTCTCAAAAATAATCTAAGTGGCTTTTTAAAAAAAATTGTTCTATAGAAGTCTCTGTGAAATGACATATGATCTTTCGATAACATTCATAATCTTCCCAACAAATTTAAAGAGAAATCAATTTAAAGAGTCTTAACCTTTATAAAGAGAATAAACCATGTCTGTGTTATGTGCATACTGTGGGTGTTAGTGAAAATTTCCTCCCATTGAATTTATAAAATGTTTTCATTATCTATTACATCTTTAAGTATCTCAAGGACAGTTATATATAAAAAGATGATCTACAGGCACAGAGATTTTATTATATACTGTACTCATCTGTAATTAGATAAGATTTCTATATCACTAGGGGTTTATGCTCATCATTCTAAATCTCATGAAAAAGTAATATAAAAAATGAATAAACAGAGGTATCACCAATGCAATTGGCATCCATAGAAAAGGTTCAAGAGAAAATCATTTATCCATTCATTCAAACATTTAGTCAGTAGGTGGATGCTTGGAGCTAAGAAGAAGAAAAGGAAAGCACAGCTCCTGTCCTGAAAGATGTTTACATAACTAGGGAAAATAGACATAAATGGAGCATCAAAATTAGACATAAAAATGGAGCACTGTGAGCATGTCTTGTAAGGGTAGGAAAAATGGAGAAGCAGACTATTTCTATCTCTCAAGTTCAGTGGCTAAGCAATTTGCTTTGGAACCAGCCAATGTTTAAGTGAGCATCTAAAATGCTATGAAGGTGGAGAGCAATAATGACTTTTTTAATGAAAATATAAACTAAGAAATTTAAAACATCTTTGTAAAATGGAAACTAGCTTTTAATCAGTAAATTTCCTCCTCCTGCTAGAATTCTTAAAAATATTTTAAATTCATATTGAATGTTTGCTATAAGCAGCCCTTTCTTATTCTTGAACCTCAGAGGAAAGAAAAGAATATAAGTCTCATCCTTTGCTAGACGTCAAGTTTTGAAATGCCTATTAGGAATCCTTATATTTGAGTTGGTTTTAAGGGTTTTTTTTTTTTTATAACTGTCTCAAGTGATAAATCAATGGCTAGTGTGAAAATTAATGATTATTCACAAATGTGTTAGTTAATGAAATCAATCAATGATAAGCTTATTAAATTTCATACTTTGAATCTATTATATTTTCATTTATAAAATCCTCTCTGTAACCCTCAGTATTTAAGATGAGAAATCAATTGCCTTATCTTCCAGCTGAAGCAGTTTATGAATTATTTTGACAGTTTTTTGAAACTTCAATGCAACCCAGAGGTTTTGAGTTTTGCTTGCTTATTTTTTCCTATGATTTCTAGGCCCTGTGAATAATATTTTACTTCATCCACTAAACAATTCCCTGGAATAACTCTCTTATTACTGGTGAAGAAAAAGAAAAGTGAAAGTGAACAGTGAAAGTCACTCAGTCCTGTCTGACTCTTTGCAACCCATGGACTACACAGTCCATAGGGTTCTCTAGGCCAGAATACTGGAGCAGGTAGCCCTTCCCTTCTCCAGGGGATCTTCCCAACCCAGGGATCGAACCCAGGTCTCTTGCATTGCAGATAGATTCTTAATTTCCCTTGCTGAGCCTCAAGGGAAGACCAAGAATACTGGAGTGGGTAGCCCTTCCCTTCTCCAGGGGATCAATCCTAGGTTAACTCTTTCCCCCGAACCTTCCATAGCTAGTAAGGAAGAATAAGATGTTGGAAAATTCCACATGTTGGAGGTAGGGGGCGGTTGGTAGAGATAGTTGGACTGGAGAATGAAAAGAAATTTTAAAATAGTTCATAAGGGATTAAAAAAATATTCTCATGAGAAAACACTTATAAGAAAAGCTATAAAATATATAAAATCTTAAAAACAATTGTATGTATTTTTTAAATTCTTAAAAGACTATTATTTCAAAAATTGGTTTGAGGGGAAGGCCATCAGCTGTGTGTCTATGGCACATCACTTGACAGGGTTGAGGGATGACTAGATGTGGGAGATTTCGGTGATTCCAGGACAAAACAGAAGAAAGGGGAGGTACCTCATATTCTTAATTGAGACTGACCACTTATATACCCCAGTTGGCCACAGTCAGTCCCAGTTTACGCCTGTCATCAGGTCGTATTATTATTAGCACCCCTTTCTCTCTCAAAAGTGCCCCTGCTTAGATGATAAATTGTATAGTCACCCTACTAATTAACAAACTAATAGAACATATGGTAATGTTCACCATCCTGGAATCTCAAGCAAATCTCACCAAGCCACCTGTCTTTGTCCTTGATTTAGGCACAGATGCAGTCTGGTGTCAGAGGTATCATTGCCTCGTAGGAATTAGAAAGTCAATGCCGAACAACGGCTACAAAGTAACAGAAGGTCATCAGAGACCATGAAAACTTTAAAGAGAATGAAGTGGATACAGTTCCACTCAACATGCCCTGGACAGCTCCCGTCCTCCACCAAAAGAAAAGAAAGATGCTGAAATGAAATGCAAATTAGCCTTTAGGAGGCTAAATCCTGAAAAGCTGAGTATGTGCTAGAATGAACACTTTGTTTTCATTTCTAGTAGCAATTTGAGGAATTTGGTGATGATTTTCATTTTCTATTTTGTTACTTTGATAGATAAACAGATAGGTAGGTGGAGTTAAACATTCAAAGGTAAAATGATTATCTGAATGGAAAAATGAAGTCTTTCTTTTATTTCCCACATGAAAAAAATTCCAGTATATTTTATTGCGCATAAGAAAGGGGAAAAAAATCATTGAATATTTAGGGAATTTTATTTTCTCCTTTTAAAATTATAAAAAGATAGGAGGCGTCTCCTTCTAAACTTCCAGCACCTAACACGGACATGGAGTGAATGGCATGGCAAATATGCTGTATGGAAAATCATAGATTTAATGCATGTCTTTACCATTTTTCCTTCAAATAAGTTTCACGTTCAAGTATCTTTATGCCAAAGCTTCTATTTTGAGGTACACGGATGAGTTTTAAAATATCTATGAACCTCATGAAAATGTCCTAAAAATTCCATGGTCTGTGTTGTAAATGTTTAGTGTTTGATAACTTCTCTTTCAAATGAACATGAACCATAAAAAGGGCTGATACCATATGGGATTTAGTCAGGATTCTAAATATTGCCCAACATGAAGATAGACAGGGTGTGATTTTTTTTTAATGAAGATGAGAAATGAAAAAAACTATCCTCATGAATTGCATCCTGGTCTAGAGGAAGGATGATAGACTTCAGATTTTACAGCTTATGGGCTTCCCAGGTGGCGCAGTTGTAAAGAACCTGCCTGCCAATGCAGGAGACACAAGAGATGTGGGTTCAATCCCAGGGTCCGGAAGATCCTTTGAGGAGGAAATGGCAACTCACTCCAATATCCTTGCTTGGGAAATCCCATGGACAGAGGAGCTTGGTGGGCAATAGTCCATGGTGTCTCAAAAAGTCAGGCACAACTGAGCACACACATATACACACATTTGCAAATCTATTTGCCTCACAAACCTCAAGATCCCCATTTCGTGGAGAAGAAAATACAGTACGTGTCTAGTCATTCTTTTCCACAAATACTCCCCCTTTTCTAGCATGCATATATGAGTCAGTGAATGAAAATGGAAAATGTAACCTTCTGCTCTCTAGCACAGTTCAAGAATTCAGCAAGCTTACTAAAGAAATGGAATGTTTGTGACAATGATTAAGGAATCTGTGTCAAACAAGTTCTAAAAAAGAACTTTTTTGTCTTCGAATAAAAATACTTTTCCTTCCTTGGAGGTGGAGGGAGTTTATTTGTCTGAAAATATATAATGACATCTTACTAGCTAATAGCTGGAGCACAGGACTTGTCGCTTTTAACCTTATTCTAAACTAATTAAACTATCAGTCTTCTTTTATTACTCTAAAAACAAAACACAGTCTCTGTGCTTGTTTCTGGTCAGTTCTTAATAGGAAGAATGTGAAGTCATTTATCTTTCTCAGAGTCCCCTCAGCTATATCTACACTACTTTGCTACAAACGTCTGAAGATTTTTAATTCAAACCTACATTTAGCAAGATATATAGCAGCCTGTTTGACAGCAATTGGGACACACACCACGACAAGCGCCATAAAGAACGTTGAGGGTTGCCGTAAGAAGAGCAAGTGGCATCTTGCTGTTTCCAACCCTCAGAAATTGAGATTTAATCCTGTTTGATGTTTGAACACTGATACTCAACCCAAATTTGTAAAAGTTGCTCTTATTTTATTTTTGGTTTTGCTTGAGAGTAGAAAGTGTGTGCAATAAATTTAACCCAGTCCTGTTTCAAACCAAAATTTTATTACTATCTGAATTTTCCAATTATATTGCTTAGGGTTCTCCTGGAAAACAGTTTCCAGGTGGTCTTTTTTCAGGCTTGGTCATGAAGAAGAAAGGTAAGTTTCTTAATCTCAAAGAACCCTATTTTATTTTGCAAATCATCAAGAAGTCAGCAAACATTTTATTTCCTATACCACTTGAAGAGGACTGTGTTACAGGCCTTGTGGTGAGGAGGGTTAAAAAGGAGCAATAGTCCTAAAAACTCAAGTATTTGTAATGTAATATGGGAAAAATGTGGTGTTTCTCAGCATATATATACATACATATGTAATATACATATACACAATGTTATTAGACAACATATGCAAATTTTAACTCTTTCTGTCTATATAAAATCTTTCATTTCACAAAGTTAGAAAATATATTTTCAACAAAGGACTTATATCCAAAATATATAATTAATCTTTACTAATTAATTCCAAGACAGGATAACTCAAAAGTAAAAAATACAAATATATGCTTCATAAAAAATATACCAATAAACATGTGAAAAGGCTCTCAGTATTATTTCATCAGAAGAAAATGCAAATTAAAATCACAATGACCTACTACTTCACATTCATCATGAGAACTATATTGAAAATTTTTTAAAGTTAAAAAGCATAAAGTATTGGCAATGATGTTGAGTAATCAGAACTTTCAAAATACTGCTAGTGGTAATATAAATGTAGAAAAATACTTAGCAGTAACTACTATGTTGAATATACAGCTGTTTCCTTCTCCAGGGAATCTTCCAAACCCAGGGATTGAACCAAGGTTCCCACATTGCAGGCTGATTTTTTACCACTGAGCCACCAGGGATGCCCATATATGTAACTTTGACCCAGTAATTCTACTTCAGTGTGTGTATGCTCAGTTGCTAAGCCAGGTCTGACTCTTTGCAACCTCATATTCCCAAGTATAAATTTTTAAAAAGATGTGCAAATATCCTCACCAAAAATACCCTAGCACATGTTCATAGGAATGTTATGCAAACTAGGAAAATCTAAATGTTCATTAACAGAAGGACTACTAAATAAACTGTAGCATGTTTGTACAATAAAATGACATATAGCAAAGGAAATCAAACATCAACAACCACATGCAAAAATAAAATTTAAGAATGATAACACCATCATACAAAGTATAACAAAAGACTAATCTAATCTATTCTGTTAGAAGTCAGGATAATAATATAATGTCTATGCTTGGGGAGAGGAAGGATTATTGACTCTAAGAGACCATGATGGGAAGCAGTGTTCTTGGAGGGCTGGTAATATTCTGTTTTCTTATCTTGGGGCTAAATACATAGGTGTGTTCTGTGTGTGCAAGTTCAGTAAGCTGTATATTTATAATATGTGCATTTTTGTATGTTTATTATACTTTGATGCATTTTTGAATAAAAAAATAATCACTCCTTGAAGTAAGTCAAACAGAGAAGGAGAAATAACATAGGACATCCCTTATATGTGGAGTCTAAAAAGAAATGATAAAAATGAACTTACTTACAAAATAGAAAGAGATTCACAGACTTAAAGAATGAACTTATGGTTGCCTGGGGGGTGTACTGGGACGAAAGATACTCAGGGAGTTTGAGATGGACATGTACACAATGCTGTATTATAAATGGATAACCAACAAGGACCTACTGTATAGGGCATTCAGCTCAATGTGGTGTGTCAGTCTAGATGGGCTGGGAGTTTGGGGGAGAATGGATTCAGGTATGTGTACGGCTGAGTTCCTTTGCTGTTCACCTGAAATTATCACAAATTTGTTTATCGGCTACACCCCAACACAAAATAAAAAGTTATTTTAAAATCACTCTTTTTCATTTAATTTAAATAAAGCATCCGAATACTAGCTTGATAGTTGGCTAGATATATATTTCTACTTCATGAAGACAAAACCTTTTTCATTTAATTTAAATAAAGCATCCAAATACTAGCTTGATAGTTGGCTAGATATATATTTCTACTTCATTAAGACAAAACCAAAGCCCTTAGACCAAAGAATTTTGCAACCAAGAGAGGCAGCTTACCTAAAAACTAGCTCCCTCCTCTTGAGTAGTTTTAGGCAGGCTTCTGGGCTTCCCTGGTGGCTCAGCTGGTAAAGAATCCACCTGCAATGCAGGAGCCCTGGGTTTGATCCCTGGGTTGGGAAGATGCCCTGGAGAAGGGAAAAGCTACCACTCCAGTATTCTGGCCTGAACGATTCCATGGACTGTGTAGTCCATGGGGTCGCAAAGAGTAGGACACGACTGAGTGACTTCCACTTCACTTCAGGCAGGCTTTCAGGGGTCTACTAATGCTAATATTAATAATGGTTCAGCTGCTAACAAAATGTGCATTATGCATTTTATCATACTCAGTTACATCCATGCGGCATGGCATGCTGGCATCTGAAATACTAGAAATGTATAAACATTAAAAAGTGGGATTTGGGTGTCAGAGAAAACCTGTTTTGAATTCTAGCTCTGTGGTTCACTCACATTAGGATATTGTACAAAATTACTCAACCTCTCTGAGCCTCACTATCCCCACCTGTAAAATGAGAATAATCATCTATCCACATGGCAGGTAAGAATTACATGAGACAAATTGTGGAAAAAGAGCCCAGGACCTGGCTTTTACTTAAAAGCTCAAATATGGTACATAGTTTTGCCATTACAATTATTATGCATATATTGTGTATTGTTGTTGTTGTTGTTGTTGTTTAGTTGCTAAGCCATGTCTGACTCTTTTGTGAGCTCATGGACTATAGCCCGCCAGGCTCCTCTGTTCATAGGATTTTGAGGGTTGCCATTTCCTTTTCCAGGCAATCATCCTGACTTAGGAATCGAACCCATGCCTCCTGCATTGGCAGGCGGGTTCTTCACCTCTGAGCCACCAGGGAAGCCCATATATTATGTATAGTCCATTAAAATCATTATGTATTACTCTAATCCCTTTCGAATCTAACTTTCAACCATGTTTTAAAAGAGGGAAAATAATAATTTCTCTGTCTCCTTCTGTCTCACACATACACACACACACTTGTCTATTCATTTAATAAAACTTAATGAACATCAGTTATGTTTGAGTGCTTCTCTGGATGCTATAGATAACAGGTATGAATCAAAGAGGAATAGTCTTGTTCCATGCAGAAGTTATAAACCTGGGTACGTATGTACACATCTGAGATTTGTGTAATGTAAAATATATAACAAAAGCAGCTTCTGAGAAATCACTATATTGAATTATCAGTCAATTTCAACAACCAGGACTATTTATAAGCATTCATACTCCTGTAGAGATTTTGAACTTTAGTCTAACACTGAAATGGAATTTATATCTCAATATTTAACTGTTAATCTTACTGCTATATATAACATAACAAAATAAGTCATATTTCTTATATATATATTACATATAACAGTAAGACTGAGTTAATGTTACTCTAGAGTTAAATATATTATACATGATGTTATATTACATATCACATATAAATATATAACACACATAATATAACATATATGTGATATATTAACACACATGATGATATAAAGTTTAACACATATTTCTATATATATGATTGTAAATAAATTTAGTTCCAGTAAGCCCACAAAGAAATGACCCCTGAAATTGATCTACTACATTGATAACTTATATCTCATGTTATTACTCTTTATACATCATATCATGAAGCCTAGAACATGATCAGCATTGCAAAGGCTGTTAAGCAAATGTAAGAAGTTTGTGCTGAAAAACAACGTGATGGTACCGTAGCTTGATTTCCAATATCCATCAGCATCCTCTTTTATAAGAAAATGAATTGAGTCTTGATAAACTCTGAGCTTCCAAAATGGACATTCTAACATTAACATTTCCTACTGAAAACTTACAGGCTTAAATATATGCATTTTGGCTACAGTCTGATATTTTTAGGTAATAAGTTATTTTCCACCTAACCCTACTTTGCCTGGATAACTTCTACCATGTTGGAGACAGGTGGGAGGGGAAAAAAGAGCCTTTTCCTAAGATTTTGCTGAGATCTGAAATGCTGACTAATCACAACACTAAATCAGAAAATTAACCAACCCATAATTTAGCATATACCTACCCTTTTTATTTTTATATCATTCTTTCTGGAAAAAATACAGTATACAAATACTGAATAGTTAAAAAAAATCTGTTGCAGTGGGTTTTTTTCCAAATGCTTATGATGTCATCTAAATTCTGATAATCTGTTGTAGGCTTTTAAACAACATGTCCAGTGTCATGTACCTATACTGATTTCCCAGGCAGAAAATATTAACCACATCAAAAACAAATGTAGTGAAAAAATATATATGATCACATTCAGTCAGCACAAATATTTTAAGTAATGCATAGCAAGGATGTTATGAAATTCATCATCCATGGCTTTTCTCATACATATATTTGAAAATGGAATGGTACTGGTTGCCCTGGGAATTTGTGTCATGGTGTGTTATGTAGTTCATAACTTTCTGCTCTGCCACACTTTTCTGCCTACAAAGAATTCTCTAATTGGATTGTCAGTCACTTATACATTACTTTTTGCCTACCTGGCAAATCATACATTCCCATTAACCATTTTTCTTCCTTATTTCTATTTTTTGAATATTGACTGCCTTTGGCTGTCTCTCTCGCATGCATACATATCCTTCCACTTATAGATTGCTTTTCTTATGTTAAAATAGAGTCTAAGACCTAACTGTGTAACACTTGACATTATTCAGTCAAGAATTGTTTAAAAGCAAGTAAATGGGTTTTATATATATATATTCATACATACATATGTATACAGTCCATGAGGTCATAAAAAGTCAAACATGAATGAGCAGTTGAACACACACACATATTTGTGTATATATATGTATGTATTTTGGGGGGACACACCACATGGCTTGCAGGTTCATAGTTTTCCAACAAGGAATGAACTCAGTCTCCCAGCCATGAGAGCAAGGAGTCTTAACTAATGGACTTCCATGGAATTTCCAATAAGATGCCATATTTAACAGGGCAAGCTAGCACTTAGCATTTCTGAAATCTCTATTAATAATACTAATTATATAATGTGATAGGTGCTGAAGCTTCAATTTGATGCCTTGAGTTATTTCACTTTTAACTCTCTCTCTCTTATTTCATTGTGACTTGCTATATTATACTTGATGGATATCACATGTTTTACAAACTGAAGGTTTCTGGCAACTCTTTATCATGCAAGTCTACTGGGGCCATTTTTCCAATAGCATTATTTTTTAATTAGGTATATATAGTGTTTTTTTAGACAGAATGCTATTGCTCACCAATAGACCACAGTAAACTACAAACATAACTTTCATATGCACTAGGAAATTTAAAAATTTATGTGTCTTGCTTTATCATAACACTCATTTTATTGCAGTGGTTTAGAACAAACATCACAGTATCTCCAAGATCTGCTTGTATATCTAATAACAAGACAAATTTGGAGAATCCTAAAGGAAACATCAACACCTTAGTTCTCACGTCATGTTAATTGCTGCTGTGTAGAAAAGTGATTCCATTATACATATATATGTGTGTATTTTTCATATTCCTTTCCATTACGGTTTATCACAGGAACTGACTATAGTTCCTGTGCTATGGAGTAGGACCTTGTTGCTTATCCATCCTGTATATAATAGTGTGTATCTGCTAATCCCAAACTTTCTCCTCTGATACTTGGATTTGCAACTTATACTGCATCCACATTGGAGCTAAGTGAGAAATATGCAAACACTTAAGCATACACAAAAGGAGTTATTCCTTTAAAACATCAGCAGGAGAAATTCTTTCCAAATGCTTTGAAACAGGAAAAAAAACTTCATGACCATAAATATTGCATGGAACCATGACAAGAAAAGGAGCATAATGGAGAAGTCATGCTTAAAAAAGATCTTTCTCTTAAAGCAAAAGTCAAAACTAAAGTTTGATACATGGTCATATAGCTGTACTTAATGAATAGATCTTTGCTCTGTTTTCATGATTCACTTTAGTTTTCAAAATTTCAAGACATTTGCGTATTTTCCCTCATACATTCATCACATATTAGGGCTCCAGCAAAGAGATGGCACAGCCCACAAACCCTTCACTGAAGAATACTTGCCCACCATTTGGAAAAGTCTTTATCTTTCAGGTTTGCTCAAGGATCTTGATAGGTAATGATCATTCAAAAGCAAGCAGATTATAAAAAAAAATCCTAAAGATCAACATGATGACATATGCAAAGTAGTTTGATCTTCCACAACTATTATAACAGTGGATTAATAAACTCAAATCAGTCAGTTCAGTTGCTCACTCACGTCCGACTCTTTGCGAACCCATGGACTGCAGCACGCCAGGCCTCCCTGTCCATCACAACTGCCAGAATTTACTCATACTCATATCCATTGAGTAGGTGATGCCATCCAACCATCTCATCCTCTGCCTTCAATCTTCCCCAGCATCAGGGTCTATTCCAATGAGTCAATACTTCGCATAAGATGGCCAAAGTATTGGAGTTTCAGCCTCAGCATCAGTCCTTCCAATAAATATTCAGGACTGATTTCCTTTAGGATGGCCTGGTTGGATCTCCTTGCAGTCCAAGGGACTCTCAAGAGTCTTCTCCAACACCACAGTTCAAAAGCATTAATTCTTCAGTGCTCGGCTTTTTTTATAATCCAGCTCTCACATTCATACATGACTACTGGAAAAACCACAGCTGTGAACAGATAGGCCTTTGTTGGCAAAGTAACGTTTCTGTTTTTTAATATGCTGTCTAGGTTGGTCATAACTTTTCTTCCAAGGAGTAAGGATCTTTTAATTTCATGGTTGCAATCATCATCTGCAGTGATTTGGAGACCAAAAAAAAATAAAGTCTGTCATTCTTTTCACTGTTTCCCCATCCATTTGCCATAAAGTGATGGGACCAGATGCCATGATTTTAGTTTTCTGAATGTTGAGTTAAGCCAACTTTTTCACTCTCCTCTTTGTGAAAGCACTTTCATCAAGGGGATCTTTAGTTCTTTTTTGCTTTCTGCCATAAGAGTGGTGTCATCTGCATATCTGAGGTTCTTGATATTTCTCCTGGCAATCTTGATTCCAACTTGTGCTTCATCCAGTCCAGCATTTCTCATGATGTACTCTGCATATAAGCTACATAAGCAGGGTTACAATATACAGCCTTGACATACGCCTTTCTCAATTTGGAACCAGTCTGTTGTTCCATGCCCCATTCTAACTATTGCTTCCTGATCTGCAAACAGATTTCTCAAGAGGCAAGTCAGGTGGCCTGTTATTCCTATCTCTTTCAGAATTTTCCACAGTTCATCATGATCAACACAGTCAAAGGTTTGCCACAGTCAATAAAGCAGAAATAGATGTTTTTCTGGAATTCTCTTCCTTTTTCAATGATTCAGCAGATGTTGGCAATTTGATCTTAGGTTCCTCTGCCTTTTCTAAAACCAGCTTGAACATCTGGAAGCTCACAGTTCACGTACTGCTAAAGCCTGGCTTGGATTTGAGCATTACTTTACTAGTGTGTGAGATGTGTGCAATTGTGCAACAGTTTGAGCATTCTTTGGCATTGCTTTTCTTTGGGATTGGAATGAAAACTGACCTTTTCCCATCCTGTGGCCACTGCTGAGTTTTCCAAATTTGCTGACATATTGAGTGCAGCACTTTCACGGCATCATCTTTTAGAATTTGAAATAGCTCAACTGGAATTCTATCACCTCCTCTAGCTTTGTTCATAGTGATGCTTCCTAAGGCCCACATGACTTTGCATTCCAGGATGTGAGTGATCACATCATCATGGTTATTTGGATCATGGAGATCTTTTTTGTATAGTTCTTCCGTGTATTCTTGCCACCTCTTCTTAATATCTTCTGCTTCTGTTAGGTTCATACCATTTCTGTCCTTTATTGAGCCCATCTTTGCATGAAATGTTCCCTTGGTATCTCTGATTTTCTTGAAGAGATCTCTAGTCTTTCACATTCTGTTGTTCTCTTCTATTTCTTTGCATGGATCACTAAGGAAGGCTTTCTTATCTCTCCTTGCTATTCTTTGGAACTCTGCATTCAGATAGGAATATCTTTCCTTTTCTCCTTTGCCTTTCACTTCTCTTCTTTTCACAGCTATTTGTAATGCCTCCTCAGACAGCCATTTTGCTTTTTTGCATTTCTTTTTTCTCGGGGATGGTCTTGATCCCTGTCTCCTGTGCAATGTCATGAACCTCCGTCCATAGTTCTTCAGGCACTCTGTCTATCAAATCGAATCCCTTGAATCTATTTGTCATTTCCACAGTATAATCATAAGGGATTTGATTTAGGTCATACCTGAATAGTCTAGTGGTTTTCCCTACTTTCTTTAATTTAAGTCTGAATTTGGCAATAAGGAGTTCATGATCTGGGCCACAGTCAGCTCCTGGTCTTGTTTTTGCTGACTGTATAGAGCTTCTCCATCTTTGACTGCAAAGAATGCAATCAATCCGATTTTGGTGTTGACTATCTGGTGATGTCCGTGTGCAAGTCTTCTCTTTAGTTGTTGGATGAGGGTGTTTGCTATGACCAGTGCATCCTCTTGGCAAAACTCCATTAGCCTTTGCCCTGCTTCATTCTGTACTCCAAGGCCAAATCTGCCTGTTACTCCAGGTGTTTCTTGACTTCCTACTTTTGCATTCCAGTCCCCTGCAATGAAAAGGCCATCTTTTTTGGGTGTTAGTTCTAAAAGGTGTTGTAGGTCTTCAAAGAACCATTCAACTTCAGCTTTTTCAGCATCACTGGTTGGGGCATAGACTTGGATTACTATGTTACTGAATGGTTTGCCTTGGAAACAAAGAGAGATCATTCTGTCATTTTTGAGACTGCATCCAAGTACTGCATTTCAGACTCTTTTGTTGACTATGATGGCTACTCCATTTCTTCTAAGGGATTCTTGCCCACAGTAGTAGATATAAGGGTCATCTGAGTTAAATTCACCCATTCCGGTCCATTTTAGTTCACTGATTCCTAAAATGTTGACATTCACTCTTGACATCTCCTGTTTGACCACTTCTAATTTGCCTTGATTCATGAACCTAACATTCCAGGTTCCTATGCAATACTGCTCTTTACAGCATCGGACTTTGTTTCTGTCACCAGTCACATCCACAACTGGGTGTTGCTTTTGCTTTGGCTCTGTCTCTTCATTCTTTCTGGAGTTATTTCTCCACTGACCTCCAGTAGCATGTTGGGCACCTACCAACCTGGAGAGTTCATCTTTGTGTCCTATCTTTTTGCCTTTTCATACTGTTCATGGGGTTCTCAAGGCAAGAATACTGAAGTGGTTTGCCATTCCTGTCTCCAGTGGGCCACATTCTGTCAGACCTCTCAACCATGACCCTTCTGTCTTGGGTGGCCCTACATGGCATGGCTTATAGTTTCATTGAGTTAGACAAGGCTGTGGTCCATGTGATCAGATTGGTTAGTTTTCTATGATTGTGGCTTTCAGTCTGTCTGCCCTCTGATGGAGAAGGATAAGAGGCTTGTGGAAGCTTCCTGATGGGAGAGACTGACGGAGGAGGAAATTGGGTCTTGTTCTGATGGGCAGGGCCATGCTCAATAAATCTTTAATCTAAGGCTATCAGAATTTTGGCTTTTTGTAAGGTAATAAACCATTTGTTAATAAAAGTGAGGATGACTTTAATAAAGATGAAAGAATAATACTATGTTTTTTTTACTCTGACTTTAAAAGTCAGGACTAATAAAGACTAAACAAATCTTCCAAGAATGACTATGAAAAGGAGGCAGGAGGGACTCCATTTCCAATCAAGAAATCAGAATGTCAAAATGATGTGATTTCTAGGTAACTATGCTCAAAATAATTATGTAAGAAGACTGAGAAACTAACGACTATCCCCCTTTTTTACTGTTTAACTTATGAACTCTTGCAGAAATATGGCAGCATAAATAATTATTTTTTTCTTCTGTAGTTCCTTCTACTCAAAAGAGTGTTCTGTAGAAACTTCAGAATCTACATTAAAGAACAAGCATTGAAAAACAAAATAAACAACCCTGTCCCCCTCAAACAAGATGCTGTTTTTAAGCCACAATAAAGCACACGACTATCAGGCAAATTATATACAACAGTCAATGTGTGTATGTGCATATTTACACATATATTTTTTTAATGGTCACTCTTCATTAGGGCTTCCCTGGTGGCTCAGAGAGTAAAGAATCTGCCTGCAATGTGGGAGACCCGGGTTCAATCCCTGGGTCAGGAGGATCCCCTAGAGAAGAGAATGGCAGCCCACTCCAGTATTCTTGCCTGGAGTATTCCATGGACAAAAAGAGCCTGGTGGTGGGTTACAGTCCCTCATGGGGCCACAAAGAATCAGCTATAACTGAGCAACTAACACAATCCTTCATTAGCCCATAGAAAGCAAATTCCAGGAGTCAGTTTGCAAAATAAAATGTTTTTCAAAGTATGCTATATATTAAAATATTTTAATGCTTCTGAGAGCAAATAACTCTGGATGAGTTAAACAACATTAATTGCAGAAATTCTAGGAGCATTCATATACTAGAAAAAAAAACATGATGCTCAAAGAGAGAGCTAAACTGAATCAATTCCCTCAAATGAAATCAATCTCTCTCCTTTCCTCCCTTGTTGTACTAGTCAGGGTTCTCCAGAGAAACAGAACTAATAGGATATATGTAGATATATATAAAAGGAGATATATATATATAATTCCTGTTTATTAACAGGAATTGACTTACATGGTTATGGAGGAAGAGAATTCATGATCTGCCATCAAGCTACAGAACCAGGATATTCAGCGATGAAATTCAGTCTGAGCCCAAAGGCCTGACAGTGGGGAGGCTGATACACCGTCAGATACAAGTCTGAAAGTCTGAGCTGGCGGCACGGATATCGAAGGGAGGAGAAAATAAATGTCAGACAGAAAATGAATTTGCCCTTCCCTTGCACGTTTACTTTTTTTCAGACCCTCCACAAATTGTATGGTCCCCACCCACAATGGCAAGGGCTGTCAGCTAGAATTAGTTCAGAAATTCCAGTGCTAATCTCTTCTGGAAACATCTGCACAGACACACCCAGAAAGAAGGACTTAAAAACTTTTGGGGCATCCCATAGTCCAGTCAAACTGAAGCATAAAATTCATAAAATTCATAAAATCCATAAAATTCAGCATCACATTTGTAGATCAAGATTCATTTTTGGAAATGTAGGTTCCACCAAAAAGTCAACCATTTACCAGAATAAATGGCTTATGATTTGGATATGTAAGAAATGACTTGATTTTTAAAATTATTATTAAAATAAATTTATTATTATTAAAATGAATGATGTGCCTAGATAGAATGGTGTCTGAAAGACAGAACATCCTTGACTACTATTCCCTGCCTACTTCATCATGGAGACACCCTCAGGACTCACAGTAATCATGTAGTCCAGAGTTTTCCTGGTCAATTTTCTGTTATACCAGGAACAAAGAATACTTAATCTGAATGTTTTAGATATTATTGGTAATCTGAGCTGTATACTTACCAATGTAATTTTAAAAATGATCCATTTCTCTTAGTGCTTTAAACAAAACTTTTGCCCAGCAATAATAAGCACAGGGTATCATCAGTAAATCATTTAATTATTTTACTTCTTACCATTAAGAACAGAACAAAGTAGTTATATTAATTTAGAAGCTGAGAAGAATTTCTGACTATGGGGGAAACTCTAGAATATATTACTGAATATCTCTCTTGTTACTTTTTTTTATTTTCAGGAAAAAAAAAGACTGGATGATATTTTTAGAATCAGTCTTAGACGTTAAACTTTTACCAGTATTCTCACACTTAACTGAATTATTAGTGATCTCAAATGCTTCGACTCAGAAAAAATTTTTCAGGTAAGCCAAATAAACTTCATCTCTATTTGAGAAGCGGAAGATTGTGAAATTTGGCCAATAAAGAGTTAAATATTTGTAGCAGATATTTTTTTTTTTTGAGATCTCTTCTTTGTAAAGATTTAAGGGTTCTCTGAGCGAGAGTAATGGCCTCCAATCCCTTCCCTATCTCTTTAGTGCTTCCCTTTCGTATCTTTGATGTAAGCAAAATAAAAGGAAATGACAGGCTTTCAAGCTATTGTCTTATGACTTTTATACAAGTTCTACATTTCAAAATTTTTAAGTGATCTCATATATCTCAGTGCCATGGAATTTCAAATCTGAGCCTCTGCCTTTCAGAAGGTAAGGCCAGTCTTTCTTTTTCTTTTTTTCCCCCTTATCATTTTCCTCTATGCCACTGTTAATCACACTGCTACCCAGTTACAGTGTGTTCTTTCAATATCTTTACTCTAGCTCCTTCCAGTGGTAAATCTGTGCTGCAGACAGCAGGTCTGGGATCATTTTGATGTGTCAGGCATGCAATGGTGAATAAAGATGATCCCTATACTTTACTCAGCTTCTCTTGCTAGTGATATAAAACTGAAGGTGGATTCTAGTGGAGCCTGAATCTAGAGCTCGTGTTTATTCAAAACATGTAAAGGTACTTGAGAGTTTTCCAGGTGGCTCAGTGGTAAAGAATCTGCCTGCAAGAGATGCGCAGTTTCGATCCCTGGGTTGTGAAGCTCTCCTGGAGAAGGAAAACCCACTCCAGTATTCTTGCCTGGAGAATCCCATGGACAGAGGGGTGTGGCAGGCTGCAGTCCATGGGTGTGAAGAGTCAGACACAACTGAGCGACTGAGCGCACGCGCGCGTGAGCGCGCGCGCACGCACACACACACACACACACACACACACACACACACACACACACACACACACACACACACACAAAGAACTTGGTTCACTGTGTGTGACGCTTCTCACACTGTCCAATGCAAGAATTTCTGAGTGGAGTGGATGAAAATTTTCAAACCTCGGCAAAATCCAGCACCACAATTACATAAAGCAAATGATATACACATTTCCACAAACTGAAAGTTCGTTTGGGCTCCAGGGAAAAGTGTACTCAGTAATAATGGCAGCAGGTGTTTTAACTAATGATCTTTTAATGGCATTTTTGATGGTTTTAATTAAACCAAATATTTCTGTTGGAAAAATAAAGGACAAATGGTTTCTAAGGAAAAATAAATAGTGTTTTTAAGGATGCATTTTAAAAACAGGGAAAGGAAACTGCATGCTGTTTCATTAAAGAGAGCAAGTAATGCCTTAGTAAAATCCAACTGGAAGCTTAATAATTGAGAAGTTAAACCATTATGATAAGAGTTGGGAAACACGGTTTTTGGGGAAAAGTTTAAAAGATTTATTAAATCAAGAACATCAGGGACTTCCCTGGCACTCCAGGGATTAAGAGTTCACCTTCCAATACAACGGGTGTGTGGGCTCGATCCCTGGTTGGGGAGCTAAGATCCCACTTGTCTTGTGACCCAAAAACCAAAACATAAAAACAAAAATAGTGAAACAAACTCAACACAGATGTTAAAAATGGTCCACATCAAAAAAATCTCAAAAAAAAAAACCATATCCTGCCCCTAAATCGATGATACACAATATGCATGTTTATCAGACTAAAATATTTTTGTTAAATACATGTAAATATGTGAAGAATGTCAAGGCCTGTTATGAATTATGTAAAGGATCAAGATCTCAGGCAAACCCAATGTATTCTACCGTGACACTGAATTCACAGTAGCTTTGGATGAACAAGGAGCTTCACACCAGCATCTTTTGCTTGGCAAGCCAGACTAACCTTAGTTCAGGACTAGAGAGGTGCTGGCCTAGAATCAAGGACACGGGCAGGTAATTAATGATGTTTGATATTTAGCCTAGAGTGCCACAAAGTCTCACTAAGGATTATTTGGAGCAACATGCAATAAGATACCAAAATCTCTCCACTCCAACACATTGATAGAAACAAACACCCCAGGGTGAAAGAAAGGTCCCGGATTAATTTTTCCAGTCTCCCCAGAAAATGTCCTCTCCACTCTTCCCTGTGCATGGTTTCACTGCTTACTGGAGAACTGGTGAGATAAGTCCTGTCCATGCATCCTTCATGAAAATCTTTCAAGCAAAACCGAGCTCGGATCAGGCCATTATCTTGTGCCAGTAACAGATTATGTGTGGTTCTGCTAACCTGTGGCCTCCACCTTTGTTTGCGATACTCCAGGACCAGCCCACCAAAGCGCTATTGCCACAAGAGAGCGAGCCTTCTTGGCCATCAAAATGGTTAATGCTTCTGAAATTTAATCAACGTTGATTTAGATCAACCTTTATAAGAAATAACAAGAGGCAAATGTTTAGAGGTAGAGAGTGGGTTGGTGGTTGCCAGGAGCTTGGAGAAGGGAGGGTTGAGGGTAACTATTTACTGGGAATAGGTTTTCTGTCTGGGGAGACAACAGCGTTCTAGAACTGGATAGTGGTGATTTCACAACACTGTGAAAGTATGTAATGTCAATGCAGTGCATGGCTAAAATGGTTAAAATGATAAGTTGTATATTATGTTTGTCTTACCACAACTTAAAGAAATACAGTGTGGCTTTCTGGGGGTATGTACTGAATCAAAGCTTAGCCTATAACATTTTATTGTATTTAATAACAAACATTAGCATAAAAGCTCAAGAACAGAGAGTAGTTGCACTATTCCTCTTTTTTTTATTTCTTTGGAATTTCATGGTTTTTTCCTTGCTTCAATCTAACAAATATTTTTTGGACAACTTTGGTTCCAGTCACTGCTCTGTTCATCTTTATCACAGACCTGGAAGGTATATTTAAAGAGGACCTAGATCCTAGGTCAAGATGGATACCAAGAGAATCTCATGAATCACCAACAAGGTAATGATACCGTCCTATAATCACCACAAATGCTGGCATTCTTACTCTGTTTTGTCATTAAAGACATCTGACCATGGGTGTGTTGATGCTCAGGTGATATTGCTTTATACCAGGTGTAGCGTTGACAAATCAAACCATGCTCAGAGTTCAAAGAGAGGCTTTGCCAATCTGAATCTATTGAACATCAGAACATTTCTATTTTGTTTGAAGATGCTGCTTTTCTAGATGTTAAAGAAAGAGTCATCCCATAATTCTTCATGCAAATGGATAAACATGGCATCCTCCCTAAATGACACATAAAAGAATTATCACAATGCTATTGATACTTGGATTTGCATTTTGATTTTTTTCTTTGCTGTCACTGCACATTTGCTTTCAATGGTAAATATGGTTTATCTCATCCAATGACAGATGACAAAAAGCAATCTTCAGTGATCTGACTGGGATGTTGAATCAGTTGGATTTAAAGTTAACTGAAGACAGATCATATAACCTTAGAAGCAGAAGGGCCCTTGAGAATAATTTAATTTGACATCTTTGTTTACATATAAGAGAAAACTAAAGTCCGGATACATGTATTTTCATTCATTATTTATAGAGTGACTATACTTTCTGATTCAAACCTGTTGTCTCAGTATGATTAATAATAATATCTCCTTTAATTTTGAAAGATCTCCTAGACTACAGGATAAACTATAAGTTTATCTAGTCTATATCTCTTTTGGTATTGGAGCCCCCTTAGTAAAGCTATAGAAATTCAGACCATGTGTTCATGAAAACTGCATAGATACATACATATAACATATGAGTAGAATGTAACAGCATCTTCAAATTGAGAACCTTTGATATAAATATTAGAACCAAGAAAACTGTTAATCTATTCCTATCCCTTCTCACACAGCTGGGTGGGTAATGTTGCCTACTAAATCTCCACACCCGAATGAGACAGGTCTTAACTGCACTTGTCAGACAGGAGGCTCGCTAAGACTTACCATGATATAAGCAGTAGAATCAGGACTCAAGACTCTGGCCTTGGAATCCACTGACCTTTTTACCATAAGAGATACAGAATGTAGTGTCTCACAGACTCTCCGTTTACATCCTGCTTGACAATGACTAGCTGTGTGACCTCAGGCAAGTTGATCAACTCACTTTGCTTCATTATTTTAGTTTGTAAAACGGAAGGGAAAGTAGAAGTACCTACCTCTTCCTGTCTTGGGAGAATTAAATAAAATAATATACCAGCAATTCTTGGAAGACTACTGGACTATAGTAATTCCTAAATAAATGTTAAAAATTATTATTAAGCAACACTGCTTCTGTGCAGTTACACAAAAATGACTTGGGGAACCCTTAAATAGACTACTACACAATCCAAAACCCAAGAGTTCAGAAATAATAGCAAATATAACAAAGGAGGAAACTATCTTCCCAGAACACAAATATTCTCAAAATATTTTATCCTAAAAGAATCATGTTACACATGAGAGAGATAGTAGAGAGGAGACTGAAGAATGTGAAACTATAAATGTTTCTAGTTAGGTTCAGAAAATTTCACAGAGGAGTTTTAGAGAAACATATGAAACAAAATATCTTACCCCATATATACTATTATAGTGTCATTTTCCCTACAAAAACCATCAGTAACTTCAGTGGACTATCAATATTCAAAACCCAATAATGCAGTTTCATCTTTTCTTCCTAAAATTATTCCCCATCATGTAGGGGCACATTGCAGTTATATCTTATTCTACAGATTTTATTCATTTCAAGGTACAACTTGGAGGTAAGCGACAGTGACTTGAAGTATTCATTGGCAGCAGTTTACTTGTCTACAAATAATGAACTAACACATTTTTCGCCAGAGCTAATTCTCTATTTAAATACAAGACCAGCTTCCTTATCACAGTCACAGAAAGGATACAGAATGGAAAGAAATGAGATGATATTCTAGTCAAATTAAGTCCTTATATATTCATACAAAGTCTTCATTTTCTTCAAACTCCAGAATGTGACTTTGATTTTTTTTTCTCAGTTGGGACTCTTATTTGCAATAACACAAGCTGAAATTTAAATTGCTTGGGCTAAAATAGGGCTTTATTGGTAGACACAATGACTTTGAGGAAACTAGGAAGTGCTATCTTTTCACATGTTATTTCTACCTCTCTCCTGCACTTGCTTCAATTCTTCTCTGAAAAATTTTCTCCTCAAATTATGTAGTACAATACCAAAATATCTCCCCAATTCCTATTTCATACTGTAATATACTTTCCTCAAAATGAATTCCTAAAAAAGAAAAATTTACTAATGTTGTGCTAAGTCACTTCAGTCATATCTGACTCTTTTCAACACCATGGACTGTAGCCCACCAGGCTCTTCTGTCCATGGGATTCTCCAGCAAGAACACTGGAGTGGGTTGCCATGCCCTCCTCCATGGTATCTTTCCGACCCAGGGATCAAACTTGTGTCTGTTATGCTTCCTGCATTGGCAGGTGTATTCTTTACCACTAGTGCCACCTGGAAAGCCTTTACTAATGCCAGCACTCACAATGAATAAGCAGTTGCAGATAACAGAGAGAAAGAGTTTCTAGAAAAAAGGGATTAAACAATTTTTTAAATTTGCTTTTACTACAGATTTATTTGAAATGCTTTATTTCATACACAATTGACCACAATAATAGTTGACTCCATGTCTAAGAGTTAATTACAACTTTCTCTTCTTTGAAATTTTTTTGCACGTAATAGAAAATCTCTTTATTTAGTTTCACTCTGTCTCATTCATAGGAAGTCAAATCTTACTAAAAGAAAATTATACAAATTGTAAACAGTTGTTCAAAATGAAGAATCCAAGTGATTAAACACAAATTAAGGCAGCAAGTCAAGTGAGCTGAACACTTGAATAACTTTGTAAAAAAAAAAACAATAAGGATATTAGTCTCCTGGAGAAAGGCTTATCTTAAAAGGGGGTGATAAGGAAAGGCATTTGTGAGATCCTGAGAATTTTGCAAACTTTTTCTTGCTAACTCTTTGTTTCCCAAATCCTGAAACGATTATGGTTAGCCAGCAAACAAGATTAAAAATAAAATTTGAAATAAGAAGATGTATCTTTGATGATAGTGTTCCAATAATGGTTAGCATTCCCTAGAATCCACATTAAACAGACTACTATCTAACACCAATTCATCCAAGAGTTTTTATCTCCTCGGGGGTGGGGAGAAGAATAAGCTAACAACTCCCTAAGACTAGTTCCTGCCAGAAAAGAAACAGGAACAAAGCACTAGCAGAGGATATGCAAGAATGATCACTTTGGTCTTTGAGCACTGAGGGGGTCTTCACGGAAAAGGTCATGATGTGCTAGCCAGTTGCTTGGAATAGAAAGTTTTTAAGAAAACAAGACAGCAAGATTCAATCATGTAGGGAGAATACCAAGAAGGTCTGAAAGGACTTGACCTCCTTGAGAAAAGTCTATTCAGTTGGAACTAGCAGGGTCCAGTGTATAAACAGGATAGTAACCAAAGATAAACAAAGGAAATTGTTTTAAACTTGTTCATATTTCCTTATTTACTTACAAATATTCATGCGGTGCCTCCTCTTTGAGGCACTGAGTTAGTTCTTAAAAATACAAGAGTGAAGAAGGCTCAACTCACAATATGGTAGAAGAACAAAAGATGCACATTAATAGCGATTGTCCAATGAGTCTGCATTGGTACTAGAAAAAGATTCCAAAATCTGTCAGGTCACATTGAAAAAGGTAAAATGGTAAACCAAGTGACCTGCATATGACCCAAGTCATAGTTTGCCAACTCCTGGGCTAGAAAATCACTATTTTATTTTTTATCTTAGGTATGACACATCACTTACGTACACTCACACATACAACTGTTAAGTGTATGTTTCAAATGGAGGTTATAAATAATTATAAAATTTACATTAATAAGGAAAATATTATTTACAGCATTTCAATTTTGTGAACACCTACAGAAACTATGGAAAACATGATAACATTACTGCCTTTGAGAACTGCCAGTTTAAATAAAACAAAAATAGATGATCTTGTCTTTCTGTTTCTTTTATTCTCACAGTAAAAAGCTTCATTTTTTTTTAAAAAACCATACATTTATTCTTAATCAAGTAGTTAAATACCTATAAGATAGTAAATTGATTCCTTCAGGAAGAATTAGATGAATAGTACAAGACCTTCTAGAACTAACACCCAAAAAAGATGTCCTTTCCTTCATTATAGGGGATTGGAACACAAAAGGAGGAAGTCAAGAAATACCTGGGGTAACAAGCAAATTTGACCTTGGAGTATAGGATGAAGCAGGGCAAAGGCTAATAGCGTTTTGCCAAGAGAATGCACTGGTCATAGCAAACACCTTCTTCCAACAACACAAGAGAAGACTCTACACATGGATATCACCAGATGGTCAATACTGAAATCAGATTGATTATATTCTTTGCAGCCAAAGATGGAGAAGCTCTATACAGTCAGCAAAAACAAGACCGGGAGCTGACTGTGGCCCAGATCATGAACTCCTTATTGCCAAATTCAAACTTAAATTGAAGAAAGTAGGGAAAACCACTAGACCATTCAAGTATGACCTAAATTAAATCCCTTACAATTATACAGTGGAAGTGAGAAATAGATTCAAGGGACTTGATCTGATAGACAGAGTGCCTGAAGAACTATAGATGAAGGTTTGAGACATTGCACAGAAGGCAGTGATCAAGACCATCCAAAGAAAAAAAGGCAAAATCATTGTCTGAGGAGGCATTACAAATAGCTATGAAAAGAAGAGAAGCGAAAGACAAACGAGAAAAGGAAAGTTATACCCATTTGGATCCAGAGTTCCAAAGAACAGCAAGGAGAGCTAAGAAAGCCTTTCTCAGTGCACCAGCCCTGAGTGCCCAGTCTCATGCATTGAACCTGGAATGGTGATCTATTTCACATATGTTAATACACATGTTTCAATATTCTCTCTCAAATCATCCCACGTTCGCCTTCTCCCACAGAATCCAAAAGTCCGTTCTTTACATCTGTGTCTCTTTTGCTGTCTTGCATATAGGGTCATCATTACACTCAGGGCCAGTGCACTGGGATGACCATGAGAGATGGGATGAGAAGGGAAGAGAGAGGGGGGTTCGGGATGGGGGATACATGTACCCCCATGGCTGATTCATCTCAATGTATGGCAAAAACCACTACAATATTGTAAAGTAATTAGTCTCCAATTAAAATAAATAAATTACTTTACAACAAAAGAAATAACGTAAGACTTCCTCAGTGATCAACACAAAGAAATAGAGGAAAACAAGAGAATGGGAAAAACTAGAGATCCCTTCAAGAAAATTAGAGATACCAAGGGAACATTTCATGCAAAGATGGGCACAAAGAAGGACAGAAATGGCATGGACCTAACAGAAGCAGAAGATATTTAGAAGAAGTGACAAGAATACACAGAAGAACTATACAAAAAAGAACTTCATGTCCAAGATAATTACAATGCTGTGTTTACTCACCTAGAGCCAAACATCCTGGAATGCAAAGTCAAGTGAGCCTTAGGAAGCATCACTGTGAACAAAGCTAGTGGACGTGATAAATTCCAGTTGAGCTATTTCAAATCCTAAAAGATGATGCAGTGAAAGTGCTGCACTCAATATGCCAGCAAATTTAGAAAACTCAGCAGTGGCCGCAGGACTGGAAAACATCAGTTTTCATTCCAAACACAAAGAAAGGCAATGCCAAAGAATGCTCAAACTACTGCACAATTGCACTCATCTCACATGCTAGTAAAGTAATACTCAGCATTCTCCAAGCCAGGCCTCAACAGTACATGAACCATGAACATCCAGATGTTCAAGCTCGATTTAGAAAAGGCAGAGGAACCAGAGATGAAATTGCCAACATCCCCTGGATCATTGAAAAAGCAAGAGAATTCCAGAAAAACATATCTATTTCTGCTTTATTGACTATGGCAAAGTCTTTGACTGTGTGGATCATGACAAACTGTGGAAAATTCTTCAAGAGATGGCAATACCAGACCACCTTGCTGGCCTCTTGAGAAATCTGTATTCAGGTCAGGAAGAAACAGTTAAAACTGGACATGGAACAACAGACTGGTTCCAAACTGAGAAAGGAGTACCTCAAGGCTGTGTATTGTCACCCTGCTTATGTAACTTATATGAAGAGTACATCATGAGAAATGTTGGACTGGATAAAGCACAAGTTGGAATCAAGATTGCCAGGAGAAATATCAAGAGCCTCATATATGCAGATGATACCACATTTGTGTCAGAAAATGAAGAACTAAAGATCTTCTTGATGAAAATGCTTTCACAAAGAGGAGAGTGAAAAGTTGGCTTAAAACTCAAGATTCAGAAAACTAAAATCATAGCATCTGGTACCATCAGTTCAGTTCAGTTCAGTCGCTCAGTCATGTCTGACTCTTTGTGACCCAATGAACTCCAAAACGCAAGGCCTCCCTATCCTTCACCAACTCCCGGAGTCTACCCAAACCCATGTCCATTGAGTCGGTGATGCCATCCAACCATCTCATCCTCTGTAGTCCCCTTCTCTTCCTGCCCTCAATCTGTCCCAGCATTAGGGTCTTTTCAAATGAGTCAGCACTTTGCATCAGGTGGCCAAAGTATTGGAGTTTCAGCTTCAACATCAGTCCTTCCAATGAATACCCAGGACTGATCTCCTTTAGGATGGACTGGTTGGATCTCCTTGCAGTCCAAGGGACTCTCAAGAGTCTTCTCCAACACCACAGTTCAAAAGCATCAGTTCTTTGGCGCTCAGCTGTCTTTTTAGTCCAACTTTCACATCCATACATGACAACTGGAAAAACCATAGCCTTGACTAGATAGACTTTTGTTGACAAAGTAGTGTCTCTGCTTTTTAATATGCTGTCCAGGATGGTCATAACTTTCCTTCCAAGGAGTAAGCATCTTTTAATTTCATGGTTGTAATCACCATCTGCAGTGACTTTGGAGCCCCCCAAAATAAAGTCAGCCACTGTTTCCATTGTTTCCCCATCTATTTGCCATGAAGTGATGGTACCAGATGCCATGATCTTAGTTTTCTGAATGTTGAGCTTTAACCCAACTTTTTCATTCTCCTCTTTCACTTGACTTCACATTCCAGGATGTCTGACTCTAGGTGAGTGTGAGTGATCATACCATTGCGATTATCTGGGTTGTGAAGATCTTTTTTGTACAGTTCTGTGTATTCTTGCCACCTCTTCTTAATATCTTCTGCTTCTGTTAGGTCCATACCATTTTTGCCCTTTATTGAGCTCATCTTTGCATAAAATATTCCCCTGGTATCTCTAATTTTCTTAAAGAGATCTCTAGTCTTTCACATTCTATTGTTTTCCTCTATTTCTTTGCATTGATCGCTGAGAAAGGCTTTCTTATCTCTCCTTGCTATTCTTTGGAACTCTGCATTCAAATGAGTATATATTTCCTTTTCTCCTTTGCTTTTTGCTTCTCTTCTTTTCACAACTATTTGTAATGCCTTTTCAGACAGCCATTTTGCTTTTTTGCATTTCTTTTTCTTGGGGATGGTCTTGATTCCTATCTCCTTTACAATGTCATGAACCTCTGTCCATAGTTCATCAGGCAATCTGTCTATCGGATCCAGTCCTTAAATCTATTTCCTACTTCCACCATTCTCATCATGTCATTGCAAAAAGATGAGGAAACAATGGAAACAGTGACAGACTTTATTTTGGGGGCTCCGAAATCACTGCAGATGGTGACTGCAGTCTGAAATTAAAAGACGTTTGCTCCTTGGAGGAAAAGTTATGAACAACCCAGACAGCATATTAAATAAATAAATAAATAAACATTACTTTGCCAACAAATGTCAGTCTAGGCAAAGCTATGGTCATATATGGATATGAGAGTTGGTCTATAAAGCTGAGCACTGAAGAATTGATGCTTTTGAACTGTAGTGTTGGGGAAGACTCTTGAGAGTTCCTTGAACTGCAAGGAGACCCAATCAGTCCATACTAAAGGAAATCAGTCCAGAATATTCATTAGAGAGACTGATGCTGAAGCTGAAACCAATACTTTGGCCAGTTGTTGTAAGAACTGACGCATTCGAAAAGGCCCTGATGCTGCAAAAGATTGAAGGCAGGATGAGAAGGCAACAGCAGAGAATGAGTGGGTTGGATGGCATCACCAACTCAATGGACATGAATTGGAGTAAACTCCAGAGATGGTGATTGACAGAGAAGCCTGGCGTTTTGTCCATGGGGTCCCAAAGAGTCGGACATGACTGAGCAACTGAACTGAACTTAACTGATGCCTCCTCACAGCCCCTTCAGTCTTAAGGAGCTCTGAAAAACCTAGGAAATCTTTAAAGCAAAATATCAAGGCTCCAAAACAAAGCTTTAAAATTTTATTTACTATATCCTGTATGGTTTATTTCCTATGCCTAAAAAGACTCAAGAATTACTGGTCTGGGCTTCCTGGGTCTTATTCTGTTATAGTTAATAATTTTTAAATTAATTTTTATTGGAGTAGAGTTGTTTTACAATGTTTGGTTAGTTTCTAGAGTAGAGCAAAATTAATCATGCATTTGTTTACATACATCCCTTCCCTTTTGGACTTCCTTCCCATTTAGGTCTTCAGTAGTGTATGAAGTAGATTCCCCTCTGCTATATAGTATGTTCTCATTAGCTATTAGATTTCTTATTTATTCAATAAAAATTTAATTCAGCATTCTATATCTAGGGTCTAGCAGAGTGCCTGCATATTTTAAAATGTAAATAACAGTTTTTGGTCCCTTCTCTTATGGAAGATAGATTTTAGGGAGGAGGCAGAGGGAGATGACAGGCAAGTAACAAGAGAGCAAATCATTCAAAACTATTAGGATAGACTGTGATCTAAAGGAAACAACAAGGTGCAGTGCTAGATGATTTCAGGGCATGGACCCTCTCTGGATAAGGGAGTTTGCTATTCAGATTGGACCTAAAGTCTGAGAAGAAGGCAGGCAGGAAAACCACATAGGGAAACAGTTCGAAAATAAGGAACAGCAAGAGCAGTCAGAGACAAGATTTTCTATGGTCAGGAAATTGTCAGAAAGTCATGTGGCCAAACAGAGTGAGCAAGAGAGAGATTGCATAAGATGGGATAAACAAACAGAGCCTATAGAACAGGGAAAATAATTCAAAGACTATTCTGGGAAATTTGAAAGTCATTTTAAGAGCAGCAGGAAACCACTGAAGAACATTTAAGCACCTTCAAGAGGTACAGTTGTGAAACATAATGAATTGATCAAAAAGCAAACAGTTCATTTAAATATAGTGGCTTGCTTTTTTTTTTTTTTTTGAAACATTAGTCTTTCTAGTAAGTCTAATGGATGAAATAGAACTTACAATAACCCTTGGTTTTACTATGGACTCTGTATGCCTTATGAATGCTCATGATTGAAAATTCGGAAATCTCTGCTCACATGCCTTGTGATAATGCCTGTGTCATAATTTTAGTCATCACCATGGTGATTTAACCATCCTTAGCAAAGTGAAAAAGACATCATTCCCTGTGATTTCTTGTGCTCTCAACACTGACACTGTTAGGCAGGAGGAAACAATCCCCAATTTAGATTCATCATGCAGAATTTAGCCCTTCCGGAAATCTACAATGTTGGTTGTTTTCACACCTCCAGACATTAGCACTGAGTCTTTTGAGCAGTCTTTGTCACTGTAATGATAATAAATACAAGCTGCTACCATATAAGGTCAAGGCTACACAAGAAACTAGTTTCTCTCACTCTTTCAGGTATTCCCAGTATAAAATCATGTCTTCAACAACTATTGGGTTGGCCAAAAATTCACTGGAGTTTTTCTACAACAGGGTACAGAAAAATCTGAATGAACATTTTGGCCAACCAAATATTTTCAGGTGCTGTCGTAAGAGCTGAAAGTTGAGACTACATCAACCAAAATCGTTATTTTCATGGAGCTTACATACTAGCTTGGTAGGAATTATATTTCCACAGAAATACCTCACACTTGATTAAATAACCACCTCCCAAAAATCACTGATCAACTCTCTTTTTCTTAAAAACAAAATCATTTCCCAGAATTCAGGCTGGGATTAGATCTGTCTTTTCCTCCAAACTTCAAAGAGGGATCAAGTTCTAAGGATTCTGGGTCTAACCCTTCTGGAAAGGTGATAAAATCACCTAGCCAATTTCAATGCAGTCTTTTTACAAATTGGCAAACTGAAATCCTGAGAAAAGCTTAACTGAATTTACATACAAGTATGGCAACTACTGAATCTAGCAGTTGGCCCTGCAGGGATATCCCCACCACTTGTTAAAGGAAGCTCTTGGAACCCCCTTATGTAACAGACAAAGGGAAGAAACTCAGAGAAGTACAGTGATTTGTCCAAAGGCATACATGTTTAAAGGGGCATAGTTAAAAATATGACTCAATATCCCTCATTTTCAGTCCAGTCTTCTTTCCACTAAACCAAAAGATCATCTTGATAGAGGAGTTTATTTTGCAAAATGATCCCTTCACCATGAAGTTTATTCATTTATACTAAAAGAATTTCATGAGATTCAGTCCTGAGAATGTAAAATTCTCTTGAAGCACTGTAATAATTTTAAAAGATACTGGTAAAAAAAAATTGATGCAAACAGAAGAAAATGCTATTAATAACAAGGTAAACAAGAGGCTGAAGGGATGATTGAGTGGTTAATACTGAGAAATCATCAAACAAGTGCTATCCTCTGCTTAAGGAAAATAATGCTAACAACAGTAGTAAAACAGGAGCTCCAGCTGAAAGTTCTCAGGACAAGGCCCCTGCATGGAGCACCTCATGAGCAATTGAAACTAAACTAGGAAAAAAAAGGGTCAGTGTTTCCTTCTGCATGGTCTGAAATACCTATTGTGACTGTTTTGATGACCAAAGTATAAGTTACTCTTTGGAGCCATAGGGGAAGAACTGCTTCTAGAAGGAGGTCAGCCTCATCCAGTCAATTGAAGGCCTTAATAGAACAAAGACTGACCTCCCTCACCAAGAAGGAATTCTGCCAAAACCCTGACTTTGGATTCTGCAACTTTCCCCTGGTTTCCAGCCTTCTAGATTAAAGATTTGGGACTTACCAAAGACTGAAAGCCTCCACAATCATAGATCAAGCCCTGAACCTTTGGAGTGGGAGCACTGTCTTTAAGACACTAGACTACCAGAGAATTAACCCTAGGGAGTATCATATAGTGAGAACTCACACAAAGGAAACCACTTGAATACAAGACCCAGCATCACCCAATCACCATAGCACCCTCTGCAGGACGCCCCATTTAAACAACAAACAAAACAAAAATACAAACCAAATCAACAGCACACAGGATTGCCACCTCACTCAACCTTGAACATCAGAGGAAAAACAAACAAACAAAACCAACAACAACAAAAAAAACAATTTAGCACAAATCACACCCTATACAAAGCTTACACAAACCACTGGACCAAATTTAGGAGGGCAGAAGCCAAAAGGAAGAAAGAATTCAACTTTGAAGTCTGGGAAAAGGAAACCTCAAACACAGTAAGTTTTAAAAAAAATATGAAAACAGTGTGGAGGTTCCTTAAAAAGCTGCAAATAGACCTGCCATATGACCCGGCAATCCCACTGCTGGGCATATACACCGAGGAAACCAGAATTGAAAGAGCCACGTGCACCCCAATGTTCATCGCTGCATTGTTTACAATAGCCAGGACATGGAAGCAACCTAGATGCCCATCAACTGACGAATGGATAAGAAAGCTGTGGTATATATACACAATGGAATATTACTCAGCATTAAAAAAAAATTCATTTGAAGCAATTCTACTCAGATGGACGAAACTGGAGCCCATTATCCAGAGTGAAGTAAGCCAGAAGCAAAAACAACAATACAGTATATTAACACATATATATGGAATTTAGAAAGACAGTAATGAGAACCCAACATGGGAGACAACAAAAGGAACGCAGATGTATAGAATAGACTTGTGGACTTTGTGGATGAGGGTAAGGGTGGGGTGAGATGGGAGAAGGGCATTGAAGCATGTTAACTGTCATGTGTCTAATCAATCGCCAGCCCAGGATTGATGCTCGGGACTGGTGCAGCGAGATTTCCCGGGGGGGGAGGGAGGAGGGAGGGGGGACCCGGAGGGGAAGCATATGTAAACCCATGGTGATATCATAACAATGTATGGCTAAAACAATAATTAAAAAAATAATAATAAAATAAAATAAAATAGAAAAAAAAAATAATGAAAAGGCAAAGAAATACTAGACAAATGAAGGAACAAATTAGAAACACAGAAGTCCAAATAAATGAAGAGAAAATAAGCAAACTACCTGAAAAAGGATTCAGAATAATGATAGTAAAGATGATCAAAATCCTTGAAAACAAAATGGAGAAAATGCAAGAATCAATTAACAAAGACCTAGAAGAATTAAAGAATAAACATACAAAGACAAACAACACAATTACTGAATTTAAAAATATCCTAGAAGGAATCAATTGCAGAATATCTGAAGCAGAAGAATGAATCAGTGAGCTGGAAGATAAAATGGTGGGAATAACTTCTAAAGAGCAGAATAAAGTAGAAAGAATGAAAAGAACTGAGGATAGTCTCAGAGACCCCTGGGACAATATCAAATGTACCAACATTCGAATTATAGGGGTACCAGAAGAAAAAGAGAAAAAGAAAAGGTATGAGAAAGTCTTAGATGAGATTAGAGTTTCGATCAAGTCCAAGAGGCACAAAGAGTCCCATATAGGATAAACCCAAGGAGAAACATGCCAAGACACATGCTAATCAAACTAACAAAGACTGAACACACACACACAAAAAGAATCTTGAATGCATCAAGGGAAAAGCAACAAGTAATATACAAGGGAAAGCCCATACACTTTACAGCTGATCTTTTAGGAGAAATTCTGCACACCAGAAGAGGATGGCAGGATATATTTAAAGTAATGAAAGGGAAAAATCTACAACCAAGATTACTGCACCCGGCAAGGATCTCACTCAAAATTGATGGAGAAATCAAAAGCTTTTCAGACAAGCAAAAGTTAAGAGAATTCAGTACCACCAAATCAGCTTTACAACAAATGTTAAAGGGATTTATATGGTCAAGAGATACAAGAAGGAAAACGATCTATAAAATCAACCCCAAACAATTACAAAAATGGCAATAGGAACATGTATATCAAAAATCACTTTAAATGTAAATAGATTAAATGCTCCAACCAAAAGTCACAGACTGGAAGAATGGATACAAAAACAAAACCCATACATATGCTGTCTACAAGAAACTCACTTCAGACTTAAATACACATATAGACTGAAAGTGAGAGAATGGAAAAATATATTTCAAGGAAATGGGAAGGAAAAGAAAGGTGGAGTAGAAATCCACATATTGAGAAAACAGACCTTAATATAAGGATTACAAGAGATAAGGAAGGACACTACATAATGATCAAGGGATCAATCCAAGAGGAACACCTAACAATTGTAAATATCTATGCACCCAACATAGGAGAACCACAATACATAAGACAAACACTAAGAGACATAAAAGGAGAAACTGACAGTAACACAATAATAGTAGGAGACTTTAACACCCTACTCACACCAATGGACAGATCATCAAACCAGAAAATTAGTAAGGAACAGAAGTCTTAAATGACACATTAGATGAGATGGATTTCATTGATATCCACGGGACATTCCATCCAAATGCAGAAGAATACACCTTCTTCTCAAGTGCACATGGAACATTCTCCAGGATAGACCACATCTTGGGGCACAAATCAAGCCTCAGTAAATTTAAGAAAATTGAAATCATATCAAGCATCTTCTCTGACCACAACACTATGAGACTAGATATCAATTATACAAAAATGCTGTAAGAAACACAAACACATGGGGATTAAACAATATGTTTCTAAATAACCAACAGGTTACTGAAGAAATCAAAAGGAAAATCAAAAAATTTCTAGAAACAAATGACAATGAAAACACGACAACTCAAAACCTATGGGATGCAGCAAAAGCAGGTCTAACAGGGACGTTTAGAGCAATACAATCCTATCTCAAGAAACAAGAAAAACTTTGAATAGACAACCTAACTTCACATCTAAAGCAACTGGAAAAAGAAGAACAAAATAAAAACCCAAAATAGTGGAAGGAAAGAAATCATAAAGATCCTAGCAGAAAGAAATGAAAAAGAAATGAAAGAAACAATAGCAAAGATTAATAAAACTAAAAGCTGGTTTTTTGATAAAATAAACAACATTGACAAAACTTTGGCCAGACTCATCAAGAAAAAAAGATAAGAAACAAATCAACAAAATTAGAAATGAAAAAGGAGAGGTTATAAAAGACAATGCAGAAATACAAAGGATTATAAGAGACCATTATGAACAGCTATATGGCAATAAAATGGATACTCTGGAAGAAATCTACAGATTCTTAGAAAAATTCAATCTTCCAAGACTGAACCAGGAAGAAATAGGGATTATGAACAAGCCAACTGCAAGCACTGAAACTGAAGTTGTGATCAAAAATTTCCCCAAAAAAACAAAAAACCCAGGACCAGATGTCTTCACAGGATAATTCTATCAAACATTTAGCAACAATCTAATGCCTATCCCTCTTAAACCCTTTCGAAAAATTGCAGAAGAAGGAACACATCCAAACTCATTCTGCAAGGCCACCATCACCCTGATACCAAAAGCAGACAAAGATAACACACAAAAAAGAAAACTATAGCCCAATATCACTGATGAACATAGATGCAAAAACCCTCAACAAAATTTTAGCAAACAGAATTCAACAACACATCAAAAAGCTCACACACCATGATCAAGTTGGGTTTATTTCAGGAATGCAAGGATTCTTCAATATACACAAATCAATCAACGTGATACACCATATTAACAAATTGAAAGATAAAAACCATATGATAATCTCAATAGATGCAGAAAAAGCCTTTGACAAAATTCAGTACCCATTTATGATGAACACTTTTCCAAAAAATGGGCACAGAAGGAACCTACCACAACATAGTAAAGGACATATACAACAAGCCTATGGCAAACATTACTGTCAATGGTGAAAAACTGAAAGCATATTACCCCTAAGATCAGGAACAAGACAAGACATTCGCCACTATTATTCAGTGTAATTCTAGAAGTCCTACCTAGACAGAAGTCCTATTCTATTTTCTTTCAGAGAAGAAAAAAAATAAAGGAATCTAGATTGGAAAAGAAGAAGAAAAGCTCTCACTGTTTGCAGATGACATAATACTGTACATAGAAAACTCTAAAGATAATATCAGAAAATTACTAGAGCTAATCAGTGAATTTAGCCAAGTTTCAGGACACAAAATGAATACACAGAAATCACTTTTCTATATACTAACAATAAAAAAACAGGAAGAGAAATTAAAGAATCGATCCCATTCACTACTGCAACAAAAAGAATTAAATATCTAGGAATAAACTTACCTAAGGACACAAAAGAACTGTACACAGAAAGTTGTCAGACACTAATGAAAGAAATCAAAGACAACAAACAGAGAGATATTCCATGTTCCTGGGTAGGAAAAACCAATATTGTGAAAATGACTATACTGCCAAACGCAATCTACAGATTCAATGTGATCCCTATCAAATTACCAATGACATTTTTCACAGAACTAGAACAAAAAATTTCACAATTCACATGGAAACACAAAAGGCTCTGAATAGCCAAAGCAGTCTTGAGAAAGAAGAATAGAGCTGGAGAAATAACCTCGACTTCAGATTATACTACTAAGCTACAGTCATCAAGACAGTATGGTACTGGCACAAAAATGGACATATAGACCAATAGAACAAGATAGAAAGCCCAAAAATAAACCCATGCATCTATGGGTACCTTATTTTTGACAAAGGAGGCAACAATATACAACGAGGCAAAGACAGCCTCTTCAATAAATGGTGCTGGGAAAACTGGACAGCTACATGTAAAAGACTGAAATTAGAACACTTCCTAACACCATACACAAAGATAAACTCAAAATGCATTAAAGACCTAAATGTTAAGACCAGAAACTATAAAACTCTTAGAGGAAAACATAGGCAGAACACTCAGTGACATAAATCAAAGCAAGATCCTCTTTGACCCACCTCCTAGAGTAATGGAAATAAAAACAAAAGTAAACAAGTGGGACCTGATTAAACATAAAAGCTTTTGCACCACAAAGGAAACTATAAGCAAAGTGAAAAGACAACCCTCAGAATGGGAGAAAATAATAGCAAATGAAACAACTGACAAAGGATTAATTTCCAAAATATCTAAGCAGCTCAAACAACTCAATGCCAGAAAAAAAAACAACCCAGTCAAAAAGTGGGGAAAAGACCTAAACAGACATTTCTCCAAAGAAGGCATACAGATGGCTAACAAACACCTAAAAAGATGCTCAACATTGCTCATTATTACAGAAATGTAAACCAAACTACAATGTGATATCACCTTACACCAGTGAGAATGGCCATCATCAAAAAGTCTACAAACAATAAATGCTAGAGAGGGTGTGGAGAAAAGGGAACACTCTTGCACCATTCATGGGAAGGTAAATTGATACAGCTACTATGGCAGATGGTATGGCAATTCCTTAAAAACCTAGGGATAAAACCACCATATGACCCAGCAATCCCATTCCTAGCCATATACCCTGAGGAAACCAAAACTGAAAAAGACACATGCATCCTATTGTTCATTGCAGCACTATGTACAACAGCTAGAACAAGGAAGCAACCTAAATGTCCATCAACAGATAAATGCATAAGGAAGTTGTGGTGCATTTACATGAGGGAATATTACTCAGCCATAAAAAGAAATGTATTTGAGTCAGTTCTAATGAGGTGGATGAACCTAGAGCCCATTATGCAGAGTGAAGTAAGTCAGAAAGAAAAAGAGAAGTATCATATTCTAATGCAATATACAGTATCCAGAAAGATGGTACTGAAGAATTTACTTCTTCAAGGCATACAGAAGAATTTACTTCTGAAGGGCAACAATGTAGAAACGGACAGAGAATAGACTTGTGGACATGTGAAGAGGGGAGGAGAGGGTGAGATGTATGCAAAGAGTAACATGGAAACTTACATTACCATATATAAAATACATAGGCAAGGGAAACTTTCTGTGTGGCTCAGGAAACTCAAACAGAGGCTCTATATCAACCTAGAGGGGTGGGATGGGCAGGGAGATGGGAGGGAAGTTCAAAAGGGAGGGGATTCATGGCTGATTCATATTGAGGTTTAAGAGAAAATAATAAAATTCTGTAAAGCAATTATCCTTCAATAAAAAAATTATAAAACTAACAGTAGTAAAACAGAGTACTAAAATCTATACATGTATTATTTCTTTTAATGGCATATTAAAAGAAAACAACTATTCTTTACTCATCAAGAGAACAGATATTTTTCCCAGTAATAAAAGTCAGGTGCATTTGGATTTCTACACATTCACAGACAAAAAAAAAAAAAAAAAAAAAAACAGGCACATGCTCAGAGGCAGGCTCAATACAAATTGAGATATTTAATTCATGTCCACGGGCTGTGCTCTTAATCCCAGTCAGCCTAAGAGTTGGCTTCCTTAGCATGAAAGCATGCAGTTTATATAGCTGAATACATGAGAAGAGGTAGGCAGCAAGAAGCAGGAGGCTGAAGATCATAGGAACTCACATAATATTCCAGGTTCTACCTGAAAATGTACATGGATGAAGTCAGTGCCAATGCTTAGTGCCCAATGGCGGGGCAAAGGCCAGTGTAACTGAACACACTTCTTCCATAAAATCTAAACTCTAGACTCCTGAGGTCCCTGAAATTTGGCCAGATCAAAAAAAAAAAAAAAAAAAAAAAAAACCCAATCTGTGCAATTCATTTATTACTGCAGTGTTTCTCAGAGAATTTTACACACAGTTTACTATGAACCTCCAGGAGTGGGATACACTAGTCAGTTTCCAAAACTCATGTGAAATAGATTCCTTTTGTTTTATGACACATCTTAAGAAGCAGAATGTTTTATGGACCTTTGAAGGGTATGTGGACATAAGGAATTCAACAAGCTTTTAATCACTAAATGCCCACAATATTCCAGGCAATGTGCCACCAGACAGAGAATTTGTTAATCAATTAACAGACTGATCAGTGAGAAGGGCAGGAGCAGAAAAAGTTCAGTAACTTTGCAATGATGGGCCAGAACTGAATTCCAAGTACTAGCAGTCACGGAGAAGTCAATGCCGTTTCCTGCATCTCTTACCTGTGTGCAAGGCGATTTATTCTTTTTACAGGAAAGTTAGTATCTTTGAAGGGAAATCTAATTTCTGAGTCAAGCAGAGGCCTCCTGCATTCTAATGCAAAAATTGGCAGTGGCCTGAAGAAGCCAGCCAGTCTTTCTGGGTTGCAAGTTTCAAAGAGCTTGACTAGAGATGACAACATCGCTGTTTGCCAAGAGAATCATCTGAACACTGTACAAAGAGAAACATTCTAACCATGTGGCTCTGTGGCTTTACGTGTTGATGCTTCCATCTTGCTGGCCTCAGAGTTTTCTGCAGAACTGCAGAATCAGCATTTCCTCCTAAGAAGCTTTTTAGAAATACAGAAATTCAGGCCATGATAAAACTAATTCAGAATCTGCATTTTCACAAAATCCCCATGAGATCTGATGTACATTGAAGCTTAAGAGACACAGCTTCATGTGACATTTCCAGGAATTTCTGAGAAGAACTTTCTTTAGAAAGAAGATTTCATTTCACCCTTAAAAGCTACACGATCTGTGGCAAGAAAGAGTGGTCAGGGTTTGGATCTGGGTTTGCCTGACTGCCAAACCCTCATGCTAATCATTATGAAATATTTCTGCCTGCTACTTAAGTATCTAAACTCTTGAGCCTTATCTCTCCCATTTATGAGATGAGGATAATCACACCTAACGAATGGAATCTGTGGTGAAATTCTTGAGATAATATACAAAATGCCTCATCCAATGCTTGCTTCGTAAATAGTGGTTGTTGCTAACGATTAAAAGAAAGGCGATGATAAAGAAAAGTGGGGAGAAGGAAAAGAAGGAGGAGAAAGTGAAGGAGAAGGAGGGGGAAGGAGGAAGAAGAAGAAGAGGAAGGGGAAGGAGTAGAACAGTGATGTGTCTTTGAGGCAACTAGGAGACGCCACTGCCTTGAAGTGATTCTGGGGCAAGTGTTGAAAGTGAAGGTAAGGAACAAGAAAAATAAGCAACGAAAAGATAGCATGTCCTCACCTTTACCACTCTAACCAGACACGTCCTCTTCCTACAAAATCTCCTGTCTTCATTTGTGTGGTTTGGAAGGACAGCCCAAAACACCTTGAGCTCTGTAAAGGGCTACCAGGGAGGCAGAGAGTAAAGCAAGCATATCCTGCTATGACCAAGGAGAGTAGTCAGTCTGGACTGGGGTAGGGGTTTCAAGAAAATGCTGCATAAAGAGAATTAGCAGCCAACTACTACAATCTACAGACAGCAGTACCCCAGGCATTGTTGAGGGCAGGCACATGGCAGCAAGATGGTTTGATCATAATTCTCCTTGCAAGGGGCAGAACTCCAGTGTAAAACAGACTAAGCAAAAAGGGGCTTTTATTAAAAGGATCATGGCCAGTGACACGGTTCTAGTCTGATTCAAAATCTCCCCTTTGTGTGTGTGTGTGCTCACCCCTCTCCAACTCTTTGCAACCCCACGGACTGTAATACATCAGGCTCCTCTGTCCATGGAATTTTCCAGGCAAGAATACTGGAGTCTGTTGCCGTTTCCTCCTCCAGGGGATCTTTATTACCCAGGGATCAAACTCCCATTTCTTGTGTCTCCTGTATTGATAGGCAGACTTTTTTTTTACCAACTGAGCCATCTGGGAAGCCCATGCAAAATAGATCGCTGGTGGGAATTTGCTGTATGACGCAGGGAGCTCAACCTGGTGCTCTGTGACAACTTACATGGGTGGGATGGAGTGGCAGTTGGGAGGGAGGCTCAAGAAGGAGGGACATATGTATATCTATGGCTGATTCATGTTGATGTGTGCCAGATACCAACACTACATTGTAAAGCAATTATCCCCCAGTTAAAATTAGTATATTTAATAAAAATAAATGAATAAAACATTTTTTTTTAAAAATCTCCCTTAAGGTAATCAACCACACTTTGCCTGGGATGCCCCCCTGTTTTGGCACTGAAATTCCCACATCCCAGAAAAACCCTCAGTCACAGTCAAACAGGAATAGTTGGTCACTGCAGCTCAGTTTTTTAATACTGACCTATCCTGGTTCAGTATATGAAAAATATTGCTCTTAATTATTTTAAACTGTTTTTACATAATTAACTCAAACCCGTCCATCTATCATCTGTTTATATATCAATATTTACATGTCTTTCTCGCTCACTCTCTTTAAGATTATTTCCTCAAGGGAAACAAACACCGGCAGAAGTCAGAGACCAGAACAATGAGCTAATTTGGGGGAGAGCAAATGTTTCAACTTAGGCACATTTATGCTGTGATTTTCTTACTTTTCTGTTAGCTGCAACCCTCGTAAGTTTCAGGGACAAACACCAGGACCAACCTGAAAACCTTCTAGCATGTGCAGAACAAAAATACCAGGCTAGAACAAATAAGCAATTCTGGTCTGGGAATGCAGTCCGGGATCTGCCCTTTCAAAGGGCAGCAGTCTAACAGCTTGTTAGTTAGCCTTTATAAAGGCCAGCAACTAGGAAAGTAGACCACTGGGTGTGGGTCACTCCACAGAAAACAAGCTATGTCCCTCTGGCTATTTGCAATGCAATAAGAAGCTGTGGGCCAGGAGGAAAGGCAGGTCCTTTCAGTCAGGGGCACCAGAATGGAATTTCAAAATATTGCTCTAACTCTAGAAATACGTGACCAAGAATCAACTTGTTATACGATTATATTCCAAGGGAATGAGCTCAATAACCAAGAAAAAGATGTCTATACAAAAATGACAATTTCAGGGCTATTTACAAATGTCTATGAATATATATACATAGACGATGTTAACCACAACAGAATGATTGAAAAATAGTATGTCTATATAACAGCTATGGACAGAAATAAGAGTAACATTATTTGAACATGGTAGTATGCTCCATGCTTGAAATAGCCTATCTCATGAGATCCTTACAATTCAGGTAGGCACTCTCCCCGCCCCAACCCCATCATTTTATTCATTAGAAGAGAGAGGCTTAAAGAGATTACAATGAATTGCCCAAAGTCACATAGACCATAAGTTGCAGGAGGAGAAGAAACACCAAGGTCTTCTGGATTCCAGAGCCAAAATGTACCTTTTCTGCAATAACTGTTAAAAAAAAAATTCAAAAATGAACGCAAAGTAAGGTGAATATTTTTCATTCTTTTCAATAAGAGTAGCATCTGTTCTAGCTCAGATTCTACCTGCATTTTAGCAGGACATATTTGGGTCTTGGAGATGATTATTTTCACTAAACATAGTATTTGAGCAACAACAATGACAAAAGCTATGTATCTTAAGAGTAGCTATTTCAGCTAAATTAATCTAAAATAGCCATATGCAATGATGAATCTCTAAAACTAATTTTTACAGTTTCTAATCCCTCTGCCCTACAGAGGAATGTGCCTCTAGATTCTATTTTATTCTCCGTTTATCCTCTGTTTAGAGGATATATTATCTTTAAATAAGAAGGCAAATGTTATCTGAGCAAAGGCTAGGGACACATTCTGTGCCCTTAATACAAATAATTTTAAGCAGTTTGACAGATAGAGTGCCATTACATCATTTCAGATACTAATGGGCATAATAACTCTTCTGCTTCCTCCTGAAAGAGAGCTCTAAAGTGAGACAACTGAATGAAAAGAAAATGTCAAGTTATTTATGGATTCCATTGCTATTTTATGACACCTAGAAGGAAGGTGGTCTCTTTGTGGAACTATGTATCTAGCTTTTACTGAACAGCATCTTCCACACCTTCAGGAAATCTGCCCAGATTTTACTTGGAAACCATCCTTTTCATCTTAGTGCACAGGCCTCAGAGGGGCTGATGCATCCTCAGCCTAAGGGATAACTTGGAATGAAAGCCTACATAATCAGAGCCTCACATCCCCTAGCCACAGATAATTCAGGACAGACTTGACATGTAGCAGACCACTCAGAGCCAACAAGACTCAATCTTGAGACCCCTGCTAAAATATTTGGGGCTTCCCAGGTGGCTCAGCCGGAGAAGGCAATGGCACCCCACTCCAGTACTCTCGCCTGGAAAATCCCATGGACAGAGGAGCCTGGTAGGCTCCAGTCCCTGGGGTCGCGAAGAGTCGGACAGGACTGAATGACTTCACTTTCACTTTTCACTTTCATGCATTGGAGAAGGAAATGGCCACCCACTCCAGTGTTCTTGCCTGGAGAATCCCATGCATGGACAGAGGAGCCTGGTGGGCTACAGTCCATAGGTTGCAGAGTCAGACACAACTGAATTGACAGAACACGCATGCACATGCTAAAATATTTAGGGAAGAGGAAATCTTATTCCTCGTGCTCCGTTTTGGCCGCAATGCCTTGCCTCGAGGAGCTTGCTCTCCGTACAGTCTCCTCTATGTCCTGTGTCTCACAAGAGAAATCTTGGATGCAGGAGAAGGAAGAGCTAATCAATTTAATAATTCAATTCAATAACCATGGGAATTAAAATACTTGGGTGGAAAACTACCCTTTAACCAACCTAAATGATCAAATTATCAATACATATTCAAACTAAATATTTTCTTCCTTACCATTGCCCTGTCATGTAAAAACCCTTGGGAATTAAAAAGCGAGCATCAAAATCCATTTTTATCTTTCTCCCTCACATCCACACTAGATTGTATTTATAGATCTGAAAACTCATTTTGCATAGCAGCCATCGAGTGTTTGCACTGAACTGGAAACTAAATTTAAAGTTTTAGGGTATTTTTAATGCAAAACTGGAGATACAGAAGGGCATTAGAGGTCATTAAGCCCTTTGGGAAATTTGCCCAAGTCTCACAGTTAACTGAGCTTCCCTTGTGGCTCAGCTGGTAAAGAATCACCTGCAATGCGGGAGACCTATGTTTGATCCCTGGGTTGGGAAGATCCCCTGGAGAAGGGAAAGGCTACCCACTGCAGTATTCTGGCCTGGAGAATTCCATGGACCGTCCATGGGGTCGCGGAGAATCGGACATGACTGAGAGACTTGCATTTTCACTCTCTTTCACTTCACAGATAACTGATTCATAGAAAATCTGGTCTTAACATCCTCAAGCCAGTGTTCTTTCTGTAGTATTAGAAAGCATTTTACCCTGTCACTGAAGCAGTCATCTTAAATAAATATAAAGATACCACCTATACAAAAAATAGACATTGTGTGTTTTAATTTTTGTAAAACACACAGTTCTATCACATATGTGGGTGCCTCCTTAAAGTAGAACGTGTTCCCTCTGATTGCAACACACGTCATCCTTCTCTCTTTCAAGAATTAGAAGTCCTATCTTGGACTTCAACTCAAATTTTTCTCCTTCTTCTGACTCCTGCCAATAGAACAAGCTCATCTGTTGTACTGTACACTGCATTGTGCAACAGCTATGTACAGACGGCCATGTCTTCCTACTAGTATGTGAGGTCTTCATTCATTGTAGAGATTTCTCTCTCCAGTTAGTAATATGAACGAGTGTGTGGAATACAATAAGCTCTGTATGTTTATTAGATATTAATAATAATATGATATACTCACTATATGTTAGGACTTATTCTAAGTAATACAAACACACAGTAGTTGCATTTAATCTTCATTACAGGAACTTTATCAACATCCCCATTTTATAAGCATGAAAGCTGACACAAAGATTACGGAGCTAGTAAGAAGCAGAGCTGACTTTCAGCCCAAAAGATCCAGTCCCATTGTCCAAGATTTGCTGCTGGAATGCAATGTGTCAATGCATACTTTTGAGTGTATCATACGATATCCAGCTAGAGAGAATGAAGTTTAATGTACATAGTACAGATAGTGAATTCATTGCCAAAATAAGTTGACCTGCATAGGGAATCTCCTGCATTTTCTCTGGGAAGTTTGAATGTTTAGTTAGCACATGTCTATTCATATCAGTTGACCAATCACTGTTTGCCAGATGATGGATTCATGGATAAACAAAGGAAACCCACAAAAGCTATGTAAATTGAAAGATAATGCTAAAAAGTCATTTAAAATCATGCCAGAAAAATAACTGTTAACATTATCAGAATTTCAAAATTCCTTGCTTTTATACTTGCTGTGCATTATTTGTATAGGAAAATGAGATCACAAAGTATCAGAAGGTTACAAAATTATAAATCCCAAGGATAATTCTTTGCATCAGGAGGTTAGAAAAAATACCTTATTTCCTTGCACTTTAAATATTTAACCTTCTCCTTAAAAATATCCCATTGGTCTAGCATAAATTCATGTTGCGATGGTACACTAAAACGTATGTCAACACAGTATTAAGTGTTCGTGTCATTTCTTTAGGTATCAATGAACTTCTTCTAGATATAATTTTCTGATTAAAATGAAGCTGATTAAAAATAAATTAAAAGTAAACATGCACAGACTGCTTTCTGTTATGGTCTTGATTCAGAGGTAGAAATGGGAATGCCTTATTTTTTCAGTCTGATGCTTTCCAAGATTCCTGGTGGAACCTTGATAATTAGATGTAGCAATTGGGAGTTTTTGGTTCATTGAACTGCAGACAGGAGGACCACTAGTGGTTATTTGAATGAGATAACATTTTGTAACACCCAGATGTGGACTTCTCACGGCTGTGACCCAACAGCTGACGTCCTCATGTCTGCAAGTTCCCAGGTAGAGATGGCACTCAGTGATTTCAGGGACTGACATAAAGTTTCTGGTTATAACTAGAGTTAAAGCAAGAATTTTACTTTAAAGTCATGGAAAAAAAAATTTTAAGTTTTACATACAGTCTTGCCCTTGGATACACACATGTAGACAGACACACTCTCATAGAGGTTATAATTTAAAAATCTGCATGTGCTTCTATGACAATAATAACTCTAGATCACTGTCAATATTACAAAGACTGCAACACCAGGAACAATATACCCCATGTCAAAAATAATTGTTCTTCAGATGGTCACTCGGAGAAGGCGATGGCACCCCACTCCAGTACTTTTGCCTGGAAAATCTCATGGACAGAGGAGCCTGGTAGGCTGCAGTCCAGGCCGCACAGAGTTGGACACGACTGAAGCGACTTAGCAGCAGCAGCAGCAGCATAGCAAGTTACATTTATCTCTAAAGTGTGACTGTGAGTATCAGACACTGGTAAGGTCAATTTGACACAATGAAACAACTTGTTCCTGGAAGTATACAAATATATCAAATTATGGCAAATCAGCTTGAATCCATACACCTCAAATCATTTTTGCCCAGAGGCTGATTTATTTTCCATAATAATTTCTTCCTACTCATTGACTGACACAAATGTAGCTTGTGTTTTTAGTGGTTCTTGTTATTGTCATGGACGTCTCATCCCAAGTGATGTATCTTAACATTAGAATTTTTAAAAACAATGGAAGCTACTTGCAGAATATCACAGATATTTAAAATCATAAGGAACTTTATTGATTATAAAATTCAACCTCTATACTCCTGTTTGGTTTTGCAAAGTCTCCATAACCATCAAACTTTAAAAACAAGAGTAAGCATGTTCTTTGGAGGTTGAAGTACTGTGTCAAGAATTCATAAACCTCCCCCTTCTTCTCTGAAGTTAAATAATATTCAGCATTAAGATGGACTGGATGAATGCCCTCTCAGCAGAGCAATTAGGATGACAAATACCCTCCTCTTTCCTGACAAAAATGATGGCCTCAAGTTTCAACAGTTCCTGTGTCCTAATTGCTGCCAAGAAAAGGTCAATATCCACTCTGCCAAGATTAATACTGCAGTTTGGGGTAGACATCCTTCACAACCTAAGCGGGCATTCTTAGTTGCCTCATCTGGCCTGTGGATCAGTGCAGTCATAGGCGGACCCCAGCCTGCTGTGCAACTTAGAGAAAAAAGGATGTGTTCATGTATCAGCAACACTGAACAGACTCACTTAGTGACTGTACGTGTTAATGTTTAACAATGAGCTCTCCAGAAAGAAGTGGGCTGATGAAGTGGACACTCTGGGAAGGAGAAAAGATCTTGTGGCATTCGCCATTTCTATGTTCTATATACTTCTACCAGCCTGTTGCAAGCTACCAACATGACATCAACAGGTCTGCAGAACAAGCAGCTCTTGTGAGCCAGTGTGAGCTGAATATGCATCAAGTAATCCATCAATAAATGAAATTTGACCAACGTAGTAAGTGCTTCGAAGAAAATACTGTTAGAATGTTAGTTCAAGGAAGCACATAATAAACGTATTTTTCTTTGACAGAGAAGTCAGTGGAGCAGTGGCAGATGCCACTGGTCTTTCCCACCTCCTCTCCAACCCCGCAACACACATCCCATCCCGTGGGCACTCACCACTTCATTATATGCTAATAACATGCCACTGCAAACACCTGTGACTTTCCATCTGAAGAATTTCTCTCAGCCTGCATGTGGGGGCACACAAGAAGTGCCAGGGAATTAATGCTCTTGAGAGCAGGCTTCAGACCATGACAGTCGTGAGCAGGAGGGTAAACAGCCCAGCTTCATCATCCTCAGGTGGGACCAGTCTGAGAGGAGTTGCATACCATCTCCCAGGAGGGCCCACAGGCTTGAGCCACAGGTGCCCTTCCACGTAACCTGCTCGTGAATGCACCTTCCCTTCATGAGGTGCCTTGTACCCACTCCTAACAGTTCTCCCTCGAATAACCTTCCAATTAAATTACTTGTACTACAAAATCTCTGTCTCCGAGTCTGCCCTATGGACAATGAGCCAAAGACTGTAATCTCTTCTAAACAAATAGAGCTCAACCTGAAGAAAGATTAGGAGTCAAATAATAGAAAAGGGGAGAAGGATCTTCCAGGCAGAGGGAAGGACACCCACACATGTACCTCTATAACATGATGTACGCATTCCTGAAACTCACCAGGTTATGCAAAATGTACAATAAATATGGTGGGGTGTGTATGTGTGTGAGTCACCTATTTATAACTGACTCTTTGCGACCCCATGGACTGTAGTCCACCAGGCTCCTCTGTCTGGATTCTCCAGACAAGAATACTGGATTGGGTTGCCATGGCCTTCTACAGGGGATCTTCCTTGCCTAGGAATCAAACCCAGGTCTCCTGCGTTGCAAACAGATTCTTAACCTGTTGTGGAATCAGGGAACTTATGCAAAAAAATGATTCAGGACAAAACCCTCAAAAACTTCACGAAAGTCACACAAACATTATAGGAACCTTGTAAAAGTGGTAGCAGGGTTCTAGACATGTTAAGTGGTTAAAATAGATAAAACTATTTGTGAACATAGCCATGATTAAGTTTATGTCATGGTCTGAAGCCTGCTCTCAAGAGCATTAAGTCCCTGGCACTTCTTGTGTGCCCCCACATGCTTGACTTACTCCAAGCAGTGGAGATTTATCAAAAGCTGCAATCTTTAGCATATTTAAATTCTGGAGCATGTGCCTTTAAAATATATGTTCTTAGAGAGAGTTAGGGGGGGCAGGCAAAACAGGTGAAGGGAATTAAGAAATACAAATTTCCATATATAAAATAAACAAGTCATGGAGATGTGGTATACACAATAGGGAATATACTCAATAACATTTTAATAATTCTATATAATAACAGATGGTAACTAGACATCATGATGATCATTTCATAATGTATAAAAATATCAAGTTACTATGTTGTATACCCAAAACTAATATCACATTGTATGTCAATTATAATCTAAAAAAAGAAAGAAAGAAAGAAAAGATGTATGTCCTTTGAGGCATGCATTTTTGATAGATATCTTTGTCTTCAAAATTGGTAATTCAATCCAATGAATACCTTCTTCAATTAAGCTAATTGAGTAAACTCTTTTGGGGGCTTTCTTACCTGCACTCATAGCATCACCTGACAGCTGAAGGCTTTGAAAACTGTTATGATATTTGAAGCCACCAAACCAGCCACTTCGAGCACTAAAAGGAGCCACGTCTTGAGGATTAGATGACTTCATTTATGGTCTTCACATGTAGACAGCGCTTTCTCTCTGATGCTGAGAAAGGCTGTTCCTGATTTTTTTGTTCTGTCTTTGGTCTGAAATCCATATGCTTAACAGTCTGTCCATTTCTTTTATCCCTTTAGGCCATGTTCTTATTGACTTCACAGGACTTGAAGTCATAGACCTTTCTTTTATTTTCATGGCATTATCTCTGATAGTCCCCAAGGTGGATCCCTTTATGCCTGTTGCTCAGAAATTTTCACATGTTCTCTCACGTCTTTCAATACCTAAAGCATCCGTGTTGCACACAATGCTTAGTAATTTTGACCCAGGACACTAAAACCACTTTGAGATGTTGGATGAGTGTTTTAATTTTAGTGTAGATAAGTTTCACAAATATAAAAGAAGAGCAAAATGCATTTCAGGCTGTCATAGGCAGTAAACCAAGATAGGCAGTAGATGTCTGAGGTGTGCATACACGTGCATGTACATTTTTTGTACCCTTGCACAGCTCAGGTCAATTCAGTGTACTTTTCTGCATTCACCTAGTGTTTCTCACAGATGTAACAGCACATAAGTAAACGCGAAATTCACGTCATGCTCAAATTGGTCCCTAATATATCAATCATGTTGGAACAAATTCACATTTTCAAAACAGGCATTTGAGCAGAACAAACTGACTCTGTATGTGTGTTTGTGTGTGTGTGTAACATAAAGTAAAGTGCTATTTACAGATGAGAGTCAACATAAAGAAAACATATGCCACCTGAATTCTCTGCTAAAATATACTCAGACCTCTTTCAATTTGTTTTATTAGGGAAATGTGTCTTGTCTTAAATGATGACAAAAACAGATATACCTATCATTTTCAATACTTTGAAACTGTAAAGAGAGATGACAGATTATATACTAAAGGAAATCAGAGTATCAATATCTCTGGTAAAGCCGAACACTGCTCAATTTGTACAATATAAGGACCAATGCTTGAACAGAATCTTAGCGCAAGCAGAACATGAGGTGGGGATTTATGTTCAAGATATTTATTAAGGGAGTCTTCTCAAGGAGAGACATGTAAGGAAGGGAAGGTAGCATAAAGGGAGGAGTGAAGAAACTAAGTAAAGATGTGGTTTTAGGTTGGTCTACCTGATGATGGGAAAGACAGGCAACAGGAGGAGAAGGGGACGGCAGAGAATGAGATGGTGGGATGGCATCACCGACTCAAAGGACATGAGTTTGAGCAAGCTCTAGGAGACAGTGAAGGAAAGGGAATCCTGGTGTGCTCTAGAACATGGGGTTGCAAAGAATCTGGCATGGACATGACTGAGCTACTGAATTAATCCCTCTGAAATTCTAGAGTACATACTGCATCATCTGTCCCATTGTGATGAGCTGCAGGCACCACTGGCCTTGGAAGAGGGGACATAACTCCAAGAAACTACTAGGAAAGGCTGTGTAATGACCAAAGTTCAGTTCAGTTCAGTCGTTCAGTCGTGTCTGACCCTGTGTGACCCCGTGGACTGCAGCACACAAGGCTTCCCTGTCCATCACCAACTCCTGGAGCTTGCTCAAACTCATATCCATCGAGTCAGTGATGCCATCCAACTATTTCATCCTCTATTGTCTCATTCTCCTCCTGCCTTCAACCTTTCCCAGCATCAGGGCCTTTCCCAATGAGTCAGTTCTTCACGTTAAGTGGCCGAAGTTTAGAGCTTCAGCTTCAGCATCAGTCCTTCCAATGAATATTCAGGACTGATTTCCTTTAGGATGGACTGGTTGGATCTCCATGCTGTCCAAGGGATGCTCAAGAGTCTTCTCCAACACCACAGTTCAAAAGCATCAATTCTTAAGGGCTCAGTTTTCTTTATGGTTCACTCTCACATCCATACATAACTACTGGAAAAACCATAGCACTGACTAGATGGACCTTTGTTGGCAAAGTAACGTCTCTGCTTTTTAATACAATGGCTAGAGTGGTTATAGGTTTTCTTCCAAAGAGCAAGCGTCTTTTAGTTTTATGACTGCATTCACCATCTGCAGTAATTTTGTAGCCCAAGAAAATAAAGCCCGTCACTGTTTCCATTTTTACCCTGTCTATTTGCCATGAAGTGTTGAGACCAAATGCCATGATCTTAGTATTTTTTTTTTTGCAGGTCACATGCGAAGGCTTTTATTTATTTGTTTTTTCTTTACATTATCGTGTTGGTTTTGCCATACATTGACATGAATCCGCCATGGGTATACATGTGTTCCCCTTCCAGAACCCCCTCCCACCTCCCTCCTGATTCCATCCCTCTGGGTCATCCTGGTGCACCAGCCCTGAGCACCCTGTATCATGCATCAAACATGGGTGATTCATTTCACATATGATAATTTACATGTTTCAATGCCATTCTCCCATATCATCCCACCCTTGCCCTCTCCCATAGAGTCCAAAAGACTGTTCTATACATCTGCGTCTCTTTTGCTGTCTCACATACAGGGTTATCATTACCACCTTTCTAAATCCCATATATATATTAGTTTTTTGAATGTTGAGTTGTAAGCCAGTATTTTCACTCTCTGCTTTCACTTATCAAGAGGCTCTTTACTTCCCTTTCTCTTTCTACCATAAGGGTGGTATCTTCTGCATATCTGATGTTATTGATATTTCTCCTGGCAATCTTGATTCCAACTTGTGCTTCCTCCAGTCCAGCATTTCTCATGATGTACTCTGCATATAAGTTAAATAAACAAGGTGACAATACACAGACTTGAGGTACTCCTTTCCCAATTTCAAACCAGTCAATTGTTCCATGTCCAGTTCTAACTGTTGCTTCTTGACCTAAATACAGATTTCTCAGGAGGCAGGTCAAGGGGTATGGTATTTCCATCTCTTGAAGAATTTTCCACAGTTTGTTGTGATCCACACAGTCAAAGGCTTTGGCATAATCAATAACGCATAAATAAATGTTTTTCTGGAATTGTCTTGCCATTTCGATGACCCATCGGATATTGACAATTTGATCTCTGGTTTCTCTGTCTTTTCTAAATCGAACATCTGGAAGTTCTCAGTTCATGTACTGTTGAAGCCTAGCTTGGAGAATGCTGAGTATTACTTTGCTAGCGTGTTATATGAGTGCTATTGTGTGGTAGTTTGAACGTTCTTTGGCATTGCCTCTCATTGGGATTGGAATGAAAACTGACCTTTTCCAGTCCTGCGGCCCCTGCTGAGTTTTCCAAGTTTGCTGGCATATTGAGTGCAGCATTTTCACAGCATCCTCTTTTAGGATTTGAAATAGCTCTACTAGAATTCCATCATCTCCTCTAGCTTTGTTCACAGTGATGCTTCCTAAGGTCCACTTGATTTCACATTCCAGCATGTCTGGCTCTAGGTGAGTGATCACACCATCGTGGTTATCTGGACCATGAAGATCTTTTATTGTATAGTTCTTCGGTATATTCTTCCCACCTCTTCTTAATATCTTCTGCTTCTTTTAGATCCATACCACTTCTGTCCTTTATTGTGCCCATCTTTGCATGAAATATTCCCTTGGTATCTCTGAATTTCTTGAGGAGATCTCTGCCTTTCCCATTCTATTGTTCTCTTCTATTTCTTTGCATGGATCACTAAAGAAGGCTTTCTTATCTCTCCTTGCTATTCTTTGGAACTCTGCATTCAGTTGGGTATCTCTTTCCTTTTCCCCTTTGCCTTTAGCCTCTCTTCTTTACTCAGCTATTTGTAAGGCCTCCTCAGACAACCTTTTTGCCTTTTTGCATTTCTTTTTCTTGGGATAGTTTTTGATCACTGCCTTCTGTACAATGTTAGAAAATTCTGTCCATAGTTCTTCAGGCATTCTATCAGACTTAATCTTTTGAATCTATTTGTCACTTCCACTGTGTAGTTGTAAGGGATTTGATTTAGGTCATACCTGAATGGTCTAATGGTTTTCCCTACTTTTTTCAATTTGAGTCTGAATTTGGCAATAAGGAGTTCATGTTCTGAGCCACAGTTAGCTCCTAGTCTTGCTTTTGCTGACTGTATAGAGTTTCTCCATCTTCAGCTGCAAAAAAAATAATCAACCTGATTTCGGTATTGACCATCTGGTGATGTTCATGTGTAGAGTTGTCTCTTGTTTTGTAGAAAGAAGGTGCTTGCTATGACCAGTGTGTTCTCTTGGCAAAACTCTATTAGCCTTTGCCCAGGTTCATTCTGGCCAAACTTGCCTGTACTCCAAGGCCAAACTTGCCTGTACTCCAGGTATCTCTTGACTTCCTACTTTCACATTCCAGTCCCCTATAATGAAAAGGACGTATTTTGTTGGTGTCACTTCTACAAGGCCTTGTAGGTCTTCACAGAACTGTTCAACTTAAGCTTCTTCAGCATTAATGGTTGGGGCATAGACTTGGATTTCTGTGATACTGAATGGCTTGCCTTGGAAACGAACAGAGATCATTCTGTCATTTTTGAGACTGCACCCACGTACTGCATTTTGGACTCTGTTGTTGGCTGTGGGGGCTACTCCATTTCTTTTAATGGATTCATTGCCCACAGTGACCCAAGTGCAATCCTCCAAAGAAGGTTGTGGTGATGAGCCATTATTAGCAGCACCTATAACAGCTTGCATCAAATAGATAAAAAGGATCCCAGAATAGCCGAGCAGGGGACCAACACTATCTGCTATATACATCTGCAGATATATATCTAGATGCATGCATCGAATGGATGAAAGGAATCCCAGAATATCTGAGCAGAGTACCAACAGTATCTCCTATATACATCTGCTATACACTTACCCTCTATAGAAGGGAAGCAGTATTGTTGAGGGCTATGTGAATCAAGATCTGACATATTCTCTTATGCAAGCTTCTCAATTATCTTGTATGATAGATATTATTTTCACCACTGTACAAATAAATTTGAGACTATTGGTGTTGAAGCAATTTATTCCCTGCCCCACATAAATTAATGTGAGAGTCTATTATATGATCTTTTTAATCTATGGCTCATTGCCTTTCTCCACTGTAATGCTATATTAGATATTTGTTTTGCTTTGAGATTTTATTTGCAAAGTTAGTTTGGTGTTAACCACAAAAACCTTCCCTTACATGAAAGCTTATTTTAAAACCTATGTAAATGTGACATGGAAGCTATTTTCCTTGGATCTCCATCCCACCCTGCCCACGGTGGCACAACTTAGGCACTATCACAACCTCACCGTGTTATACCTTGTTGAGAGACAATTCTCCACGGGTTTCTTGCGTTTCTCCCATCTTCTGAGCAAAGGCACTGAAATCTTTTATTCTGGACTATCTTTGCAAAGATATTTGTAGAGCAAACAGCATGGAAAATAAAGATAGTGTCTCTCTGGGGGCAGGGCATGGATTTCTTTCCTGAGCAGACAGATTCTGGTGGCAAACGTTCTTTATAAGACAGGATATTTTTCAAGACTAGGATTTCTTGACTGAGAACAGACCCACCGTGTATGTAGCATGTGTGCCTGCGTGCTAAGTTGCTCTAGTCATATCCCACTCTTTGCGACCCTGTGGACTGTAGCCCAGCAGGCTCCTCTGTCCATGGGATTCTCCAGGCAATAATACTGGAGTGGGTTGCCATGCCTTTCTTCCAGCGGACCCAGGGATTAAAACTGTGTCTCTTATGCCTCCTGCACTGGCAAGCGGGCTCTTCACCACTAATGCCACCTGGGAAGCCCCATGTATAGCATGCATTTCTGCACTGCCCCATAGCCTCTGGGGACAGAGGAAACCTGCAGGAACATGAAGCTCATGTTGTCTCCCCTGCCGTGACCACGTCTTCTGTCTCTGACCCACAAGTCTTGTGATTTCTGCCAACCTCTGTGAAGCTGGGACAGATGAGCTTGTTGGTTTACAGGAAGGGTAAAAATCTCATACTCATCCCAGTTCCTGGCATTTTCTGTTCACATAGGTCCCACTGAAATAATACTCATAACCAGCCTTGCCTAATGAAGAAGCTTCTGAATTTGAACACACAATCCAGTTAGAAATTGGTTCTCATTATCCCCTAGGATATTCTGAACCAACTTGGCAGCCGAGGAAGGACCCATGCCTTTGACAGTCAGATTCACTTCAGGGATGCCAGCGGTGCACTGATGTGCCATGGATGTTTCCAAATGAAACAATTTGGAACAAAGCTGGCAGACAGAATGGCCCTCTTGAAAGCTGTGAAGGGCGTTTGGCCATTTAGGCTACTTATTGGAAGCAATGAGTTTGGGTTTTAACTGGATTGCCTGGTGTTTCTTCTCTGTGTGAGTTCCCTTTATAAAATCACTGCACAGTGTGCGTTTGAGAATTAGGGGAAACGCAGATACTCTAGGGTCTGTTACAAGTATCAAGATGGGAGTAGAAAGTACAATATTCATGAAAGATAGGAAAAGTTGCAGTGACTGCATATATAGAACATATACTATATCAGTATTTACTATATTCAATATTTAAAGCATTGAATTCAATGTTGTATATTAATACCTATAACTATAGCTCTGCACAAAAGCTGCTATTGCTTATGAGAATTTTTGAGGCAACAGTACTTTTCATATACTTTCATACATGAAATTAGACAAAATGTCACATACCATATATATAATATCTTACTTAATCTTCACAATAACCTTGTAAAAACTGCTATTATTTAGAGTTTTTATTAGTGAACTAGTTGAAACTACAGATTTTGTACTTACTCCATGAAAAACAGTTGATAGTTTACCAAAATGAAATTCCCTAGGGACTAAAATAAGAATTTTCTTTTCTTTATTTTTTCTGAAGTATAGTTGATTGATTTACAACACTGTGTTACTTTTAGGTGTACAGCAAAGAGATTCAGTTATATATATGTTCTTTTCCATCATAGGCTGTTGTTTCCTGTGCTATACAGTAATTCCTTGTTGTTTATCTATTTTATATATAGTAGTGTGTGTCTGTTTATCCCAAACTCCTAATTTACCTCCTCCCCCTCTCTTTCCCTTTGGAAAAGAGAAGCTTGTTTTCTATTTCTATGAATCTGTTTCTGTTTTATAAGTAAGTCCATTTGTAGTATTATTTTTAGGTTCCACATATAAGTGATATAATATGTCTTTCTCTGTCTGACTTACTTCACTTGGTATAATAATCTCTAGGTTCACCCACGTTGCTGCAAATGGCATTATTTTGTCCTTTAGTGACTGAGTAGTATTCCATTGTATATATGTACTACATCTTTATCCGTTCATCTGCTGATGGACACTTGGGTTGCTTTCATGTCTTGGCTATTATAAACAGTGATGTTATGGACACTAGGCTGCAGGCATCCTTTTGAATTAGAGTTTTCATCTTTTCCAGATATACACCCAAGAGTGGAATCGCTGGATCTTACGGTAACTCTATTTTTAGTTTTTTGAGGGATATCCATACTGTTTCCATAGTGGCTGCACCAATTTACAGTCTAACAGTGTAGGAGGATTTCCTTTCCCCAAACTCTCTCCAACATTTATTATTTATAGACGTTTTGATGATGGTCATTTTGACCCATCGAGGAGGGCATGGCAAACCACTCCAGTACTCTTGCCTAGGGAATCCCATGGACAGAGGAGCCTGGTGGGCTACAGTTCATAGCGTCACAAATAGTTGGGCGTGACTGAAATGACTTAGCATACAAGCACATTCTGACTTGTGTGAGGTGATTCTTCATTGTAGTTTTGATTTGCATTTCTCTAATAATTAGCAATGCTGAGCATCTTTTTATGTGCCTGTTGGTCATCTGGATGTCTTCTTTGGAGAAGTGTCTGTGTAGGTTTTTGCCCATTTTGTGATCGGTCATTTGCTTATGAGAATTTTAGATTAAGTATATGATTGCCATCCTTTTCAGTTTGTATAGCATGTAGCAAATAAAATTTATATTCATATAAACATAAATATTGGAATAAGTATATAATATTGAATATTTATACAAAGATAAAAAACAAGTTGATTTAATTCAATATGAAATAAAACTAACAGTTACTATAAAATATCAAATAATACATAAATATAACAATAATTCACTACAGTTAATGTAATTAATAATATTTTTGTATCATTTATCATATGCCTGGTGTCTTGCTAAATTTATTACCTACATCCTCTACTTAATTGTCAGAACAACCAGTAAGAAAGCTACTAATATTTCAAAGTTTCCAAATAAAGAAGCTGCATTTGAGAGAGGTAAATTATATAATCTAAGGTCACATATCTATAGTAAGTGGCATACTTGGTATTCAAATTTGGTCCTCTTCAATTCCAGAATATAAGATTTTAAGCACTTCTTCAAGAGCACAAGCTTAGCAGTAGCTAACATAATCAGTGTTATTAATATTAATAACGCAAGCATAGAAACATATATAGGATGAAACTTGTGTAGGCTACTTCTCTCTCGACTTCAGTCGCCCCATATGAAGAGATAGGAATGGATTTTTTTTCTTCCTTTATTATTTCTTTTAACCAGAAATGTATTTTATAACTTATAAAGGTCATTTCTGGCTTTAATCTTCGGATATTCTGTGCCATTTGTTTCTCCTCTATGTTGATCTGAGCTTGTCGGTCCTCACTTCATCAGAACCTCAGTGCTTATTCACTGCCTCTCTCAGATGGTCTTCATCAAATTCAGCCAGATCCCCTTCCCTCATTGGCAGTCCTCTGCTTCCATGCCCTTCATCTGCTCAAGCCCCACATGATGAAAATAAAGTACTCTTTTATAATTTTTTCCAAAGGAGTTTTCTTTTTTCCCTTATGCTTTGAAAGGAGAACTTCTTTTTGGAGCTGCTTTGGTGGATGGTGTGGAATATTTCTGAACAGATGCTCATTGTCTTCAAGGAGAGGATTGGCTTTGTTTATTTGGAGACCACTGTGACCCTGATCACAAGGGGTTCCTGCTAAGTATACCATGGATGTTATTTCTACCCAGGGAGAGTCGGCATGGTGACCCAGAAACATGAGGGAACCCCAGGGGAGGGGCTGTGAACAACCTTCTCTTTTGTGATTTTCATTTTTCATTATGTCTGACATTTTTGAAGCTGAGCTTTTTAAGAAATACCAGTTTTAGAAGAACAGACTGCAGATATATTTCAAGGCAATGTAGAACAGTCACAAGACAAAACAAGCTCAGTAGAAAATGTGCCCATTTGAGATGAGAAATGGTACATGTGCACGGCCTTTTGTATTTTGTTAGCCAAATGAAATACCCATGCATTTTTCTCAGAACTCTGAAAAATAAACAAATTATCAAATCGTATCCGCCTTTTGTTTGTGTTCAAATGTCTGTGATGTTAGCTGTCAGCCTGGTGTTTGATGTTTCCAACTGCAGAATACATCTGTACACAGTTGAGAGATTTCAAAGTACCTCTCACTTTCAGTATTAAGATGGAATCTATGCTCTCTATATTAGCAGAGCTAAAAAAATACTGGTCTGGCAATTTAGTTGTGGTAATGTTTCTCTGGGTCATAGAGCAAATTCCCACTGGCTATCTATTTTACATGGGCTTTGCAGGTAGCATAGTTGGTTAAGAATCCACCTATAGTCAATGTATGGCAAAACCAACACAATAAAGAAAACTTAAAAAAAAAAAAGAATCCACCTACAATGCAGGAGACCCGAGAGACACAGGTTTGATCCCTAGGTTAGGAAGATCCTCCGGAGAAGGGCATGGTAAGCAACTCCAGTATTCTTGCCTGGACTATTTCATGGACAGAGGAGACTGGAAGGCTACAGTCCATGGGGTCACAAAGAGTCAGACATGACTGAGTACACACATACACAAAGCTTCCATTCTTCCCTGGTTATGGATGTTCTGAAGCTTCACAAATAGGAAGATGGTTATTTATTTTAAAAGTTAATTTCAATTATAACCACTTCCTTTATTGGGAGACTTTAAAAAAAAAAGAAAGGTTAAAACTACCATAGCATGTAAAACCTATCAATGACTACTTCTACCCTTTTATAAATTTATTTAATGTCCAGTTATTGAGCACTAAGTTTCACCACATTCCTGGCACTACAGTAGAATAGGAGCTGGAAAAAAGAATTAGACAGAGAAACCATAATCCCTACACTTAAGGCAGAGTTTCCCAGCTAATGTGCAGCCAATGGGTTACATGCATGTCATGAGCTATTGATCAGCCATCTCGGCCTTCACAGATACAGGAATGGCCAGAAGTTTCTAGGCTCTCTCATGGGTCACCTTTCTCAGTAAGCAAATTTTCTAGGGACCTTGGGAGACCAGCCTTAGTTCAGGGATATCTGATTGTTCTCTTCCTCCAGTTCATTAAGGTGGAAGATCCAGTGTGTATCATCTAGCAATGTCCAACACGGAGGGCTGAATGTGGCCAAGAAGTTCCTCTACCACCTGGGAAACCATGTCAATAGTCAGGTACATGTGTGTAATTGTGCATCTGGAAACTATGTGAAGAACCTCTGAACAAGATGTGGTCCAAGGTACCCAACGAGTGTGGCTTCCCTGGAGGTTCAGCAGCAAAGAATCCACCTGCCAATGCAGGAGACATGGGTTCAATCACTGGGTCAGGAAGATCTCCTAGATGGCAAGCCATTCCAGTATTCTTGCCTTAGAAATCCCATGGACAGAGGAGCCTGGGGGCTACAGTCCATGGGGTCACAAAGAGTCGGACACAACTTAGCGACTAAACAACAACAATATATCCCAGGAATTACAGCCTTGTTGTTGTTTTTAAGTACCAACATGAATGAGTTTGATTAAATTATAAACTCATTCTTATTATCATAACTTGTTTCAGCATTACATTTAGCTATGAAAGGTAAGGAAAAGCAGTTCAATTCCTTAAATATAATGTCAATGACTGTAAATCTTTGAATGATCGCCAAAAAAATTAATGTGTCATCACTCATGGGAATAAAATTTCTCTCATAATGACAGGTGCCAAGAGTTTGAAGAGGTCAAGTGGCCATTTGAAGAACAAATGTGATGGGAGAAAACAGAGTCAGAACTTTCACTTTTATTTCCCGGGGGGAGGGAGGAGGGAGGGGGTTTCTGGAGGGGGAGCATATGTAAACCCATGGTGATATCATGGCATTGTATGGCAAAAACAATAAAAGGGGGGGGAAGAACTTTCACTTTTGAAAAGACGGAGTAGAGGTTGTTTTTCCTCCTCCTTCCCTGACACCCACACTTATTATAACTAAATTCCCTGGACAATGTGTATAACACAAACTCCAAACGACTCTGAAAGGTGGTGAGAAGTCAGACTGACTAGGGACATGAGACTTAAAGAACAACACAGTTGTGAGTTCATTGAGGGATTTTTTAGTTCATGTATTCCAGGTTTGTATCTGAAAAAAGTCAGCAATCCAGAGGTGCCAAGAGGTACAGATGTGAAAAAACTCTACAAAATTCCACTTTCTCCAGCCAAAGGAGTGAGGAAGGGGCAGTTCAGCAAGCCAGAAACTTTTAGACGATAATCACTCCACTCCAACCAAACACTTGTCAAAACAAAAACTACATGTGACAGAGTTAAACAGTTTTTCAAGACTATTGCAGTAGGAGAGAGAAATTAAACTGAACTCCAGCTAAACAAAAAGCAGGAGGTTTTTAAGCATTGGGAATGAGCTAGCGGAGAAGAATTGGAGGATGAAATTGATGAATGGGATGTGTTCAACACATTGTTATTGCTGACTCTGCAAACGTTCTTATCTGTAATCAGGTCATCTGGGTTTGGTAACTGGCAACTGACCACTCAAGTTAGGTTCCTACTCTGTCAACAGAGATTCAAAGATAGAGAGACTACCTCCTTCCACATTTCCATTTCAAAAAAATGGTTCCAAGGTCCTTGAGAAAGACATTAATGGGTTGTTTAAGTGGCTAGAAGCTTTTAAAAAAGATTTGTATCTCAGAGGCAGAGAAAGGAATTACAAGTTTTCTAAAGTTAATGCTATAAGAAAAAGAAAGTCACAGACCTACAGGCAGAAAGAAGGCTACATACAGTTTGGACAAGCTGAGGGAATTATTAAAGCTGTCTCGATCACACCCCAGTAGGGGGGTTGGGGGCAAGGAGTAGGGGAGACTGTCTTCTGTCCACAATCTCACCTATGCAAGCAAAGGGCAAATGAGAAGCCAAGACTTCCACCCTAGCAAGATTGTAAAAGGTTGCCCAACACCTTGATCTAGGTGGTGTCAACAAAAGTCAAGCAAGGAACCAGGACGTCCATTCCCACCTCATAGTAAGTAACAAGACACTCCTGTTCATCCTCCCCACTGGAGGACTGTCAGAGATGCTTAGTGGAAGACAAAGACTTCCACAAGCACCCCAGTGCTAAGAGGCCACCACTACTGTGCTTTGGTAGAGACTACAAAGAGCTGGAATTCCCACTCCTCCCCAGCTGTAAAAGAGCGCCACACCTCCACCTCGGGTTTCAATGAAAGACAAGTGTAGAACACAAATTTCAACCTTCTCCTGGCTGTAACATAAGGCAGCACCCTTCCACTTTTACTGCTCCAGGGGCATCACAGACCGGCAACTAAAACAGATGATTTAATTAAGATCCAGTCTCAGAGCAGAATACAAGAAAGGAAAAATCACTCATCATATTAGGAGCAAAGAAGATCTCAGACTAAAAGAGATAGTTTAGATACTTTTAGAGATCTTCTCCAGGCAAGCGTACTGGAGTGAGTGACTATTTCCTACTCCAAAATTATAACCTTAGATATTTTTAAAAATACAGACTCCGTAAAGATATTAAAAGTTTCAGTGGAGAAATACAAGTCGTAAAGTAGATCCAATTGGAAATTTTAGAGATAAAAAATACAATAATGAAAGTAGAAAGTTCGGGGACTGGGCTCAACAGTAGAATGAAAGGGAAAGAGGAGGGAAAGACAATGAACTGAAAGACAGAACAAAAGAAATTACCCCAATCTGAAGAGGGGAAAATGGATGGAAAAGATAAACAGAGCCTCAGAGGCCTATGAGACTACAAGAAAATATCTAATATTTGTGTCATTAGAATCCAAGAAGGAGTGATAAAAGAGGGTAGGAAAAAATACTCAAAGAAACAGTGGCTGAGCATAGCCCTAAAGGGATTTGTGAAGCTATGTGTGTGTGTGTGTGTGAATTCTCAATCGTGTTCAACTCTTTGAGACCCCATGGACTGTAGACCTCCCAGCTCCTGTATCCATGGGATTTTCCAGGCAAGAATATTGGAGTGGGTTGCTCTCCTCCAGGGGATCTTTCCAACCCAGGGATAGAACTTGTGTCTCCTGCATTGCGAGTGGATTTTTTTTACATCTGAGCAACCATGGAAGCCCCATCTGTGAAGCTAAATAAACCTCAAACAAGATGTACAAAACCAATCCACTCCAAGACACAACATAATTAGCTTCTAAGACTTGGAGTCAAAGAAAAAAATCTTGAAAGCAGCCAGAAAAGGATGATACAACAATTTAAATGACTGTAGATTTCCTGTCAGAAACCAAAGACACCAGACAGAAATGGCAAAACATTCTCAAGTACTAAGAGAAAAAAAAAACTGTCAACCAAGAATTTGAAACCCAGAATAAAAATATCCTTCACGAATAAAGGAGAAATAAAAACAATGTGTGATGAAAGAAAACTAACAGATATTGACACCAATGGGCCTACTATTTAAAAAATAGGCTAAAGAATATTCTTAAAACAGAAAGAAATATGTAAAAAAAAAAGAACCTTTACAAAGGTGCAAAATCAATTTAATGGAGGAAAGATAGTCTTTTCAACAAATGGATGATGGAGCAATTGACATTAATGGCCAAACTAAAGAGGAATTTTGGCCAAAATCTCATACAAAAATTAAATTCTGAATGTAACTATATGGAAAGCTATAAAACTTTTAGATTTAGATAGAAAAATTAGGAGAAAATCTTCAAAGTCTAAGGATAGGTGAAGAGTTCTTAGGCTTGATACCAAAATCATAATTCATAAAAAGAAAAATTAATAAGTTGGACTTTAAAAACTTTGTTTCCACAAAAGACTTTGTTAAAAGGGTGAATAGATAAGTTACAAAATGGGAGAAATAATTTGCAAACTATATAATACAACAAAGGACTAGTATCTAAAATACTTGAAGAACTTTCCAAATGCAATAATAAAAAAAAGAAATAAGCCAATAAGAAAATGGACAAAAGACAGGAAGAGACATTTCATTGAGAAAAATATAAAGATGGCAAATATGCTCATGAAAAGGTGTTCAACATCATAAGCCACTAAGGAAATGCAAGCTAAAATAATAATAAGGTATCAGTACACACTATCAAAATGGTTAAAATAAAAAATAATGACAACAGTAATTGCTGGCAAGGAGATGAAGAAACCAAAATATCATACACTGCTGGTGGGAATGCAAAATGGTACATTCACTCTGAAAAACTGTTTAGCAGTCTCTTTAAAAAACCACACAGTTACACAACAATCCAGTATTTTTGATCCTAGGCATTTATTGCACAGAAATGAAGACTTATGTTGACACAAAAATCTGTTGAGAGATGTTTACAGGTGCTTAATTCATAATAGCCCAAAACTGGAAACAATGCAGTGTCCTTTAATAGGTGGATGGATAAACAAACTACAGTACATCCATACCATGGAATAATACTCAGCAAGAAAAAGTAATGAAACAGTGATAAACACAACTATCAGTGCTGTTCTTAGTCTCCCAGTCACGCCTGACTCTGCAACCCCATGGTCTGTAGCCCACCAGAGTCCTCTGTCCGTGGGATGTTGCAGGCAAGAATACTGGAGTGGGTTGCCATGCCCACCTTCACAGGATCTTCCAACCTAGGGGTCAAACCCAGGTCTTTTGTATTTCAGGTGGATTCTTTACCATCTGAGCCACCAGGGAAGCCTAAGAGTACTGGAGTGGGTAGTCTATCCCTTCTCCAGGGGAAATTCCTGACCCAGGAATCAAACCAGTGTCTCCTGCATTGCAGGTGGCTTCTTTACCAGCTGAACTACCCGGGAAGTCCCATAGATATCTAAGTGAACTTCAAAGAATTATGCCCAGTGAAAAAAGCCATTCCCCAAAGACTACCTATTATATTTACATAGCATTTTTAAAATGACAAAATTAAAGAAATGGAGAACAATTTAGTGGTTGCTGGTGATTAAAGAGGGATAGGGTGGGAGGGAAAGGGGTACAGCTATAAAAGTGAAACATGATGACTTCTTGTGAGGACAGAAATGTTCTGTATCTTGATTATATTAGTATCCTGGGTTGAGATATTGTACTAAATCTTTGCAAGATGTTATTATTGGGAAAACCTGGATAAAGCATCCACAGAATCTCTGTATATAATTGCTCACATTGCATATGAATCTACAGTTTTTATCAGATTTCTTTCTGTTTTAGAATCTTCCTTCACCATTTTTTAAATGGTAGGCCTACTGGTGACTATTTCTGTTAGTTTTCCTTTATCACAAATGTTTCTTATTTCTCCTTTATTCCTGAAGGCCTAGGACACAAGGTACTAATTAAAAGTTTGGTGAATAAGCTCTATGCTGTGTTCAGGGTCCATATGTTCCACGGTGTTTGCGTCAATTACTAATATTAAATGCAGGGGCTGTTGATCCAGGGTGGGCTGTAGCAATAGAGATGATGTCTAACAGTTCTGTAGAGTACCAGGGCATGCACATTTCAAGGCTGCATGATAATCAGGTGTTTGCTTATTCCCGTCAGGGTGTCTCTCTTGCTATAAAACATCTACCGCCACCACTTAAGGCAGAAGGCTAATGGCACAGAATGGAAGACGATTGCCCGGGACACTCAGAGTCCACACACTAGAGAGTGGTGAAAAGCTGTTCTGAGTGTCCTGGGCAGTTGTCATTGTCCTTCTTTTCTGTGACATCAAGTCATTATTTTTTACTTGCACTGTGAACTGCCCTTGTTTTCCTAGAGCACTCATCAGAAAAGGCTCACTTTGAAAGGTATGAGCAGACACTGAGATTAAGAAACCTGAAATAATGAATGACGTCCAGACATAGGCAGGGGTGCCTCCAGTTTCCAGGTAGTGTACACTCCCCACTGGGGCTGGGGGGAAAGCTTCAAGGTTTGAACAAATTTGCAAAGGCTAAGTAAAAGATTTCAGGAACTGAAACTAAACTGATTACAAATATGTGAGGCCTTAAAGTTCTAATTTTTTTTAAATTTACAATCTTGTGTTTAATTTCTGCTTAACAGTAAAGTGGTTCAAGTACACACACACATCTATATATTTTCATATTCTTTTCCATTATGGTTTATCATAGGATATTGTATACAGTTCTGTGCTATACAGTAGGACTTTATTGTTTCTCATTTCTTTTTAATTCAAGGAAAAAGGATTATACTAAGAGGTTGATGTGTCTGGAAACGTGTGGTCATGAAGGTCATTTCAGTAAAAGGCCTTGATCCTACATCCCTCCTTCATTGGCAATATACTTCACCATGGACAACTGCAATCAACCCATTTGATTCCAGCCATCTTGATTTTTGCTGTTTTATTTGAGGGCTTTGTTCATTTATATGTCTCCTTCTCTTAGTCCTTTTTACTCCATCAAATTTTTATTGAATATTTGTTCTCTGTAAGAGTGAGGATATGACAGGGAAATAAGAAAGTATATGAGAAACTTTTCTAAGTCTTTCAAACAGAGGAACTGCATTTGAGGAAACTGGTGATCTAAATACTGGAAACAGTGGCTGACTTTATTTTGGGGGGCTCCAAAATCATTGCAGATGGTGACTGCAGCCATGAAATTAAAAGATGCTTACTCCTTGGAAGGAAAGCTATGACCAACCTAGACAGCATATTAAAAAGCAGAGACATTGTCAACAAAGGTCTGTCTAGTCAAGGCTATGGCTTTTCCAGTGGTCATCTATGGATGTGAGCATTGGACTATAAAGAGGGCTGAGCATCAAAGATTTGATGCTTTTGAACTGTGGTGTTGGAGAAGACTCTTGAGCATCCCTTGGACTGCAAGGAGATCCAACCAGTCCATCCTAAGGGAAATCGATCCTAGGTGTTCATTGGAAGGACTGATGTTAAAGCTGAAACTCCAGTATTTTGGCCACCTGATACAAAGAGCTGACTCATTTGAAAAGACCCTGATGTTGGGAAAGATTGAAGGCAGGAGAAGGGGATGACAGAGGATGAGATGATTAGATGGCATCACCGACTCAATGGACATGAGTTTAGGTAAACTCTGGGAGTTGGTGATGGACAGGGAGGCCTGGCGTGCTGCAGTTCATGGGGTCACAAAGAGTCGGACAAGACTAAGTGACTGAACTGAACTGAAATCCTGGAAAAAATAAAGAGCCAAGGATGATGGGGAGGTGACCTGGAGTTTAGTGAGAACAGGAAGCTGCTAATGACAGGAGGAATTGGTGACTTGGAGCCTTTGAAGCCAGGTCCATCCTGGGAATAAGAACAGTAGTAATGTTCTACATGGAAGGGCTTTCCTGGGGAAACCGCACCCAGAAAGGAGACTCAGTCATTGCTGGAGATGACATCAGAAGCAAAGAAAGGATAAATGCTCCATCTGTCCCCTCCTGGTGCCCTCTAGTATTCTGCCATTGTTTACCATTGTGTAAACCTCTACCTTGTGCAGAGGCCAGAAGGCAAAGAAAACACACTTGCCTGTGACAAAAACATCAAAGGAAAGTCAGGTAATGAATCTGAGAGCAAAGCAGCAGCTAACCTTTAACCCTTCATTTGCTTATCTTCAACCTGATCACAAACTACTGGCAAATTCATTTGCTAATATCTTAACTATGTGAATCCCTTATGTCTCAGTTCCCATAGATATGTTTATCTATCCCAAGGGTAAGATAATGGTGATTCTCATCCTCTCCTTTTATTTTCTTAAGTCTATGCTGTCATATATCAAAAAGCTACTACACTGTTTCAAATAACTCTGGGACTGGACAAATTCTATGGAACTGCTGCAAACACCCTAAGACTTGTTCAGAACAAGTCGAACCTGCTAATTGTTCTGGAACCTTGGTACTCCCCAGAACTTCCTAACTAGGGCTATTGCTGTTGCTCTTTAGGCTAAAAGAGAATTATCATCAAGAATAGGAAACCCATTAATCTGTTGCAAACTTTGTGACCTACATCTCTGAGACCATGCGAAACACTGCCCAGGTCACAGTCAGCTAGGCAGCAAAATACTTTAAACTACTGAAAGTTAGTCATTTTCCAAGATCCCTCTTATCACCATAATCCTTAGTCATCAAACAGGGTAATCTTTTCCATAAATTCTGTTCTAAAGCTTTGCTTTTCTGATGTGCTCCTTAGAGAACTCTCATTCTTACATTCTAAATTCCTTCTCCTCCTCAGATTTCACAAATTGCTTTCTCTCTATCCTGTCTTAATAGAGGTGAGGTCCTCATACAAGTCTTCTCCTGTGTAGACCAACCACATTCCCACAAACCACTGCTGGGGGTAGGAGAATGCACTCCTGTCTCCCAACTAGTGGATCACCATCCTTCTTCCGATTGACACTCATCCTACCATCTCTTAGCAACTGCTCCTCATTCCTTAAACATGCGCTTAAGGCCATTGCCTCAGGATCCAAATCAACACCTATAAAGCACCTCTTCTTATATTTCTAAGGGACCTCAATATCTGTGAGTATGATCTATTTCAAATCTGGTCTCATTAATAGTATTTTAATAGTATTCAAATGACCTCTCTTCTTTCTTCCCCTTATAGACACGCTCCTCCATTACTTGCACTTACCATGTTGTTTGACATTTTCTTTTCTGTGTATCATGCATCTGCTATTACACCTTTAGCTCCCCAAGAAAATGGACTTGTCTTATTCATTTCTGCATCCCAACTACCTTGTAGCTCTCCCAGCACATGGTAGTGACTCTATAATGAAGTGGATTGCAATCTCTCATTATGTAAATAAAGTCAAATAAGCAGATATAATAGCTCCTTAACAAGATCAAATTTGCTCTTTCTAGGTAATGTATCAAGTTACACTGAAGGGAAAATAAAAGTTTTATAATTTTTTCCTTAACAACATAACAGATCTCTCGCTTTTGGTCACAAAGGAATTTATATGACAGTTGGTAACAAAAATATTTGAGACACAAGGAAAAAGAAGTATTGGATTTTCTTGGTATTAACTTTCAATAAGGTCTTCTCCAGCCATCTTATTCTTTTTTAAAAAGCTATAATGGAAAATAATAGCAACTTCACGTGACCTGTCAGGTGTCTACATTTTCCCCTTGTAATTGTTGTAAATATCTCAGGTCACTTCTGTAAATGGTGTGTGAGTAGGACTAGCCCACTGCAGAGGGTTTGGCTCTAAAGCATCTGTTGAAAACAATGCAAGCTGATGAGTTACCATGGACCCCTGCTGAACACACTGTGCTTGCTGGGGTCTCAACTAATGGTGCTTGTCAAGGGTCACTAACATTTTGGCAAGAATGTTGACAACACCGCTTCTGAATTGAAGTATAGGAAAAAAAAAAAAAAAACAAGGTGGCAGTTCTAGGAATTGGAAAAGGTGATGATTTGTTAATGTGCCTTTTGATGGAATGGAAAAGGATGATGCTGTCTGACATACATTGCCTTTTATTTTCATTTTCCATTCCCAATAAATCAGATATAAAGTCACATCTAAGAAGAACTAGCAGCTTCAACTTGTTAAAGCATTAACATGCATTGTCTCATTCAAGCCTAACCAGCTATCCTATGAAATAGGTGCAATCATTATCTTCCTGTCATTTTATGAAGATGCAGAAGTTAAGTATCTTGTCTGGGGTCATCCAGTTAAAAAGCGACAGAATCAGGATTTGACACCAGGTTGCCTACCTTCTCTTAACAATGAAGCTACACTGCCTCGTGGAAAAGGCATCTATATCATATGCTGACAGCGACATTAGAAACTGGCTTTTAAATTCAGTCATCCAGCCCTGCACCATTCTATGGAGATGTGCATTAAAAATTGCACTGTTGGAAAACAATTATATTCTCAGACTCTGCAACAATGCAGGCCAGAATCTACATATGCTACACTTAGTATTCCTGACATCAAATGTGTTCTGTTGGGCGTTTCATTCAGATAATATATTCAAATGTTCATTTCTGGTTGTCTAACTTCCCTCATTGTGCAGTTATACACACTCAGCCTACCATAGCTGGGTGCCCAGTAATGTTTCCCCACCAACCTGACTATATTCCCTGTGCCTAAGACATCCAGGCACATAATACTCACTCAGTGCATATCTACTGAATGAACAAATAAATAAATCCTCTCCTACCCATATTAAAGAAAGAAGATTTTCATGCCAAGTCCTAAAAATATATTAATTATGCTCATATATATATTAATACTATGCTCATGGTCTACAGAGATAATTTTCTAACCTCTTTCACTTGCAAGAGATCAATGGCAACTAGATATACTACAAATCCACAGTCATTAAGACAGTATGGTACTGGCACAAAGACAGAAATATAGATCAATGGAACAAAATAGAAAGCCCAGAGATAAATCCATGCATCTATGGACACCTTATCTTTGACAAAGGAGCCAAGAATATACAATGCATAAAAGACAATCTCTTTAACAAGTGGTGCTGGGAAAACTGGACAGCCACCTGCAAAAGAATGAAACTAGAACACTTTCTAACACCATACACAAAGATATACTCAAAATGGATCAAAGATCTAATCATAAGACCAGAAACTATAAAACTCCTAGAGGATAACATAGGCAAAACACTCTCCAACATAAACCAAAGCAGGATCCTCTATGACCCACCTCCCAGAATATTGGAAATAAAAGCACGAATAAACAAATGGGACCTAATTAAAATTAAAAGCTTCTGCACAACAAAGGAAACTATAAGCAAGGTGAAAAGACAGCCTTCAGAATGGGAGAAAATAATAGCCAATGAAGCAACGGACAAACAATTAATCTCAAAAATATACAAGCAACTCCTGCAGCTCCATTCTAGAAAAACGGTGTTCATTGTTTTTAACTTGAACTATCTTGAATTAAACATTATATTCACTCCTAATTCATTTAAACAAAATTATCAAATATTTTTTATTTATCCCCAAATCAACCCTAATACTTGAGCTGCAAAATAGGCCTTTCCACTTGTTTATTTTTAGCTAGAACCCTTGAGGAATCAACATACTTTCAGTGTGCTTTATCTTATATCAGCAATATTCAAAGTCCCTTTCAAATATGAGATCCTATAATCAACAATACTAACTTTCTCCTTTGAAAACACAGAGTAGGAGAATTCTAAACACATAGAATTTTTTAAATCGGTTTTCACTATTTGGGAATGGGACTCCATTAACCATTGTAGTTGAATACCTATTATATTCTCTAGGCATGGTGACAAGCACTTTCAAAGCAACGTTTTTATTTAATCCTCATAAATATTCTAGCGTCCAGATATTTACGTTGTCAGAACCTTTACTAACTCCCTCTCTGCCTACAAGTTCTCATAAAGGCTTGAATAAAATATTGTTCTCAGTTTCCACGACTGCCTGCAGCCATCCTTCTAAGATCCATCTCATGAAATAATATATTCCTGATAAGCTTTTCAGTTCTTTTATTCTGGATCAAGATTTTACTTTTGCCTTGTTACTTCAGCTTAATGTTTTATCTGACTTTTTCTACATACTCAAAAACTCCCTAATCATTCATTCATTCACATAATATTTGATTTCATACTCTGCATCAGGCACTCTGCTAGTTTCCTTGGTATGCAATGGTGCATAAAAACACACACAGACACTCCTGTCTTGGAGTTCACAGTCTACGAGAGAGATATATACTATTATAAATTATCATAAAAGTAAATTTTAAATTGCTAGTCTGATTAATACTAAAAGAAGGAAATTTGTGGTGAAGTCAGATGCAAAAGAATATCTGAAATTTCAAACTCCAGTAATGGTGGAGTAAGCTGTAACATATAGAACTCACTGAATATCTTTTTGAAGGTGTGAGAACTATCAAGGCACCAAGGCTTGAAGGGGCTAGATACTATAGAGAAGAAAAATTCAATGAGGTGAGATGAAATTCTACTTATTTTCTACCCTTGAGGTTTCCACTTATTTGTATGTGCACAGGTCAAGCAAAGCTTAAGAAATCGGAAGCCAGGAGGTGGAAGAGTTGACAGAGCAACTGTGATTGAGATATATAAAGCTGGCATACAGGTTTCAACAAAAAAGAAAGGGTCTGACAAATACCTCAGGAGTTCAGCTTGGAACACCAAAAGACTATACCTCAGAAGAAAGGGTGAATTCTAAAACGACTAGGCCCTCCAGAGGCTGGAATGCAGCCTGGAAACAGCTCTACCTTGTTGAGCTACGTTAACCTGTTTATACTCTCACCAGCAGCTAACTGCAGAGACTGTTCAATTTTCCATGGCCAACAGCCAGCATTCAATGAAAAGTTAATAGAAATTCCAAGAGACAGGACTAAGAGAGACAAAAAAGAGCCCAGCAAGAGACTGACAAGTGATCAGGGATCAGCATTATCAATGCAATTGGTATCTTCAAAAAGATAACAAAATGAAGAATATCACAAGAGCACTGGAATCCAGAGAAGAATAAAATGGAAGTTCTAGATGTGAACATACAATTATTGATCTTGAGAACTCAATAGAGTGGGTTTAACAGCAGATTAGACAGACACAGGTGAAGAGGACTGTAGATTTTGAAGATGTTAGTAACATGATTCAGTCTGAATCACAGAGTGAAAAATGAATGATACATATCTAAAATAGAGTAAAGAAACATGAAAAGAGATAATACCTGTGTAATTAGACCCAAAAGGAGAGAAAATGTGAAGATTTTAAAGAAATGATTAATTTTCCAAAGCTGATGAATGATACAAAGCAACAAATATCAAGCACTATAAATATCGAGCAGAGTAAATACCAAAAAAAATTACAAAATTAATTCATCTTAGTAAAATTTATATAAACAGAAAATAAATTCTTAAAAGCAATAAGGAAAAACCTCTCCCACCAGAGTAAAATAAAGACAAACCAGCTTTATTTCTCCACAGTAGTGTGTTTGTAATGTGCTGAGAGCAAACAAAACTGTTTATAATAACAAAATTTGCAAGCAACTCAAATATCTGTCAACAATAAATAAACAAGTCAATTATGGCATTTTCCTACATGTGGCAACACCAATTAGAATAAATGAACTGATACCATAGATGAGTCTCATGAACAAAATGTTGAGACAAAAAGAAAAAATCAGACACAAAAATGAGTATATACCTCATGACTTCATTTGTATAAAATCCAAAATAGACAAAACTAATCTCTGGTATTAGAGATGGTGGAAGTTTCCAATCAGGGGAAGAAGCTAGTGACTAAGGTGCCATAAATGAAATTGTCTTCAGCTATAAAATTATGATTTATGTCTTTTTTGAATTCATGTTAGAATTCAGTAATTTAATTCACATAGAAAAACAAGCAATAGGGTAAAGCTTCTCTCATCTTAAAAACTATTCTGAAAAATGGGAGGTAATCACTCAGTCAAGATAGAGTTTAGATTAATTTCCTTACACTACTACCCACTGCCCAAAAGATAGAACCTCTAAGAAAACCTGAAATGCCTCCAATACCACATTCTAATATAAACTGTGCAAAAATACCTGTAAAAAGGTTTAAAAGTCTAATACCAACGTCAGGTTTTCACACTCCTCCCCCAACTCTTCCAAACGCTTCCAGTCTGACAATGGCAGAATATAATGGAGAATTACAAATTAAACTCTTAGGTTCTGAAGCAAATATTATGAAAGTTTATCTCTGGAGGAAGTATATTCCTCAAATTCAAAGGCAAAGTTTCTCTTTGTTAAGTTACAGTGGATTGAATACAGGGGAAATTATGTGCTATCTATATTATCTTAGAACCTATAAAAAATGAAAAAGAAATATAAGGAACTTAATTCTTTAGTCAGAAAGAATGTATTTTAATTAAATAGAAAGTTTTCCATTACTGTACTTTGAAGTTAGCTCTTGGTTAAGAATGTTGGAGCATTTCTTGCATAAATATGAAATATGCCACAGTCTAAAACTGGAATGCTAACTGCTACCAAATGTGATCTCAGTTATATTTAAAGTATAGGTATGTATCTGTAACATCTATCCATGAGACAATCTTGAAAGCAATAAAAAAAAAACTAAAAGGACATCTTAAATCATACAATCACTGAAGTGTTAGGAAAAAAGCGGACCCTGCGGCAAAGTATGTCTGTGAAGTGTTTGTAGAGCTCTTTGTCCCCTGAATTGGAGCCCTATAAACCAGGACATGACCCTGAATCCCATACAGAAAGCTGAATATCTCCTCAGAGCCAAAAATAAGGAACAAATTAGGGCTGACACTAAGACCCTACTCCTTGGCTGAACTGAAATTGTGTCTTTTAGCATCTCCTGGCTGTGTTTTAATTCCAAGCAAAGACTAACTTCTCTACATGTAATTCTTTCTTAGTTGTTGGAGGAACGATTATTGAACATGTTCTAATTTATCACTGGATAAGAACAGCCCATGAGTCTGCTGGATGTATAAAACAGGACACACAAGAAGAAAGTCAGAAGTCACCCAGATTGTGACAATCAACAAAAAGCTGATCACGTCTGAGTCTTTTCTCCAGCAGCATTTCTGTGGATAGACAGTCCCAGCTGCAGATGACTGAGCAGCAGAGGCAGATAAGGAACGCACTGGGAGGCAAGAGTAGCCAGGCGGAGCCCCTTGATTAGACCTAACTTACGTGGTCCCTGCTCCAACAGTGCCCTTTCAGCTAAATGTAATAAATCTCCACCTCCTTAAGTGACAGCGAGTTGGAATTGCTACTTTTGCTTTAAGCATTGAAAAACAGGGAGAAATCAACCTACCCAAAATAAGGCGTTGTTCAGTTGCCCAGTCATGTCCGACTCCCTGTGATCCCATGGACTGCAGCACGCCAGGCCTCCCTGTCCCTCACCATCCCCTGGAGTTTGCCCAAATACATGTTCATGCTGTCCGGCCATCTCATTCTCTGATGCCCTCTTCTCCCGCCCTCCATCTTTCCCAGCATCAGGGACTTTTCCAATGAGTCGTCTGTTCACATAAGATGACCAAAATACTGGAGCTTCAGCTTCAGCATCGGTCCTTCTGGGGAATATTCAGGGTTGATCTCACTTAAGATTGACTGGTGTGATCACCTTGCTGTCCGAGGGACTTTCAGGAGTCTTCTCTAGCACTGCAGTCCAAAGGCATCAATTCTTTGTCATTCTGCCTTCTTTACTGTCTGGCTTTCACAACCGTACATGACCACTGGGAAGACAATAACCTTGACTATACAAACCTTTGCTAAAGCAATTTGCTAAAAATCCCTCCCAAAGAGCCACGTACAAAGTCAGCTATAACCCCTAATCTTAACACTGATTTCTACTAAGTGTTGATCTTTGAATTAATATAATCATCATTAAGATGATGTTATGCCTTAACATATTTACCAAATTCCCTGCAGTTTACAATGCCGTTTCTACAAAAGAAAAAAACAACAACAAAGTTTAAACTTTCAGCAGCTAATTCGGGAGGGAGGAGGGAGGGAGGAAGGAGGGGTTTCTGGAGGGGGAGCATATGTAAACCCATGGTGATATCATGTCATTGTATGGCAAAACTAATAAAAATAAATAAATAAATAAATAAACAACAACAACAACAAAATATTTTAAAGGATTTTTACCCTTGAAATACTGCCTGAATTCTCTCTGCAAGATACTCTTCTTTCCTCAGCAGATTAGGGAGAGCCAAAAGTTTAGTAGAACATACTTCAAATAAGTGACACCTGAAGATCAAAACTGAGTCTGGCTTCACTCAGATAAAGCCCGCCTCTAACCCAGAATATTTCTCAGAGTTTCTCATGGTACCTGGGAGACAGATTTGCACCACCTTCCTCATAACTTAATAGTATTATTTGCTCAGTTTGAACAGGTGTTCAGTAAAGATAACTAATATTTGTTAATAATTCCCAACTTGGGCAAAAATGTGTGTGTGTTTTTAATATCTCCAAATAATGTTTATTTTTTTACAGTTCCCATTTTATAGATGAAGAAACTGAGAATTTCAGAAGTAATCACACAGTCGTTGTTTAGTTGATGTTGTTAGGTCATGTCTGACTCTTCTGTGACCCCATGGACTGTAGACTGCCAGGCTCCTCTTTCCATGGGATTTCCCAGGCAAGATTACTGGAGCAGGTTGCCATTTTTTCTCCAGGGGATCTTCCCAGTGGATTGAACCCAGGTCTCCTCCTGCATTGGCAGGAGGATTCCTTACCACTGAGCCACCTGGGAAACCCCATTTTCCTCTTAGGGAAATTTAATAAACCTCACACTGCCCATTTGTAGTTGCATTTGTTAGGAGTTACTGAGAAATTTCATAAGTTTCTCTCCCCACGTACAGATACCCTGGACATCAATCTTAAAAAAAAGATAACTGGATGTTAATCCCATCTCTAACATTCATTAGTTGTGCAATCATGAATGAGTTAAGTTCTTTGAAGTTTTCTTATGGACAAAATAAGGATTTTGAGATTCAAACAGCAAGGCAGTGCTACAAAGGCTAAATATACCTATAGCATAATGACCTTGAGCTGGTAGCTTAATTTCAATAATTCGGTATCTTTGTCCATTGAAAACTATGAGTTTGAAGTTACTGCAGCTCCTATGACAGTGAGGGGAGATGAATAATCATGGTCTATTATTTCACTCTTCATCTTTCCACTATAGTAAATTAGCCATCTTCTCCTCACTCAGCACCTGTGAACTGGCTACTCCTTCTGCTCATAATAATATTCCTCCTTAAGTTCACATGGTTCATTCCCTCATCTAGTTCAAGTCACCTTCTCCATGAAATTAACCCAAAATTACCTAGATAAACCACCCCTCCCAGCCTAGCACTAGTGAGATGATCTTGCTTTGTATTTTTTACTTCTTGTAATAATACTATGTTACTAATATTATCTTTACAATAATACTGCATATATTATGCTTCTTGTCTGTTTCCTCCCACTGCAATTTAATCTCCTCAAAAGCAAGAGTCACTTATTTTATTTAACCCAGTTCCCAGAAAAGTGCCTGGCACACATTGGAAATATGTTGAATGACTTAATTTATGGGAAGGCAACTGCTCCATCTCTTGCTTTGACAGAAGGGGTCTGTTTTTTGCTATTTTATATACTAGGAACCCATGGATGAACTTCTATGGGAGCTTCTACAGGCGCTTTCTCTGTTTCAGAACACTAGTCTTGGAACTGCTTATTTCTTAAGTTTTCTTTCTTGCATTTAGCTTGATTTATTATCTCAGCACATGGCACATTCATCTCTTAATACCCCAATTCTTTTTTTTTTAATTTTCTTTACTTTATTGCATTGGTTTTGCCATACAACGACATGAATCTGCCATGGGTATACATATGTTCCCCTTCCAGAACCCCCCTCCCTCCTCCCTCCCAATTCCCTCTCTCTGGGTCATCCCGGTGCACCAGCCCTGAGCATCAACCCTGGGCTGGCGATTGATTTCACATATGATAATTAACATGTTTCAGTGCCATTCTCCCATATCATCCCACCCTTGCCCTCTTCCACAGAGTCCACAAGACTGTTCTATACATCTGTGTTTCTTTTGCTGTCTCGCATACAGGGTTCTCGTTACCATGTTTCTAAATTCCATATATATGCGTTAGTATACTGTATTTTTGTCTTTCCTTCTGGCTTACTTCACTCTGTATAATAGGCTCCAGTTCCGTCCACCTGAGTAGAACTGATTCAAATGAATTCTTTTTAATGGCTGAGTAATATATTCCATTGTGTATATGTACCACAGCTTTCTTATCCATTCGTCAGTTGATGGGCATCTAGATTGCTTCCATGTCCTGGCTATTGTAAACAATGCGGCGATGAACATTGGGGTACACGTGGCTCTTTCAACTCTGGTTTCCTCGGTGTATATGCCCAGCAGTGGGATTGCTGGGTCATATGGCAGCTCTATTTGCAGTTTTTTAAGGAATCTCCACACTGTTTTCCATAGTGGCTGTACTAGTTTGCATTCCCACCAACAGTGTAAGAGGGTTCCCTTTTCTCTACATCCTCTCCAGCATTTATTGCTTGTAGACTTTTGGATGGCAGCCATTCTGACTGGTTAAAGTGGTACCTCATTGGGGTTTTGATTTGCATTTCTCTGATAATGAGTGATGTTGAACATCTTTTCATGTGTTTGTTAGCCATTTTTATGTCTTCTTTGGAGAAATGTCTGTTTAGTTCTTTGGCCTACTTTTTGATTGGGTCGTTTATTTTTTTGGAATGGAGCTGCAGGAGTTGCTTGTATATTTTTGAGATTGTTTGTCCGTTGCTTCGTTTGCTATTATTTTCTCCCATTCTGAAGGCTGCCTTTTCACCTTGCTTTCAGTTTCCTTTGTTGTGCAGAAGATTTTCATTTTAATTAGGTCTCATTTGTTTATTTGTGCTTTTACCCCAATTCTAACATCATTTTGTTTCACTGATTTTCACTTTGGCTTTAAGTAGCAAGAGACTGTTTAAAATAAAACATTTTATGGTAAACATATTTGGGGAAAAGTTAAGAAAAGTTATATTTCATTAATGCACATTTCTTTTATAAGTTTAAAACCATAATATTACAAAGTCAGTCCATGAAAACAATGAGATCATTTCATTGAATAAAATCACTTGAAATCAGGAACTAAGTGTGAGAATGATCACCCTCAGCTAATTTGTTTCCACATTTTTTTTTACAATATTCAGCAGACCTTGAATCACCTAAATAAGTATTTGCAAATGGTGATATCTATTAATTCATTTGCTGATCTCAGAATACTTATATAAATATTTACAAGAGTAAAATAGCAGAATAGCAGAAAATGTTTGTGTTGAAAAGCTATAAATCTTTTAAAACTGATTGCATTATTGCATTCCTAATGACAAATAAGATATGATGCCCACACAAGACTGAAATAAAAAAATAATGAAGAAAAAGTCTCCATATAATGAAAAGGACAGTAAACTAATAAAGAGATTCCCAGTGGGGAGAAGAGTTATTGACTGGAGATAGAGATGAGGAGAGCTCAAGGCTGGGTGTGGCAACAGGAATGGAGAAGAGGGTGTTTTAAATCCCAACTCAATTGACATTAGTATCTTTTTTTATTCAATATTGGAGCATAGTTGATTAACTGTGATGAGTTAGTTTCAGGTTTAGAGCAAAGGGATTCAGTTAAACATATACGTGGATCTGCTCTTTCTCAAATTCTTTTCCCATTTAGGTTATTATAGGATATCGAGCAGTGTTCCCTGTGCTATACAGTAGTTCTTGTTGGTTAACTAATTTAAATGCACCCGTGGCTGATTCATATCGATGTATTACTTTACAATATTGTAAAGTAATTATCCTCCAATTAAAATAAATTAATAGAATAAATACGGTAGCATGTACTTGTCAATTCCAAACTCTAAATCTATCCTTTCTGTCACCCCCACCCTCCCTCCATGGTAATCATAAGTTCTGTTTTCTAAGACTGAGAGTCTGATTCTATTTGGTAAATAAATTCATTTGTATCATTTGCTTTCTAGATTTGGCATTAGCGTCTTGAATAGACCATACTCAGTTACAGGGTCCCTTTGTTTGGTACAGTGATCCAGGGAAAATAAGGTGGATGCTAATGTCTAAGCTCTCTTCTTTTTTAGGCTACTTGAGTACGTAAGTAAGACTAAATCAACAGAGCTTAAAAAATGTGTGTCTATATATATATGTACACATGTGAATGTATATAGCAAAAACATGTGATGTGTGTATAAATGTGTATTTATTGATATAAACACATTACAACCAGATATCTCTGAAACCCTATTCAAGTGATACCTGAAACACCCCACATTCCTCTATAGACAAATACCCATCCTCCCTATTATAGGAAGGGGGTATATTTAATTATTTAAATAAACTTGTGCAAGAGTATTTCTCTGCTTCCACATTTCATAGCTTGATACCACTTTATTTATTGTGCATATTGAACATAATTCTGAAGATTATATTATGCCTAGGACATGATTTTTCAGTTATTCAATTACTTCGTGTCTCTTGTAGAATGAATTGGGATTTAGTGTTATAAGCAATTATGAGTTTCACACCTTATGCTTATAAAATAATGGAATATATATTTCTTATACTATTTTACATACTTATCAATGAATGGAGAGCATATAATTTTATCAGTTAGACTATGGCAGCTGGTGAGTACACTTCATTTTCATGCATCCTCCAGGTAATAAAAAATAATGAATATATCACTGTACTTTACTGTCTTATGTAAATGTTTCATGCAGTTGAAGAGTTATAAAGTCAAAATGAAATTTTAATGGCAGAGAAAGAAATAGCATGATCTTAGAAAGGGGTGTTATCTTTTTCTGGTCTGTTATAAATAAGGAATAAAAAGAAGCTTCCCTTCTGTGTTGATGCTTTCTTTAACTAGTCTAGGAAACCTATAACCTTTAACTAGTCAGCAAACTACAACCCAGGGGCCAAACCTGGCCCATGACCTGTTCTTAGAAATAAAGTTTTATTGCAACACAGTCATGCTCATCTTCTTATGTATTTTCTATGACTGCTTTTGTGCCACAATGGCAGAGTTGAACAGTTGCAAGAGAAATGGTAAGGCCTGACAAATCTACAATATTTACTATCTGACCCCTTACAGAAAAGGTTTGCAGACCCCTGGACTAATCCATTCCCTGCCTCCTAAAGGATGTAGAGCAAATTTTCTTGGGCAACTGAGTGGTCCTAAAATGGCCCCAGCACCATCACCATTAAAGGGTGTGTTAGTCACAGTCAACACTCCCATGTATCTGGTTCAACTCTCCTTCAACCATACAGACAAGCACACTCCCCAGCATATAGTACAGCTATCTCCCTCTAAAACCCTTACTTTCCTTACAAAGTACACATCCAGCTGTTCATGCCTGCTGAGGCTTCAGCATAGCTTTTGATGTTACTAAGGCAACTGACGCCTGGACCTAGGTTGCTGATACTGGAGACCAAGGTCATTAATGTCTGTGTCCAAGGGCTGACATGTGATGCTGGGAACATGGTAGATAATTACCGTAGTCATGCTTCTGCTGTTGCTGCCAGAATTTCTGTTCTTGCTCATCTCACCATGAATGCTGCCATTGGGATGCTACGTGTACCACTTCCTTACCCTGGTATCCCAGGAAAGTTCTGGTTTAGTGTTCACCTTTCTTCAACAGCCAGTTCATGTAGGATTTATAGAGTCCAAGAGGAAAGGGATAGGGCATATCCCTCCTCCTTCTGCTGAATGATGTTTCGTCATGGGACCAACATTCCATCTTATTCTCTTCCTCAATATAGATTCACTCCCAGGAAGCCCCCAAGACCATCATCACATAAATTAATTATCAGGAGGTTCTACCACCTTCTGGCTCCCAAGTCCCCCAGACTTACCCAGGTCTAGAAGCTTCTCAGAACTGGGATGGGGTAATTTGGAACCTGTGCTCTTTTTTTGGTAAATTTTTACTGTATTATAGTTGCTTTATGATGTTGTGTTAGTTTCTGCTGTACAGAAAAGTGAATCGGCTATATGTATACATACATCCCCTCTTTTTTTTATTTCCTTCCCATTCATGTCACCACAGGGCACTGAGTAGGGTTCTCTGCACCACACAGTAGGTTCTCATAACACATAAAGTTATCTACTTTATGACTGCATGTGTATTAAGTTGCTTCAGTCGTGTCCAACCCTACAGACTGTAGCCCACCAGGCTCCTCTGTCCATGGGATTCTCCAGTCAAGAATACTGGAGTGGCCTGCCATGCCCTTCTCCCGGGGATCTTCCCAACTCAGAGATCAAACCCACATCTCTTAGGTCTCCTGCCCTGGCAGGTAGGTTCTTTACCACTAGCGCCACCTGGGAAGCTCTTACCTGCATTATATATGGTATCAATAGTTCCTACAGGTCAATCTCAAACTCTCAATTCATCCCACCCCCAACTTCCCCCGAGTATCCATACGTTTGTTCTCTATACCTGTCTCTATTTCTGCTTTATAAATAAGATCATCTACACCAATTTCTTGAGATTCCACATATATGCATCAATATATGATATTTGTTTTCTCTTTCTGATTTACCTCACTCTCCATGACAGCCTCTAGAACCTGTGCTCTAGCCTATGGCGTTTAAAAATCTCCCTGGATTCTGTCAGCCACAGTTTGCTGCTCGATGCTTTGGATGACCTTCTAAGGAAGATGGTCTGCCAGCAATTGCTTTCTAGTAGACACAGGGAAGAGGTGGGAGTGGGGAAGACCATTAAATTCAGCACCCATCCCCTGGCAGGGGCTGTGTCTTCATGAGCTCATGGGCATCTGTAGTGAGATACAGTAAGGTCCCCTATCAGACATCTGAGAACATAGAAGTCAGAGTTACTATGATAGACAAGAATGCTGAGCACCTGCAGAGACTGGACTGATAGCAGACAAAGGTTCTAAACAACCTGGATACAATTCATAAATGTGTCCAGGCACTTATTTGACCAAAGCCAGCCAGAGCTTTCAAGGGTAACCCCCAATACTGCTTTTAGGTATTCAGGAAAGCTATAACTTATTCCTGGAAAAATAAGAGAAACCACTCTCTTGAGGAGATCCCCAGTCTTTCCAGAATTCTGGATTCTTGTCAATCTGCTTGCATCTTTCCCTGTCACATACTGCAGAACATTCTGGAACTGTGAAAATGTGCTGTGCCTTTAGTATCCTGTCTTTTGCATCTTAACACACAACCTACAGGTTTCCTTATTGCTCATGAGGACTAGCTCAGCACCTGTGCAGGCACCCTGGTTGGTCCCTTGTGGGTCCACAGACTTATAAACTGCAGGCAATCAGGTTGAGATGGACTGTGACAAGTGAAAGTGAAAGTGTTAGTCTCTGAGTCGTGTCTGACTCTTTGAGACTCCAAGGACTTTAGCCCACCAGGCTCCTATAACCATGGAACTCTCCAGGCAAAATACTGGAGTTGGGCGCCATTCCCTTCTCCAGGGGATCTTCCTGACCCAGGGATCGAACCTGGGTCTCCTGTATGCAGGCCAATTCTGCACCATCTGAGCCACCATGGAAGCCCTAGAGATGGACCATAATCACCTTATATACTCTGGCTTGCTACACAGATCCTTCCATTGTGTCAGGATTCTGTTTTCCTGGTTATCTCCCCAGAAGAGTTACTGCCAAAGGACTGAGAATAACCCAGCTGACATACAATGGGGAAAACTTCGGCAATGGGAGATAAGATTCCATGGTTATATTCATTTTCCTTTCTCCCCAAGACTGACTATTTAAACAGAAAAAAAAAAAGTTCATACAGACATTTGGAAGACATATGAAAATAAGTCGCACTTTCAAAAAGCTGTGACCAAGGGAGGTGATAGATGCACATGTATGGGTGATTCATTTTGCTGTGCTATAGAAACTAACGCAACATCGTTAAGCAACTATTGTTGTTATCCAGTCGCTCAGTCATGTTCGACTCTGCAAGCACATGAACATCAGCACGCCATGCTTCCCTGTCCTTCACCGTCTCCCGGAGTTTGCTCAAACTCATGTCCATTGAGTTGGTGATGCCATCCAACTATTTCATCCTCTGTCACCTAAGCAACTATACTCCAATAAAAAAATAACAAAAACTAATAGTGATATAAATACCTTTATGATCATGTAATTTGGAGAGACTGATAAAAGCAGGTATACTAAGACAAAAAAAGAAAAGCAGTGACCAGATAGATAATAGACACCTTGTATCTGCTTAGTCTTCTTTCCCACTTAATTTCCTTTTTCTTCTCATTCCTGCTTCCTAAAAATTGTTTCCCTCTATAAAATATTAGCACATAGCTTGTGCCCCAGGCTCTGCTTTCTAGGGAAGCTATTCTGAGACAATCCCCAGAGTTATATGTTGGTATAAAAAAAATGTGTAGTTCAAATGAGTTAGCACCTGAACCCTCAAGGTTTTAAATAGGATATATATCAGCGAATGTAGGGAGGTTATAGAACAGGAGAGAAAAATGAGAAAAACTGACTACTATTCTGCCATTTCCAGTATGGAAGCTTAAGGCTAAGCACTGAACGTTCCTGAATCTCAGTTTCCCTGACCCTAAAAGTGAAGTGAAGTCACTCAGTCGTGTCTGACTCTTTGCAACCCCATGGACTGTATCCTGCCAGGCTCCTCTATCCATTGGATTTTCCAGGCAAGAATACTGGAGTGGGTTGCCATTTCCTTCTCCAGGGGATCTTTCCAACCCAGCGATTGAACCAGGGTCTCTTGCATTACAGCAGACTCCTTAAGGTCTTAGCCACCAAGAAAGTCTCTAAAAGAGGGGAATTAATAGCTTCTGGGCAGTAAGAATGAAATGAGATAATGGATAGGAAGTAAGATAGATTATGTCAAAATTAATCTACAGATCATGGAGTCAGACAAACCTTAGTTGGAATCCCAGATCCATCTTTTACAGGGTATGTCAATTTTGGCAAGTTAGTACTCAACTTCAACATAGCACTTAGTTCATAGAATCACTGAATTACAAACTAAAGAATGCATGCAAAGTGCTTACTTAGCACAATGTCCAGAACAGGGCTGCCACTAGATGCTACCTACTCTTGTCTTTTAAATTATTTGTGATGCTTAAAGTATTATACATACAATAGCTATTACTAACCCATTATAATTTGATAATTTCCTTTTCCATAAAGTGCATTTCTGTCTTTGATGCTAAATGGAAAATATGTCTTCTCCAAATGAAATGATTCTGATGACAGGCATAAGTAACCAGATTACAGATTTTTCTGTTTAATGCTTGCACTTGTGTCACAATGAGAAGCTGTATAATGGAATTTTTGGAATTGAAGTAAATATTATACGGAAATGAATCCAAAGTTTCAAGAAGCTTCTTTACGTGTCAGGAACTAGTTACTAAGAAAACATTTTTCTTCCAGGAGCTTGCACTTCAGGAAGAACGACAAGGGAGGCAATTTATTTGACTGTGATTGAACTAATACAAAGTATTATATCCGACAGAGACATCTAACGTAGTTTTGAGCAGCACTGACCGACTGGGATTCATACAAACAACGTTTTAATAATAAAAGCTGACAAATGAAACAGACACATTTCCCTTATTATACTGAAGAAAAGAAACGTTTCAAGAAAGAAATGGTGGACACCAAGGTGGGAAGGGGGTGGGATGAATAGGGAGATTGGGATTGACGTATCTACACTACTGAAACTATGTATAAAACAGGTCACTAGTGAGAACCTTCTGTACAGCACAGGGACCCCTACTGACTGTTCTGTGACCTAAAGGGGAAGGAAATCCATAAAAGAGCAGATACATGTATAGATATAGCTGATTCACGCTGCTGTACTGCAGAAATTAACACACTATTATAAAACAACTAAACTCCAATACAAGTTTTTTTGTAAAATGGCAGAGAACCAAAGTAAAATAAAGTTTTAAAAAAGGAGAAGAAATGGTCTGGTAAACAAAGATGAGACAGTCTATCCTTAACTCCATCAAGGACCAGTCAGAACTCATTATCTTCCATCAGGAAAAAGCTTAGAAGACTGAAAATCTGGAGAGGAACAGAGTGTTACAAACAGTCTTTCCACAATAATGACACACATTTCTGAGTCCCATATATTTCCAGAATCTTCTTTACCTGAAGAACTGGTTAGGAAGTCTGTCTAAACTCCTCTTATAGTCTCTTGTGACCCAGAATGAAATCTATACGTTTAGGATGAGCTGAGAAGAGGATCTCAGTCCACAATACCCATAAGAATTTCCCATAAGAATCACAAAGTGATCAGACAAACAGAAAGTCAATGATGGCCTATATCTCTAAATTCAAGGACAAGTGGATGTTCAACAAACAATAACATTTGCCAGTGGCGGGAATGGAAGCCGTCTCTTTCGTGCTGCAGAAACAGCGGTAAAATATGAAAAGATTAACAGGTGCTCGATACAAACGCCTCCCCTGAATTTGCCTGGTTTCCTTTCCTCTGCCTGGGGGATGACAGAACTAAGTAAAAGCACTCACTGAGGATTCTTAGAGCATTACTGTGAGGTGGAAAGCAGAAAACAATAGATATTTATTTTGGTAAAATACAGACTCTACAGAGTATATGAGCTTTTGGAGTGGAAAAAAACTTTTTTATCGCAATTCTATTCCAAGAAAGAATCTCAATATTTCAAGAAAGAATTTCCTTTATAGTGTACAGATCTCTAGCTCAGCCTGCAGGGCAAAAGATATTGTCATTTTTATTATGATTAGTAGTAGTAACTAACTTTCATTGAGAGCTTAGTACATGCCGACAGTATGCTCACTCTTTTATATAGCTTAGTTCGATGGTTCAGATGGTAAAGAATTCACCTGCAATGCAGGAAATGTGTGTTCGATTCCCGGGTCAGGGAGATCCCCTGGAGAAGGAAATGGCAACCCACTCCAGTTATTTTTGTCTGGGAAATCCCATGGACAGAGGAGCCTGGTGGGCTACAGTCCATGGGGTCGCAAGGAGTCAGACACAACTGAGCAACTAACAGTTCACTAAGAGTAGGATCAGGGACAGGGGGGAGGGAAGGAGAAGATTTGGGGGAGGGAATGGTCAATCCTTAGAAACAGGGGTGAGTGAATGAGAAATCTAAGATCCTCTATGTAGGTCACTGATTTTGGCAACAAGGTCTTGACCCTGCCAAGACATCTAGGAAGCAAGAAAACTACTTCTAGAATTGTTCTTCTGAACAACAGGAGACTGAGGCATTTATCCACTGTCTTCCAGCTACCAATGGTTCAAGGTTATCTCCTCTGCATGTCTGGACAGCCTCTGCATGTGAGCTGAAGGGACTACCAAGGTTTGGAGAAAGCCCTCAGCAAAAAAAAAACAAAGCGGGGGGTGTGGGGGAGGTAAGCAATGCTTGAGGTGGGATGTAGTCAGTATGAATCAAAATCCTTCATCAGAGAGTTGGCTAAAATCGGAAGTGAGTCAAAAAGAGGTTGCAAAGGCAACAAGACAGTGTGTGATAAGACTTATTTTCTTTAACCCTCACCACACCCTGTTATACAGTTACCATCGCCGTTTACGTAAGAGCATAGTAAGACCTAGAGACATCCTATAATTTGCCCCACTTTACACAGCCAGTAAGTAAATGGTAGAACAGGACTTCAAACTCAAGCAGATATCCTAAAACATGAAGTCTTAATCACCTCATTATCTGCCACCAGTAATCTGATTCCCACAAGTTCTTATCCAAGAGATTTATTTTTACTGTGCTAAGAAATGTGGCTTCCCAGGGTAGCTCAAATGCTAAAGAATCTGCCTGCAATATGGGAGACCTAGGTTCAATCCCTAGGTCAGGAAGATCCTCTGGAGAAAGGCATGGCAACCCACTCCAGTATTCTTGCCTGGAGAATCCCATGGACAGAGGAGCCTGATGGGCTACAGTTCATTGTGTCACAAAGAGTCGGACATGACTGAGCAACTAGCAGTCACTTCACTTTGAAGAAATATGAAGAACGACTTCCCTGGTGGTCCAATGGTTAACACTCCAAACTTCCAATTCAGGGGATTCAGGTTTGATTCCTGCTCAGGGAGCTAAGATACCACATGCTACAGGGCACAGGCAAAAAAAATAAAATTAGAGAAGAAACATTTTAAAAGACATGCCTCTTATGAGAATAAAATAAATTTACTGACAGCTTCCAAATTGAAAGAAAGAAAGAAAAGAAATACACAGAAACATTTTCCAAGTAGGAAACTCATGGCTAACTAGACTTCTTTAACACATCTTTAAGAAGAAGGTACATTTAGGATTGAGTTAAAGTTGTGATTACACTCAGGTGAGAAATGAGTATGGCACTTCCGATGAAAGTTTCTAAAAAAAACTATCTACCTGAATTTCTGGATTGGCCTCCTGGGGTTATCTGTGTAGGAATTCCTACACACAACAGTATGATTTTTTATAGTAATCATATTCATGTTAAAGCCCTATGTCTCCATTATGGAAATATGACCATTGTGTCAAGGGAATGAAGTGAGCTGGTTTTCCTATTCCACTGAGAAAAGAACATAACTTAAAACAGTCTCCTGAGCTTCTCAGTTTTGAGATGATGCACGATTTTTAAAAGTGAGAAAGAAAGCCTACTTTCTGAGATGGGTAAGTAAGGAAGGCTCTAAGTTATGAAAGAAAAAGAAAATCCCTAGATAGATTGCCAACAAAAGAGCTCTGCAGGGTGTATTAAGTATTGAAATGCATAGACTCATACGTGACGTGACTGCATGTATATCCATGGAACCAGGGATACTCAGTAAAAGCGATGCTATTGATAATTTCACTGAATTAACAGGTGTAAACCAGGGCTACCCTGAGAAAATGAGAAAGCACCCCATTCACAGAGCAAAAGGATAGACTTGTATTTTTCCCACTGTTACTGGGACGTGAGACTCATTCTGAGTGTGTGCAGATTCTTGAGCCCTATCCCTTACTTGCTATAGCAGAATCTCAAATATGGGCTCCAAAATTTGAATCTTAACCATTCTTCCAGATGATTCTTCAACGTACTGAAGTTCATGTACCAGTGACTGAAAAAATCAAGTTCATTGTTTCTGTATACATGTGAATATAATTAACATAGAAATATAAACACTAAAATAAGTCGGTGTCCATAGCATCCCATGAATTATGTCCCCCCAAATTCATATGTTGAGGTCCTAAACCCCAATGTGACTGGATATGGAGAAAGAGCCTTAACAGGTTATTTCAACTAAGGTGAAATGAAGTCAAAGGGTAGGACCCTAAATCAATAGGTCCAGCACCCTCATAAAACATGAAAGGGACACCAGGGGTGTTTAGAGCAGAAAAAAAAGAAGATAAAGTGAGGACACAATGAGAAGACGGCCATCTACAAACTAAGGAGAAAAGGCTCAGGAGAAACCAACCCAGGCAGCACCTTGGTCTTGGACTTCCAGCCTCCAGAACATAAAGAAGGCTGAACACCAAGGAACTAATGCTTTCGAATTGTAGTGCTGGGAAAGACTCATGAGAGTCCCTTGGACAGCAAAGAGATCAAACCAGCCAATCCTAAAGGAACTCAACCATGACCATTCATTGAAGGACTGTTGTTGAAGCTCCAACTTTGGCCACCTGATATGAAGTGCCAACTCATTGGAAAAGACCCTGATGCTGGGAAAGATTGAAAGTAAAAGGAGAAGGGAGTGACAGAAGATGAGATGGTTAGATAGCATCACCAAGTCAATGGACATGAATTTGAGCAAACTCCAAGAAATAGTGGAGGCAGAGGAGCCTGACAAGCTACAGGCCATGGGATCACAGAGTCAGACACGGCTTAGCAACTGAACAACAACAAAGCTTCCCAGTGTGTGTACTTTGTTATGGTGACCCTAGAAAACTAACACAGGGCATCAGCAAGGAGAAGGTCCTACAGACTAGGTCTTGGCCAATATAAATGTTGATACTCTGCTGTTGCTACATCTTCCTTTCATCCAAACTCACTTCCTACCTGGGACTCTCCACTATGTGAAATAGAATTCATATTTTGTGGGACGACAAGAAAAATTTAAATATAAACAATTCTTCTCTGCCCTTTTTTCTCCTCTCTCCCTTACTGTGCATTGCATATCTACAGTATAGAAGGACCAGCCATCCCCTCATCAGCAGGAATACCTGCTCACCCATAAAGAGCAATGTTCTCTTAACATCAACACAACAACTTAAAACAATCACATTCCTTCTTGATCTTGTGTAGGGTCACATGAACCAACATGATGACACTCAGATCTAGAGTAGGTAAATTGTCAGTGATAATGTCTTCTGATCATTCTATAAGTCTGTAAGTGCTTATATTTAAAATAGATAACCAACAAGGACCTATTGTATCACTCTGCTCAGTATTCTGTAATAACCTAAACAGGAAAAGAATTTGAAAAAGAGTAGATACATGTGTATATATAACTAAATCACTTTGATACACACCTGAATATAACACAACATTGTTAATCAACTATATTCCAATGTAAAATAAATTTTACAAAATAATAAATAAAATAAAATAAAATAAGTCAGTGTCATGATTTGTTGTTCAGTCGCTCAGTCGTGTCCGACTCTTTGCAACCCCACGAACTGCAGCATGCCAGGCTTCCCTGTCCTTCACCACCTCCCATAGTTTGCTCAAACTCATGTCCATTGAGTCAAGGATGCCATCCAACCATCTGATCCTCTGTCATCCCCTTCTCCTCCTGCCCTCAATCTTTTCCAGCATCAGTATTATGATTAAGATCAGAAAAACTGGGAAGAAAACAACCTCATTGATCTCATGTATTCATTAATGCATACAGTACATATTTATCAAGTTTGAGTTTGGTAATAGGGAAAATAATGTAAACAGATGAAAAATAATTAAAGATAATGTATTTCCTGCTTTCTCTGAATATATAGTGGAGAATGGGAGACTGTAGTATAAATAACAACAATAAAACAAACAATAATTCAATTCATACATAAAGATGATGAGGAAATTAAGACATAATATTAAGGACTTCCTTGGTGGTCTAGGGGTTAAGACTCTGCACTCCCAGTGCAGGGAGCCTGGGCTCAATCCCTGGTCAGGGAACTAGATTTTACGTGCCACAGCGAAGATTCCCACATGCAGCAATTAAGACCCAGCACAGCCAAATAAATAAACATTTTTTAAATGAATTCATTTTTAAAAATGAATGTTTTTTTAAAAAGAGATCATATTAGATCACAAACTTCCTGAGGACAATGAACTCTATCTAACATATGCCAGAATACACTGCAGAGTGACCAACCATTCTGTTTTGCCCAGAGCTGAGGGGTTTCCAGGACACAGACCTGTCAGTGCTGAAACCAGGAAAGTCTAGGCAAATCAGGACAAGCTGATCACCCAGTTAGTGAAAAGAGGCAATCAAAAGAGGGTCTAGTAAAATTGAATATGTAACTGAATGAGGTTAGCAGAAGGGACTCCCTTCTATTGAGGTCTGTCATTTTTCAAGTTTTCTATACGCAGAAGAGGAAACTGAGGCTCAGAGAGGTTAATTACTTTCTCCAGGTCCCACAGCTGGAAACGGCTGAGCTGGACCTGGGACAGGCGTGCAGGGCTGTTTGAGTCCAAAACCCCTGGGTAAGGAAAGAGGAGGCTCTAAGTTCTTTGCTCAAAACTTCCAAAGAGGAAAAAATGTGAAACTACGATTGAATTCTTCATCCTGGGGAAACCAGCCATGTCTTATTCAGGTAAAGCCATTTTGTTTTTGTTAACACACACACAGAGAGACAAACAAGATAGTCCGCTTGCCTCCCTCCCTCCAGCATTTGCTTTGAAGCTCAACAGAGGCTCCAGAGGGAGCAGAGATGTTTCCAGCAGCTGTTTCTCAAACACCTAACTTCATTTCAAATCAGAGCTGGGATTTGAAGCTCTTAAAACCTCCGTTGCTTCAATCACATGAGAACAGAAGCAGCCAAAACAATCAGGGCCTCCCCAGCAGCCTATCTGAATGCTGCTTCTGGTACTGGGTGCCTCGAGCACAGTGTGATGTGGGGCTGTTTGTTAAATCCACTTTCAACGTCTCACCAACCTATTCCCTCTAAGAAAGGCAAACTAAGAGAGGAGGCAGGACCTCTCTCAGGCCTCCTCTTCCTCTTGCTCTCTCTCACTGCTCCCTACCTTTCCTTTCCCATTCTATGATTAAGTAGTATTTAAATTCCAAAGAGAATGAGAAAATTGACATGTGCTCTTCCTAAAAATGTGAAATCAGCATTTTGTCTTATTTGATGAGATCCTTTTGCGTAGGAAATAAAATTTTATAGATAGAGTGGAAACTCTTCACCCCTGCCAAATGCATTTCCCTCTTTTTCTCCCCATCAACATCATTAGAAAGTTGATATGATTGGTTCCATTTGGGTTCACACATTTTTATTAATACATATATGTCCATAAGGGGTTCCTGGTGGCTCAGTGGTAAAGAATCTGCCTGCCAATGCAGGAGACACGGGTTCAATCCCTCGTTCAGGAAGACCCTCTGGAGAAGGAAATGGCAACCCACTCCAGTATTCTTGCCTGGGAAATCCCATGGACAGAGAAGCCTGGTGGACTACAGTCCATGGGGTCACCAAGAGCCAGACACAGCTTACCAACTAAACAGCAACAACATATGTCCATAACCAATAGGAAATATCATTGGGTGAGTTATTCTCTCACTCTTCATTAATAACATCCTATATACCACTACTTAGATCTTACATTTTTATTGAATCTTGTTGTTTTTATAAGGGCAGTCAAGTGAATTCACGACAAATTAGCACATTGATTCTTGCTGCTTTATGATATTCTGTCACATGAATATTACAGTTTCTTTTTTTAACTCCCAGTGTTAAATGCTTAAATTATCATTTTTCACTCCCTCTTGCATTTCTCTACTTCTACAATAAACCTATGAGGTAGATTTTACTTTATGATCTCCATTGTCCAGAAAAGAAAATCAAGGTTGAGACCAATCAAAGACTTCAAATCTATACCACTAATTAGTGAACCACTGGAATCAAGAAATGGGTTGGAGGAATTATTTGTTTTCCATATCCAACAGACTCCACAAAAAGGGAGGAATGGAAAAACAGCAATTACATTACCACGACAAAACTGAATTCAAAAGTATTTGCTTTCCACGCTTCTATCTATAGGATTTAGCAGGGTGCTAGGAAGTAAGGAGTGCTAAACAAATATATATTAAATCATTGAGCTGAAAAGACAAGAAGACTGAGTCTCAGGAGGTTCCAAGATGAGCTGTCACATACACAGCCCTAGAGGCAAAGAGCTCTTGTTCTACGCATACATAATCAAACATGGAAGCAGAGAACCAAAAAAATGCTGAGTGAAAAACAGTTGGGTGGGCAGTACACAGCAGTTTGAACACATCCCAACAATACAAGCCAGAGCCAAGGGCCTGGGATCTGACGTGTCATTAGTGAAGATGTTAGTGTTTGAGTCATTTACACTCAAAGGAGATGCGAGAGGGCAAGCCCAGGAATTGTCACTGGGTCATGGAACAGTACCACATTTTAGAAGAAAGCAATTCTCTTGCATAAAGTAAATTTGCTTATTATACACCATCCGTTTCTTCTACCATATGACCCTAAACATATGCATTTTATTCTTCTGTCTCGGTGTACAGGACTAGCCAATGAGTTGTGAGTGTAACTGGCTGCCATTCAGAAACACTTGGTCTATACACAAATGTAAGACTGAATGAGATACAACACTGGAAACACTGGGTACAGCACCTGGCACATAAAAAGCACTGAATTGAGATTCATTTCAGGAATATTACAAAGAGGGAAGGGCTCTCCTTATATATTCAAAGACCAGAAAAACAATCTCCCCTTAACAAACACGACCAACAAGGCACAGTGAAGTTTACCGTGTGTGTGTGTTGGGGGGACAACCTGAGAGGCAGATTGTGTTGTCATTGCTGATTATGTCCCTGAATTATCACATGTGTTCATAATCAAGTAAACTCGGGCAAACCTCTAACCAGAACCTTTTTTTTAAAGCTTCCTGAGAGGCTTAGTAGACAGTAACAAGGAAATTCATATTTTCCTCAAACAGTGCTCAAGGCAAGCCCATTTTACTCTTTTTCAAAGCCTAATGTCTCCATCCAGGGAAAACAAACAATTGCTCTAGAGCACGTGAGGGGCACTAGACTCATCCACACCCGGGGATGCTGCATGCACTGCAGGAAACGGCAGGGACGGGGTCCTGCTGCCTGGCCGTGGACTCGAGGGGGAGGTTTGACGGCTTCATTGTTATTATTCTTTCCCATCCAAGCAATTTGCTCTTCCAGATGTATTTCTGAAGTGTATTTTGGTTTTAATAAAGTATTAAGTATTTAAGCCACATTCTAAATCAGACTCTCTGTTGCTCAGAATTGTGGATTTGACACTGCTATCTCCCAGTGATAGAGAGACATCAGCCAACCACCTAGAAGTCAGAGCTATGTGTGTGTGAGATGGGGGTGTGAGTATTTGTGGAATCACAGCCAGAAACTGGAGAAAGGTCAGGCCCAACCCACATATCCCAGATCTGTGGAAGTTTCAGCAGGAAAGGAAACACCGACACCATCAGTCTCATCTCCCACTTGGCAAAAAAAAATGAAAGTAAGGCTATTTATCCTCGACCCACACTTAAAAAATATTCCTCACATCTCCTGTGTGGGTTGAGACCTAGCCACACAGACAGACTGAAGCTCAGTTGGACTGGCAGTTTGGGAGTGAAAAGTCAACAAGTGACAGTGTTAGTCACTCAGTCATGTCCAACTCTGCAATCTCACGGACTGTAGCCCACCAGGATCCTCTGTCCATGGAATTCTCCAGGCAAGAATCCTAGAGTGGATTACCATTTCCTTCTCCAGGGGATCTTCCCAACCCAGGGATTGAACCTGGGTCTCCTGCACTGCAGGTGGATTCTTTACCATCTGAGCCACCAGGAAGTCCAGAAACAAGTAGGGTCTTCTCAAAGTGGCTGTTGAGAGAGGGGTGAGGTCAGTAATTCTCAAATTTGGCTGCTCACTAGAATCAGCTGGGAAATTTTTAAAACTACCTGATGCTCAGAAACAAGCACAGACTACAAAAGAGCTTCAGAGGAGGCTAAGCATTGTATTTTTGCAAAGTTTCCTGAGTGATTACAATATGCAGCAAGGTGACATAAGGAAATCTGGACACATTCATTTTCCTGCCCAAGAGTAAACATACACGGTACCCACAATGAGTGAAAATACATCGGCCCTTTTACCATCTCGAACAAATTTAATCTATACTTATTTATTGCTGTAATCAAAGGCCTGGCACATATCAGGAATTCATTCATAATTAATGAATAAATGAATGACTGATCACAAGCTCACAAAAATATTACACTAAAATAAGCTTGCCCTTTACTCTGTGTAGCTAACTAACTCACTGCTCAAAACCCCTAAAATTTGCATAATATTTGATGATCCACTCAACTTGTCATAAATTATCATAAAAAATTTATGAAGAAGTTACAAAGATATACGTACAAAGTACTCATCACATGGCAGTACACAGATTCAATAAGTCAATTATGATATATTCATGCAATGGAATTCTTTGCAGACATTAAAATAACGATATAAGTTATTTTTTAATATAGAAATCTGTCCATGATATATTATTGATAGAGAAATAGCATATTAAAAACAGCATGAGTAAAAATAATAATTTTGATTTAATAAATACATAAATTGCGTGTTTGTGTATCTACACAGAAAAATCTGGTAGGTATAAACACTAATGTGATTACATAAAAAAGATAAAAATATAAAGATAGTTATCATACTCTTTTTATACCTATATTTTCCTCAACTCATGTTATTTTAACAATTCCAATTTCTTGATATTTAATTCTTATTCCAAATTTGGGAGCAGCTACATCCCAAACCTGGGGCTTCCCTGGTGGCTCAGAAGGTAAATAACCTGCCTGCAATGTGGGAAGACCCAGGTTTGATCCCTGGGTCTAGAAGATTCCCTGGAGAAGGGAATGTCTACCCACTCCAGAATTCTTGCCTGGACAATCCCATGAACAGAGGAGCCTGGTGGGCTAAATAAAGCTCATGGGGTCGCAGAGTCAGACACAACTGAGCGACTAAAACTTTCACTTCACTTTTCACATTCCACGCCCATTTCAGGTCCATCTTGATTTCAGAACCCTCACCACTCACAAATACAGTCAGACCAAGCTACAACAGTGGGACAGAAAAGTCGATCTTCAGTGCAGTGTTCATACCTATGGGCCAGTCTCCACTATTTATGTTGGCCATCACCACCCTCAACTAAGTTCCCATCAGAAACTGATGACTTAGTTTAACCCATAACATCCAGTTATATCCATAAAACCTGTATATCTTGAGGACATCTGCTTCCATATGTAATGGGGCTAGGTTATCCGGTATGAATTTTTCTTAATGCAAATTAGTATAACACCTTATCTGTCATCACTAACAGAGATAGTTACTTTTTTTTTTTTGGCCACACCATGTGGCTTTGGAGATCTTAATTCCGTGACCAGGGATTGAACACATGCCCTCGGCAGTGAAACCACAGAGTGCTAACCACTGGACTGCCAGGGAATTTCTCAGACAGTTACATTTTGAAGCAAACAACAAAACACAGAAATGCCTCTAATGCAACATGACAGCTTTCAGAAAGAGGACTGTGATGAGAATTTCTCTCTCCCCTGACAGTGGAAGAGGTGAGACAGTAGAGGGGAGAAGTAATTTGCGGGATTAAGGAATATAAATATTATAAAAAACATATGACATATGCACTATTATTATACCCATTTCACAAATGAGAAAACAGAGGCTTAAGGAGTTTAAGGCTTGCCCAAGTGATGGGAATAGAATAGAATAGTTATACAGGTAGTTATAAAAGTCCCAGTAGGGGATTATAGGTAGAAAGGGAAACCTAGGGAAATCTGGGAGACCACTGTAAGTTAATGATCACTCAAGAAAGCTATCCAGAATGTCATGGAACAAAGCAGACTTGTATAACTGTAAAGTCATAAATAAAAGTAGGCTTCCCTGGTGGTTCAAATGGTAAAGGCTCTGCCTGCAATGCAGGAGACCTGGGTTCGATCCCAGGGAAGATTCCCTGGAGAAGGAAATGGCAACCTACTCCAGTACTCTTGCCTGGAAAATTCCACGTATGGAGGAACCTAGTAGGCTACAGTCCACGGGATCACAAAGAGTCAGACACGACTGAGCAACCTCACATAAATAAAAGCATGAGCCATGCTCCAGGTTATTAAGTGAAAGAAAAAAACAAGGTCACCACTCTTCTCCTGATTTGTATAAGTGCTCTAACAGTCCTAGTTTGACCTCATAGGGTAGACACTCTCCTTCTCAATATGAAGGAGGAGTTAGTGATATAAGCCTGACATCTACTTGAAGAAGGCAGTCTTGTGCCCCCATCACTTTCCTCTGATTTTAAAACAGTAGCCCACCTAATCTTTGGGGCAGAGCCCCCTCGCCTGCCTGCTTGCGTCTCTCACAAGTGTCCTATAAATCTACTTCTTGCCTATCATTTGCCTCTGGCTGAATTCCTTCTGTTCTGAGGCACTAAGAACCTGAGCCTCTGGAAGTCCAGACACAAGGTGAGAGAGTCTAATTAAAAGACTGTGGGTTCAAGCCCCAGTCTGAGCTTCACAGTTTCACAAAGACATATAAAACATAAGTGGCAGAGTTGGTAGTATATCACACGTGGTCTGGGTTCCATTTCTGTTCTATGACTGACTTTGTCAGAAATGACAGAGTTTCTAGACCTAAAATTCATAGCTCAGTTTAATTCAGTCCTTAATACCGATTATGCTAGTTTCCCAGGTAGGTGATTATTGTCAAGTGGCTCAGTCGTGTCCATCTCTTTGTGACCCCACGGACTGCAGCACGCCAGGCCTCCCTGTCCTCCACCATCTCCTAGAGTTTGCTCACACTCATGTCCATTGGGTCAGTGATGCCATCCAACCATCTCATCCTCTGTTCCCCTTTCTCCTCCTGCCTTCAATCTTTCCCAGCTCCCGGGTCTTTTCCAATAAGTCGGCTCTTCGCATCAGGTGGCTAAAATATTGGAACTTTAGCATCAGTCCTTCCAGTGAACATTCAGGGTTGATTTTCTTTAGGATGGACTGTTTTGATCTCCTTGCTAATCAGGTGAATAAACCTGATTGGGGCCCTCTAGAGGCTTATACCGATGTAGCAATTTATTTTAGCCATGGAAGACAGACTTGTGGCCGTCAAAGTGCGGTCTCTGGACAAACATCACCTGAATCTTATTAGAAATACAAAGTCTCGAGCCCCACCCCAGACCCACTGGACCAGAATCTCTGGGAATGGGTCCCGGGTCTGTGTTTAACAAGGCCTTCCAGGTGAGAAGCTCTGCTCAAGCTACCATATCATGTGTGTCACAGGGGTTACCTTGTTTAATCCTCACAGCAGAACTTAAATGTCAGCTTCTAACATCAGATGAGGAAACTGAGCCAGAGGGCCCTGAATTAATATTCCCCAAAAGGCGTAGAGTCCCTTGGACAGCAAAAAGAGCAAACTAGTCAATCCTAAAGGAAATCAACCCTGAATATGCATTGGAAGGGCTGATGCTGAAGCTCCAATACTTTGGCCACTTGATGTGAAGAACTGACTCTTTGGAAAAGACCCTAAAGCTGGGAAAGACTGAAGGCAAAAGGAGAAGAGGGCAACAGAGGATGAGATGGTTGGATGGCGTCACCGGCTCAATGGACATAAACTTGAGCAAGCTCTGGGAGAGGGTGAGGAGGGACAGGGAGGCCGGGCATGCTGCAGTCCATGGGGTCGCAAAGAGTCACATAGTTTTAGTGACTGTAAAACAACAACAAAGGCATAGTTGGGAAGCGAGAAGGCTGGAAATCTAACCCACTTGTGTAAGAGGCTCCTGCTAAGGTGCAGTGAATGGGATAGAGTGTATCTTTTCACTCTGCTACTACTTCAGTGCAACCTTCTTGGTCTGCACGTGGCTGCACTGCTCAAAACACTCTAGAAAGGCGTATCAAGGAATACAATTTATTGGGAAACTAAGATACACGCAGGCACTTATCTCATAATAACATTTTACTTATGAAAGGATGCTATCGTGTAATTAGACTCTGGGAGGCCAGGGGGAGAAAACTGGCTCTTCTTTTTAACTTCTTCACAATAATGGAGTGCTGACAGAGAGTTATTCACACAACAGATGCTGTGAAGATATGTGCTGATTCTGTGGGTTGCTTCCTAACCCCACTGCAACAGAGCCTCTAGTCCTCGTGCACAGGGACATAAGTCCTCCCGAAGCAATGTCTGACGCTTGCAGCGGAACTATAAATCTAAGCTAATGGGAGAAAATGCAACTCCTCCATTCAGACTTTCTGAAAATATTTGCCTGTGATGTTTTGTACCACAGAGATCGCACGCACATACGGAAAGACAGTATTTACCCTGGGTTGGCTTCAACTGGAGAGTCAGATTAGGGAAGGTAATCAAGTACATTTCACTTTTACCTAGTAAATAAATTAAATGGTCCCTGTGGTTACTCATTAAAACTTTTATGGTATGTTCATCAATTACCAAACAGCTTGAACAAAGCAGAGGTAAATTAACTTTCTCAAATCCACATGGCTTGCCAAAAGGAGTATACTCAGAGCAATTCCATTGGTTTAAAGTTCATCCAAAATACTATTAGCTTCGAGTCCAATTTTGAACTGTCAAGGGGAATATATACAATGGTAATTTCAGATCATTATCACAGCATTCCAATGCAAATGACCACAATTTAATTCATTATCACTAACATTACATCTTTATTTTGCTACCAACTGGTGACTGACATTTCCAGGCCTACGAGAAGCAAATGCTAATTAGACCACGGTGTACTCTTACCCTTTCTTCTGCTGCTGCATTTTCCATCTTTAGGGAGACATGCTGGAGGCCACTTCTGACCAGCTGCTGGCCCTTGACAATCCTTCTCGCAGGCCCTGAGCCAGGCCACCATCTCTGGGATAAAATGAAGCTCCTGTGAATTTCCAGCTCTGTGTACTGTGCCTCTGAAATGGAGCCTGTGTAATGGAATGACCCCTTCCTTAAATCACCCATCCAACCTAATTTAGGAAATCTAAAGCACTCCAGGGTGACAGAGCACAGGCATTAACATGCAAACAAACTGCCATGAAAGTTCAAATTTGCATTTAGACTGGACAAAAGGGAGAGAAATGGCTTTCTATGCTGTGCCTTGCATCATCAGAGTTTCACAAATTACTAATCTCTGAAATGATGCCAGAAGGGAACTTCCTCTGTTCCTCTCATTCATGCTTAGATGGACTCAATTCATCTCTGAAAAGCGTGCCTTTTCACTCTCAACATGAGATGAGAAAGGGTTGTGAAATCTCAAACAGCTCCAGTGACATGTTTAATGTGTTCAAATAAAAGCAATTAGTAAGCACAAAATTGAAGCTCTTCAGATCTTTGGGCTGCAGACTCAGGAAAAAAGACATAAAATATGGATTTTCTTTCCATTTCCCTAATATGTCACAATACGTCTGCCTTCAAGACAATGTCTGTCCCTAGAAGCTCTGTGAAAATGTTATTTATCCTCTCATTATTAAGCTGCAATAATAATAATGATGCTTGCTTCCTGGTGGCGCAGTGGTGAAGAACCCACCTGCCTGTCAGTGCAAGATACAAGTGTTTAGTTCCTTCATCGGGAAGATCCCCTGGAGAAGGAAACAGCAATCCACTCCAGTATTCTTGCCTGGGAAATTCCATGGGCAGAGGAGCCTGGAGGGCTACAGTCCATGGGGTCGCAAAGAGTCGGAAAGGACTTAGTGACTGAACACAGCACACACACAATAATAATGATAGATGATCATTACTGGCAGGTCCCGGTTATCGGCTTTGCATGGTTTAATCTGCAAAACAACCCATGGAGGTATAGCTCAGTGGTAGAGCATCTGACTGCAAAACAACCCTGAGAGATATGAACTGGGTTATCAATGAGGAAGAGGAGTCTGGACAACGCAAACAGTAACTCTAGTTAAGCAGGGTGATGAGTACCTTTTACTGACTGTTTCTTCTATATCACTATGCACTTCTCTATCTGTGTTTCCTTCACTTCCCAAGCCAGCTCTTTTCATTTGAATGCTTATTAGGGTCTGGTTTCCCAATTAAGACAACAGAAGGAACAGACAAAGCTGGACTCCATCTTAGGCCAGGCTGCAAATGTTAGGCTACATGCACCGTCACCCTTCCAAAGGACTCTAAACTTTGTGCCCAGTGTCTATAGAAATGGCATACCAATGGAAAATCAACCCCCCCCCCCCCCCCCCCCCGCATAAAACAGCCTCAGGACTTGGACTTGGACTCTCTGTTGCCTAAAAGAATATGCTAATTATCTCTGTAACACAACAAAGTCATCAATTCCATTATGTTTATCAGGATATGACCACAGGCCTATTGATAAATGTCCACTGTTTATCTAGTCTTACGACACATGAATCAGGGGTTAACTTTGATTTTATCTCTCTTTTACCTTGTCCAGACTAGTTTCAAGGAATTTGGGGAGGTGGGTTTGAGTACGTACACTTAGGGTACATGAGGTTTTCACAAAAACTGGTCGGGGTCCTTGGCTAAGAGGAGACTCTGCCTTGGCCCGCCGGTGTAATAAACTGCACTCCACTACCTGCATTGTCCTTCTGAGTGAGTTTGTTTCCTGGAACGCGGGGCTACAACATAGTGATTAAGAATCCAATGCGGGGGGATGCAGATTCAGTCTTTGGTCAGGGAACTAAGATTCCACGTGCCTGGGGCAACCAAACCAGCAAGCCACAACTACTGAGCCTGTGTGCTATAGAGCCCAGAGACACAACTAGAAAGCCCACGTGCCCTGACTAGAGAGTCCGTGTGCTGCAACAAAAGACGCTGCACAACACAACTAAGACTCAATGCAACCAACTTAATTAACTATTTAAAAAAAAAAGAGAGAGAGAGAGAGAGAAGAGGGTGAGATCAAGGAATCAAACTTACCTCCCCCATGTGTTGAACACGGAATGAATAAGTAAACTATTGAAGCATGACTAGAGCAAAACGCAGATGGAGTAATTGACAACGGATTTTAAAAAGAAAAGATTCGAAATGCTTTGCTCTATATTGAAATCCAGCTGGGTTAGAAGAATTTATCCTTTAACATGATTGATACATGTATAATTTAATTATAATTTAAGGTTTCAAGCACAGTTACAATTAGGTAGGTGTACCTGACTTGGAGTTACACTTTTAGAAAGTTGGCACATGGAAAGCCATAGCTGTACTTAAAATGCCTATCCATGAATGCAGCTCTCAAAAGCCTAAGCTGGGCACCCCCCTCAAAGGAAGCTCTTCTCAGTGTCAACTTTCCAAAGCTTGTTTTCCTCATCTGTCATCTGACCATTAATAAATTTCACTGGAATAACTGTAGACTGCACAATGAGGAAAAAAAGAGGCTCCATGTGTTACAGGAGGCATTGCTCCCCTACTTCTAAAAAATAAATATCCTGCTGAAAAAAGCATGTGCCCTGGGGCTCGAGACTAATAGAAATTTCAAGGCTTGTCTTCTGTTTGCAGGTTAATCTTTCTTTGTTCCCCATCTCAGCCAGCAAATACAATATCATAATAACACAACTCATCTCAGTGCTTTTGAACTTGGCTTTGGATTGGGGATCATTGTGTCTTTGCCTTTAGATGTCTCACTTTGATGCATTCTGTTTCAAAGGGAGAGATAAAACCCAAAGTTCGTTCTCACAATGGGACATCCTTTCAAGCCAAAGAGAAATGTTGGTCCTCTTTGTGGCACACAGCAGCCTGGATTCACTTTGAGATCCTCACTTGAAAGTACCTGGGCAAGTGCAAAACGGCATCAGTGATTTATTTTGCCACAGTGAGAACAGAATTGCTAGAGCTATGTCCACTGCACAAGTGGGCGGACAGATGCGGTGGGAGTGAAGCAGGGAGAAGACCTCGGAGAAGAGGTTTCCTCCTTGAGTCTTCCTAATTACTAGCCATGCAGCTAAGCTCCTCAGCACTAATGGCTCAACTGGGTATAAACAGCATACATACATACATATATATATATATATATATATATATATATATATAGATCTGGGCGAGAGGAAGGATATGTTAAACCCCCATTCTTATCTCTCTTTTTCTTTGTCTCTTTGAACTCAACTCCCAATTACACCAAAGAAATAGAGTCTTTTGTATACTTCACCATTCATAACACGTTTCACCCTCTAAAACTGTTTTCAACTGATTCCTCAATTTGTCATTCTATTTGACTGTTAAGTTTCTCATAATTTTGAAGAAATCTCTTTCTAAATACATTTCCTCCACCTTCAACTTTTAAGAGACCGCAATATCCACGGGGATGCATAAATTCTTTTTATCTTTATATCTTCAGTGCCTAAAACAAAGCCTAGAATACATTATTCAACCAATACATGTTTGATGAGTGAATAAGTGAAGAAATAACCAAATGAAACTTTAATCATTTACTTTTCGTTAAATCCTCCTCCTTTCTCTAAGCATACTCATAACTGTGCTATCTTCAAAAAAAAAAAACTTTTCATGTTTTTGCATGATGTATCCTCTGAAATAAATTCATCAATTTCAAAGCACAAGATGGCATATCTCTTTCCACCTCCTTCCCAAGTAAGAGCAGCCCTGTAACCAAAGATATGGATCAAATGACCAGTCTTTAAAAATTAAGGAGTGTTCTCTCAACAGAAGTGGGATACAGAGGCTATCACCCTCTACTCCCTGTGCCCTCTTACTTTCCTTACATAACATATCATGTCAGTACCCTGAGACTGCCATGGTCCCCACTGGCAGAATCTTAACTGATGTCTTAATGGCAACAGTGGCATAACTGAGTGTGTAATTGAGAAACTTAGCTCACTGGTAGGCTAATATTTTATTTGCAAAATCTTTTCTGAGTGCTTAAACTACACAGACTACACTAGATGTTCTAAAGGATTGTTTTAACCATACAGCAATCCAAAACTCAATAAACTAAAATTCCAGGAAGAAAATATGTGGTTAAATGTCCATGTTTTATGTCTGAAAATTATTTGTCTCATAAAAACCTTCAAAATTAAGTACTATTGGGAGAGGGATTTCACTGGACCACAGAAAGCTACAAACAGGAGATGGCATTTTAACAAAGCCTTGAAGGAATAAATTAATATGTGAATGCTTCTTCAGTGGTAGGCTCTTAAACAAATAATAAATTCAAAGTGCTTATTTGTCACATTTGGAAATTTCCATGTTGGAAATATCCAAACCATGGCCTGTAACCAGTTCTCTAATTCCTAAAAAGTTTACAATTAGCTCTCATTTACAATTATACTCCAGCTTAATTAACACTGTTTCATAAATTTCAACTTAGGCAACCCTTGTTATAAACCTAAATGCTATATATGAAACTGAAAAGATTCAATTGTCTTTATATTGAAGGGCATGTTTCAACGAAGGAAAAGCAGTTAAGGAGAGAGGCCTAGATAGGTTTTGAGGGACTTTTAGCTGACTCCAGTTCAGAGTCATGATTACAACCAGGAAGATTATCCCCATCTCTGAGTAGCTCTGAGCCTTGGCAATGTGAAGTATTGGCAGGTTGATGTAATCAGAGTGTTTTGTTAAAAATTTGATCATATATCTTCCAAATCTAGGAGTTCTATCTATGATAACACAGATTTAGGAAAACAAAATCTATACAACTCCTTCTATAAATATTTTTCTTAATTTGTATGGTCATGAAGTGAAGAATTAAAAAATCTTTATAGTCATGAAATGAAGAATGAAGTTAAAACAGGAGAGGTCTGAGTATTTCTCTGTGAAACTCAACTTGGCATTAAGTCAGGATTTCTTTGAGCAATTGCCTGATGATGGGAGAGAATTTGGCAAAGGTAACCCAGAATTCTGGATGTGCTTGTGTTTTTGTTTACTGAACCCAGGGGTTTATTTCTCAAATGAATTCCTTTTTTATTGTGATGGTAGTAATAATGAAAATCCTCCTGGTAATAAGCTCTGTGAAGGCTCCTTGGCAAAACGGGCTATAAATATTGGCTAAACGCCACATTTCAATATTTTGATTTGAAACACAGTAGCCAAAAGCTCGGGAAACATTTTCAGAAAAGACTCATTGTCCTGGCCTTCAGCTGGAATGCTCAACAACAGGCTCCATCTGCTGTCTTGCTGCCATTATTCTGGGCACAAGCAGAAGACACTTCCCTAGTCACACTGCTCAGTCCCTAGCTTCCAAAATGAGCAGGAAACTATAAAAAGTGCTTCTTTATTAAGTGAGATGGTGGACTATTTGAACACCAAGACCCCTCATCAATCTTTAATGTTATGAATCTAAGAGTCATTCAGTTCTGAGAAAGCTAAACTGTAAAGAAGAGGAAAGGTATGATGGTGGGAAAACTGGAAGCATGGCCTCTAAGCATGAATTGGTCACTAACTCATGATGTTATTGGATTATGCACCCCCTACATTTCCTTCTAACTCTCCCAACCTACACATCTACTGTCAAAGGTGTTCTAAACTTATCCTTTAGCATTAGGCTCTATCTAAAAGACAGATAAATAATATTCACTCAGTATGATTTAAGGGCTTCCCAGGTGGCGCTAGTGGTAAAGAAATTGCCTGCCATACAGGAGACTCAGGAGATACAAGTTCAATCCCTGGGTTGGGAAGATCCCCTGGAGTAGGAAATGGCAACCCACTCCAATATTCCTGCCTGAGAAATCCCATGGAGAGAGAAGTCTAGTGGGCTACACTCCATGAGGTCACAAAGAGTTGGACATGACTGAGTACACCTGCAATGATTTAAGGACCACTGACTGTCTTCCATGTGGTACCTACTAAATTTGATGTTGTGGAATCAAGAATTAAAGAGAAAGGACTTCTGTATGAAGTTGATCACAGTTGGATCAGGAAACTACAACTGAAAACACAACCAAAATATATTGTGTTGGTACAGAGATTCCTCCACCATTCCCTCCAAGGAGATATGTTCTTCTAATGAACATCACTTGCACGTTGAATCCAAAAAAAAAAGGGATAAATGAACAGAAACAGAGTTACAGATGTAGAAAACAATCTTATAGCTACCAGTGAGGATGGGAGATGGGATATACTGGGCGATTGGGACTCATATATATACACACTACAATGTATAAAATAGATAACTAGCAAGGACCTACTACTGTATAGCACAGAGAACTCTGCTCAATATTCGGTAATAACCTATATGGGGAAAAGAATCTAAAAAAGAATGGATATGTGTATATGTATAACTGATTCACTTTACTGTACACCTGAAACTAACACAACATTATAAATCAACTATACTCCAATGAAGTAAACAAAAAACCTCCCAATTGTCATTACAATTCTATAATAATTAGGACATTTAAAGACATTTCATATCAGCCTAATCACCCCTTAGGTTTGCTCTAGACAGGGGAGCAGGTCATATTAAACAACACAGGTATGTCAAACCACACTGGCAGTTTCATCTCAGCCAACCTCATCTCTGTTGACTCACTAACATGCCTTCAGTGTTATCCCTGTCATCACCATGGATGTTAGGGTCAGTTCTGCCACTTAACTAACATTGAGACATGGCACAACTGTCACTCATGCATTGGTTTTCTCATCTGCCCAAGGGGCATCTGCCTCCTCAACACAGGCTTAAAAGCAACATCTATAAAGAGGTCATGCAATAAATGTGCCCTGTTATTCATATTAGTATTATGCTACATATGCATGTGTAACATGGACCTTCTGCTTGTTTTTATGTGTTTCATAATATTTTAATGAGGCAGGGTTGAGCAAGTGTGTTCAAGAGAATATTCTCCCATCATTCTCACTGACTCTTCAAAATATTCAGAAACAATTTTGATGCTATCTTTAATTTTCCTTTCTTATCAAGTCTACTGACTCTACTTAGGGGTATCAATCCTACTTTAACTTCTCTTCCTGTGCTTTGTCTCAAATTATGAATGCCACAATATTCTGAAAAACTGTCATAATTACTATTAAAAAGGTTCATTCAGGTATCTATGGAAACAGAGAAAAAGAAGGCAAATTTAGTTGTGTCAGATGCAGTGTCAAGTAAGGCTTTTAGAAAAGAGTAACAACCCTTGAGTTAGTTGTGAAATATGACTGAGCACTAGAGAGAAAGCCCAAGAGGGGTTCGGGCATAAGGCAAAGGCACTTGGGTTCAGGAAAGCCCATGCTGCCTTTGGTCACTCACACCATCCCCATGAAGAACGCAATACAAAGGAATGTCAGCTGACATTGCAGTAGTCGGGGACCAAATTTGAAAGAGCCCAGTACACTGTGCTTAGGTATTTGAACATAATTTATATAGAAAGCAGGAATGTAATGAGCCCCTGAAGGGTTGAAGCAGGGAGGCTGGATGATCTGATTTACATTTTTAAAGATTCACACTGGAAACAGCCCTAGGAATGGACTAGAGGAACAGCAGGCTGGAAAGCGGAGAATCAGAAACTAGGCAGCCCCACTATTCCACACATGGCCTTATTCACTGACATTTCACAAATTTTAGCAATCAACACTTATGAAGTGGCAGGCAAATGACAACATTTCCCCAGTTTTTGAGTGGAAGTGAATGAGTGGCTCAGACAGTGAAGAATCTGCCTGCGATGCAGGAGACTCGAGTTCAATCCTTGTGTCAGTGAGATCCCCTGGAGAAGGGGATAGTTATCCACTCCAGTAGTCTTGCCTGAAGAATTCCATGGCCAGAGGAACCTGGAGGGCCACAGTCCATGGGGTCGCAAAGAGTCAGACACGACTGAGCAACTAACAGTTCAGGTGAGTAAGGGAGGGTGACAGAAGAGTAAAGGGTGATTGGAAAAAACCTGCCGTCTATTGCCCAATTGATTGGAGGTTCATGTCTTGCTAATTTTATGAATGTTTCCCATTTGAGAATAAATTTAAGGCATAATTCATCCCTAATTAACAGAGTGTGAGAAAAACAAACAAACACTAGAGACCTCATTTGAATTGTTTATTTTAACTACCTAAAGATTATAGACACAGGCTCTTCACCAACTTATAGAAAAGGAAATACAATAAATACATAGGGGAAGTTGACTCCTAGAGGGAGTATTGTGTAAACAATCTAAAGCAATGAGTTTTCTGGAAATATTTGATACGTACCCACCTGCATACCTATCAGCACCACACAACTGATTTCAGTAGTACTAAAGGCAAATATTTGAAGCTCTCTCACACTGTTCAGACTGTAGATTGCCATGAAAACCCCATCATACAATAGAAGACTTTATATAAAGGAGATATGGCTTTAGTATTTAAAGAGTGTAATGTAAATGAATGTTTATACATATTGTCATGTGATTTTTAAAATTATTGAAATATAAAGTAATTATAATGTTAACAATATACATATCCTGATTATTTTAAATTATCTAGTGATGAGTATTTACTATGTACCAGGCACTGGGAATAGTACTTTGCACTCATTTTATCATTTAATATTTAAATACTATCTCATTATACAAATGAGGGAACAAAGACAGAGGAATTGTCGCAAATCACCTTTGTTAGTTGGAAATAATAGAACATGAATTTGAGTTCAAGTATCTATGACACTACAGGTCATACTTTTTAACAGCTGTTTAATACTATCCTAGATATGGGACTCTACATAGTCTGGATCCTCTTAGTTTTCAACAATTCCTTGTGCAAACCTCACTCTTTTCAAAAAGGTCACACATTTTATTCCTTGCTAATTCAATGTAATAAATTCTTATTGAAGTCCCCTTGCTCCTTCTTCATTCACTTGGTGATCCTCTCTTACTCCTTTTCCAAAATTTAATTCAAGTTTTATTTATCTCGGAATCATGGGTCCTTTATAAAGAAACTAGTTAATCAAATCATACATCTCATGTCTCAAAACATAAGTTAAATAATGGTTGGCCTTTTGTCTATGATCTAAATAAACATATATTGTTATAGAAATTCAATTTTTATTTTAAATAACATAATAAAATATTAATAGATATTCCAGCCACATTACTTAAACTCAAATTTTATGAGGGGTTTATACCTGAGAGATGTGTTCTAAGAGTTAGTATTTCACTGAATAACCAATAGGTCATTAAAGAAATCAAAGGAGAGGCTTACCTGAAGAAACAAACAAACAAAAAAACTTAAATAAACAATCAACTTTACAACTAAAAGAATTAGAAAAAGAAGAACAGGAAAAGCCCAAAATTAGTAGCAAGAAGGAAATAATAGAGATCAGAGAGGAAATAAATGGAATAAAGACTGAAAAAGAAGAAAAAAAAACAGAAAAGATCAGTGAAACTAAGAGTTTTTTCTTTGAAAAGATAAAGAAAATTGACATTTAGCAGACTAACCAAGAAAAAAAAGAGAGAGAACTCAAATAAAAAATCAGAAATGAAAGAGAAGTTAAACTAATACCACAGAAATACAAAGTATCATAAAAGACTTACTATAAATAATTATATAACAACAAATTGGACAACCTACAAGAAGTGGATAAACTCCTAGAAACATCCAATCTTCAAAGACTACATCATGAAGAAATAGAAAATCTGAATAAACTGATTACTAAAAAGGAGATTCAAAGTATTAATCACTCAGTCGTGTCCGACTCTTTGCAACCCCATGGACTGTAGCCTGCCAGGCTCCTGTCTGTGGGATTTTCCAGGCAAGAATACTAGAATGGGTATCCATTTCCTTCTCCAGGGGATCTTCCCGACCAGGTCTCCTGAAGTGCAGGCAGACTCCTTACCATCTGAGCCAGCAGGGAAGTAGATAGAAGTAGATAAACTCTTAGAAATGTATAATCTTTGAAGACTAATTCATGAAGAAATAGAAAATATGAATAAACTGATTACTAAAAGGGAGATCAAAACAGTGATCAAAAAAACTCTCAACAAACAAAAGACCAGGACTAGACGGTTTCACTGGCAAATTCTACAAAATCTTCAAAGCAAATTTAATACTTCTGAAAGACTTCCAAAAACTGAAGAGAAGGGAAGCCTTCCAAACACATTTTACAAAGCTAGCATTACCCTGATACAAAACCAGACAAAGACATCCCAGAAAAAGAAACCTGAAGGACAAAATCTTTGATGAACATAGATGCAAAAATCCTTAACAAAATATTAGCAAACTGAATCCAACAATACATTAAAATCATCATTCACCATAATCGAGTGAGATTTTTTCCAGAGATGCAAGGATAGTTTGGTATCTGCAAAGTAATCAATGTGATAACATTACATTAACAAAACGAAGACTGAAATCACATGATCACTTCAATAGATACAGAAAAAGCATTTGACAAATTTAAATATTCATTTATGATAAAAACTCCCAACAAAGTAAGTATAGAGGGAATGTGGCTCAATATATTAATGGTCATATATAACAATCCTGCACTAACATCATACTGAATGGTGAAAACCTGAAAGTATCTCCTCTAAGATCAGAAATGAGACAAGGATGCCAATTCTCTCCACTTTTATTCAATATAGTTTTGTAAGTCCTAGCCACAACAATAAAACAAGAAAAAGAAATAAAAGGCAACCAAATCAGAAAGAAAGAAGTAAAACTCTATTTACAGATGACATGATACTACATATACAAAACCCTAAAGACATCAACATAAATATATTAGAACTAATAAATAAATTCAACAAAGTTGCAAGATCAATATACAGAAACTGTGACATCTCTATACACAAATAATGAGCTATAAGAAATAGAAATTAGGAAAATCCCATTTACAATCACATCAAAAATAATCAAATACCTTGGAATAAATCTAACCAAGTAAGTGAAAAACCTATATACTGAAAACTATCAGATATTGATGAAAGAAATTGAAGAAGACACAAATAAATGGAAAGATATTCTGCATTCATGAATTGGAAGAATTAATATTAAAATGTCCATTTTACTTAAAGTGATCTACAAATTCAATACAAACTCTATCAAAATTCCAAGGCAATTTTCACATAACTGAAATAAGTAGTTCTAAAATTTATATGGAACCACAAAATATCCCACATATCCAAAGCAATACTGAAAAAGAAGAACAAAGCTATAGGAATCACACTCACTGATGTCAAATTATACTCCAAAACTATAGTAGTCAAAACAGAATGGTACTGGCACAAAAACAGACACGCAAACCATGAAACAGAATTGAGAGCCCAGGAAAAAACTGACACACATGAACAATTAAATTACAACAAGGGATCAAAGAACATACAATGGAAAAAGGATACTCCACTCAATAAATTATACTGGGAAAATTAAAGAGTCATACGCAAAAGAATAAAACTAGACCACTATCTTACACTATACACAAAAATGGGTTCAAAAGGGAGGTGATATATGTATACCCATGGCTGATTCATGTTGAGGTTTGACAGCAAACAATGAAGTTCTGTAAAGCAATTATCCTTCAATAAAAATATAAATTAAAAAAAATTAACACAAGTGGTTTAAAGACTTGCATATAAGATCTGAAGCTACAAAATTCTTGGAAGAAAACATAGGTGGTAATCTCAGTAATGTCTGTTTTAGTAATGTTTTTTGTGAATGAATTCAAACGCAAGATCAAATGGGACTACTTCAAACTGAAAACTTCTACACAGTAAAGGAAATAAGCATCAAAATGCCAAGGCAATATGCTGAATTGAAGAAGATATTTGCAAGTCATACATCTGATAAGGGGTTAATATCTAAAAATACATAAAAAACTCATGCAACTCAACAACAAAAATATAAGCAAACCAATTTAAAAGAGAGCAATGGATCTGAATAGGTATTTCTCCAAAGAAGACACACAGATGGCCAACAGACACAGGAAAAGATGCTCATCACTATCTATCAGGGAAATTAAAATAAAAACTGCAATGAGATATCACCTCATGCCTGTTAGAATGGCTACTAGTAAAACGACAAAAAATAAGAAATATTAGAGAAAATGAAGAAAAAAGAGAACTCCCATTTTTGGTGGGATTGTAAATTGGTGTAGCCACTATGGAAGAGTGGAGTTATTATTCAGAAAATTAATAGAACTATCACATAATCCAGTAATACTACTGTTGAAATTCATCCAAAGATCACAGAAACACTAATTCAGGAAGTTATATGAAACCCTAAATTCACTACTGCATTATTTACAGTATTTAAGACACTAAGACAATCTAAGTGTCCTTGGGTGGATAAATGGATAAGGAAGATGCACTCAGTATACACAATGGAATACTACTAAGCCATAAAAAGAACTTCCAATTCTTAGCTTCAGCAGGGTACCATCAACTTTAGAGGCAAGGTCCTACTCTTCTGGGAGCATCCCCTGACCAAAGCCTAAGCAAAGCAGTGGTGTAATCCCTAACCTTTTTTTTTTTTTTAATTTGCCTGCACTAGGTCTTAGTTGCAATATGTGGAATCTTACCTTTGGCACATAGGATCTAGTTTCCTAGCCAGAGATAAAATCCAGGCCCCCTGTATCCGGAGCACAGAGTATTAACCACTGGACCACCAAGGAAATCCCTGCCTAACCAACTCTAATGTCTGTTCTAGAGGTCCCCAGGGCTACTCTTCACTATTTTATACTACTTTGCCTTGTCCTGTTTCCCAGAGAACCCAACCTATAAACATTAGGTTTATAAACATTATACACACATCTGTGCACTCACTCACACATATGACCAGTAGACAGGAATGCCAAGATGGAGGCCGAGGGTCTCACATCATAAATGTCATGGGGGATTGAAGAAAACTTGACATTTTCTGTCTCTATAAAAGGCACATCCTAGGTTTCAGGAAATAGTTGAAATTCTATTCTTCATTCTACACTCTCCTCCCCTCCGCACAAGAGGCTTCTTGCCTTGTCCTCATCACAGCTAGAGATGCAGATAAAAATATTTCATTTTAAATTATTGTCCTGAGATGTGTTTAATTACTTTGTCCTCAAAGTCCTTGTCCATACTTTTTAAAAAAACACTAACACCAAATTACCTTATGTAAAGTACGTAATTATTTCATGTTAAGTACCAAAAACTAGGCTGGCATCTAGTATGAACTTAATATAAATTAGCTCCACTTTTTCCTAGAGAAATTATTCTCATTTCTACACTTAAGGCTCAAATATTTCTATTATGTAATCATAACTCTTATAGTATTAAAGGTATCAAATTCTATACCTTCTTCTCAATTCCAGGTATGGGATCTATTTTGTTAATATTCATGACATTTGATTTATAAATAAAATTGATGTAGGTTAATGTGATCACAATAATGGAAAAGGATATGAAAAGAATATATATATGCATAACTGAATCACTTTGCTGTACAATAGAAACTAACATAGTACTGTAAATCAACTATATTTCAATAAAAAAATTTCTAAAAGTTGATATGTACATGTACCTGTGAAGGCATATACATATGTGTACATACACATGTATATAAAAAGACAGATTCATATACTTTTTACACTCAAGAATATATAACAAATTATTTACTTGATTCAGTTGTACAGCATTTCAGCTAGATTTTATTTATCATCTCCAACCCCCAAACCACTCCCACTGTTCACTCTGACACTTTTGTCTGTAATAGTTTTTCCTTTGTTTTTCCTGCCTTTTGTTTCCCCTTGTGGCCAAAGAATTAAGTAATCATTACCTTAGGCGCAATTTTGCCAAAGAAAGACAGAGAATATCCAACAGTCATCTTTGCTATATTCTTAGATTTTTCTTTTTAAAAACTGATCTGAAGTTCAACATCTGTTCTTAGATTTTTTTTGTTTTTTTTGCTTCAATTACTCTTGGGGGGAGAAATCATAATGTCAGCTCTCACAAGCACCTCCTGACGACTTCCAGAGCAGTAGGATTTGTCAGAAGAGCAAATCAGTATTGCTCCTGACTCTGCACCTTTGTCCTGGCCCTATTTCCACCTTCCCTGTTCCGAGGATGTGAGTGACACCGCTGACTGCAGTCCTGAGCCGGATAGTTCAGGCCATGCCTTGAAATGGGAGCCTGTCCTCATGTCAGCGCAACCACGCCCGACAGCAGCCTGTCCTCTGATGGGGCGCTGCAGAGGGTGTGCGACCCTCACCTCAGCTCCTCAGTTGTAGCTCCACCTCCTCGTGAACAAAGGAAAACAAAACGAGAGATGAGGAAAAGTAACATACTCCCTTTATTTTCTTCTCTGGGCCTTTGGAGCTTTACTGAAACATTAAAAAAAAAAAAGGAGGGGGAGAGAAAAAGCATTGCTTTTAATTCTGAAACTATTCACCTTTTAACACAAGGACTTTGCCCTTGAACTTCAAAACTGTGTCCTGCCTAAAAGACCAAAGGGTTTCTAAGGCAGAATGGCCTCGTGGTTTCTGAGCACTATTCCTGTTGATTTACTATTCTCATCTTTACATTTTTTCCTGTGTGATCTAGAGAATGGATTGAACTAAAATATAAGAAGCCCTTATAACAGATATTCAGAGGCATTTAAGAGGGAAACCCTGCGACACAGATCTGACATTCTCTCCATTTATGTGACAGAGAAAACAAAGTACATAAAAGTAAGAAGGTTCTGTCAAGCTTGGCTTCCAGCCTGCCGAGCAGTGGGGTGAAACTCAGCCTTTCTGGTCAGTTACAGACGTGTGGGAGTCTTCTTTTTTGCTTATTAGTTCTCAGGTATATTATGAGGTTATTGGAGACAGCATCAGACCATGTAATGTATAGTTTTGCTAATAACTGATGCCCTGAATATTAAATAAAAGAAATAAAAGATTATTTCTAAAACTAAGGCAGCAAAAATACTACAATGATTGGTTTTAAAAGATTCTAGCAAAAAGAAGCAGTATCACATATGTTGCCAGGCACCAGAAATGTATTACATAACATAGTTGAGGCTTGAAAACTATAGATTAACTATTGCCATAATACAATAGTCTCAGACTGATGACTGCTAATTAATGACTCACTTAAGACATTCTTATACTTGCCTAACAATATAACACTGACCTAGAGTATTTAGGGGCTTCCCCAGTGGCTCAGCAGTAAAGAATCCCCCTGCAATGCAGGAGACACAGGAAATGTGTGTTTGATCCCTGGGTCAGGAAGATACCCTGGAGGAAAGCAGGGCAACCCACTCCAATATTCTTGCTTGGAGAATCCCATGGACAGAGAAGCCTGACAGGCTGGTCCATAGGGTTGCAGAGTCAGACACAACTGAAGCAACTGAGAATGCCTGCACAAGTATCTAGAATAAGGCAGAACTTACCCAGTCTTAAAATGTCTATTCTATTGTGCTGAGAGGCCTAACATCCAAAAACATCTGAAGATATGCCAGACAGCCTCGCGAAAGTTTGAAAACTTACCAGGTAGCATTGTTCTGACAAGACCACATCCCATCTTAACTAACCCTGTAATTCTACATATCTCCATGAAGTATAATTATACAACAGAACATTAGAAAGGAAATACACAACTCAAGAATTTAAGCATCTTGATTGACTCTATCCAGCACTAGTACCACCTCTACTACATACTGACTTTCCGCTGTTAAGCAAGTTAGTCCCACACAACGGGGTTTAGTTTACTCATCCATAAAATAGTTTCAGTTCAGTTCAGCTGCTCAGTTGTGTCCAACTTTTTGTGACCCCATGGACTGCAGCATGCCAGGCCTCCCTGTCCATCACCAACTTGATGGATAAAATAGTTCACTCATCTATAAAATTAATTTCTACCCTGCAGGCTTGATGCCCTTGCAGACTTCCTAGCTGGTACTCTCTGGCTCCATTCCACTCACATGGATCCCACAAGGAAGGGAAGCCTTGGGAAGTCCTCCCACCTGACCTGCTACCATTTGGCCAGTGACACTATCAGGAATGGAACAAGACACCTAACTGTAAACTCTTCAAATTCAAAGGTGGAGAAGCAGGTAGGGATATAGAGTCCCATCTCCCACTGGCCACTACTAGCATAATCCATAATTATAGTCTCAAACTGCTATTTGCTGTTGTTGCTCAGTCATTAAGTCTTTGTGACCCCGTGGACTGCAGCACTCCAGGCTCCTCTGTCCTACACTGTCTCCCGGAGTCCACTCAGATTCATGTCCAATGAGTCAGTGATGCTATCTAACCATCTCATCCTCGGCCGCCCCCTACCCTTTTTGCCTTCAGTCTCACACCAGGTGGCCAAAGTACTGGAGCTTCAGCTTTAGCATCAGTCCTTCTCATGTACATTCAGGTTGATTTCCCTTAGGATTGACTGATTTGATCTCTTTGCAGTCCAAGGGATTCTCAAGCGTCTTATCCAGCACCACAATACAAACTGCTATACCACTGGGCAAAACACTGTATTATATCCATCCTGAAGACTGTGAAGTTGAAACCAAGAAATCTGGAACATAAATTCTTATTATACACTAACTAGTCTTGTGATCTAGACTAGTTAGTGTAGAACGAGTCATGTTTTCTTATCTCCGACCTCTAATTACGGTAACAAGTGATATTATCTGCCTAGTATAATGCCTGGGACAGAATAGTTGTTACTTATGAAAATGAAAGCCAAAACTGACTGGCCCTTTCTATTTACCACTGCAAGAAGGGGTTTAATCTCATCTTCACAACCCTATGGGGTAGGCATGATTGTTTCCTCATCTAAAAAGATGGGGCTAAATGAGGCTCAGAGGGATTAAACTACTTAACCCAAGTTCTTACAGGAGGTTAGACTACTTAGATTTAAGTTTCAGCCCTGAGAACTCTTGGGAGTTATCTTGGAGTTGTCTACCATAATATGTTTCCTTGGCTTACCAAGTAAAAAATCTATTCTATCAACTAGGACTTGCATGTGGGAAAAAAAAAGTATTTCTTTTATTAAAAAGAACTCCATAAATGGAAGAGTTATTATCACATATTTGTTGGGCCAAAAAATGAAAGTGTCTAGGGAATGATGTAAATTCCTATATATCCCAAGCAGTGCTGGATATTCTTAAATTAAGGAAAAGGATTACTTCTATTGATTCTTTGTCTGCTAACAGTTTTTAATGCAAAAATAAAGTATTGCACTCTTCTTTGATTCTTTAAACATCTCGTGCTGTTTTCTTGAATTAATATCACTTAGGAAACAATTCTGTGATCCAGGTTCTATATGTTTATTCACATTTAATCCTCACAGTTCATTTCAATATAAGTCAGTTAAAAGTTAACTGAGCTTTTATTATGTGCTGGGCATGGTACTATTTGTTTAAGACACACTGAATGACAAGAGCCAAGTACCCACCCTGATGGAGTAACCATGTTATGGATTTAGAACTCTCATAGCAGAAGCTGCAAAATAGCATTGCTATCAATTTATGCACAAATCTGAACCTCAGAGATTCATTTTCATAATTACAAAATGTTGATATTATCCAAAAACATTCTACCCTAACACTCTTTTCACTACCCAGCCCTGTCTCATCAAGTTATTGGTTTGGACTTAGAGCAAGCATGAAAAGGTAGGGATTTAGCAGAGGGGAAGAAAGAGTCAAATAAAGCAGAAAATCTTTTATTGTAAGGCATCTTGAGCTCAGAAACACTGACCGCATGACCGATAGGTCATTTCTATTTGATGTCAGATGAAGGTGTTTAAATTCTCAGTTTCGAGATTGATTGAAAATCAGATCATATCATACTATCTGCCAAATCTCAACTTTCAGCTATTATTCTCCTCTTAACTTTTTTTTCAAACTTTCTCCTACCACAAAAGAGAAGTCTGTTCTCTTATTCTTCAATTTCCAACAGCCCTTTTTGGGGATCGTAAGCAATTGACAAAAGAAACAGACACATTCCTTATACTTTCCTCTTAAAATTGTGTGCCCTGTTGAGCAGTTGAGAGCAAATTATAATACTATCATCTTTCTAATATTTAATCAAAGCATCCAAGGAATTATTCTCAATGCTTTCCTGACCTGAGACGTTTTGGCCAGATTATACAGTTTCAGGAAACACTTACAAAAACTATGACCAGATAGTAAAAAAGGAGTAAACTTATTGACCACTTGTATCTATCTCCTGGGAAAGGACTCTAGATTTTTTAAAAAGTTCTTCATTTTACACTTTAAAAACAGCAAAAGAGACAGATGTATAGAACAGTCTTTTGGACACTATGGTAGAAGGCGAAGGTGGGATGATATGGAAGAATGGCATTGAAACATGTAAATTGTCATATGTGAAACGAATCACCAGTCCAGGTTCGATGCATGATACAGGGTGTTCGGGGCTGGTGCACTGGAATGACCCAGAGGGATGGGATGGGTAACACATGTACACCCATGGCAGATTCTTATCAATGTATGGCAAAACCAATACAATATTGTAAAGTAAAAAATATTAAAATAAGTAAATAAAACTGAGGGGGAAAAAATGTCTGTTTTGTATAGCACTTGCCTTCACTCTAGTTTTATTTCATCTTTTTATTGGTGATACCCACATCTTTTATTTGACCATTCTCACATTTTAATATTTACCCTATTTTAACAATATGCAAGCACTGGGTGAAGGTGTGGTTCTTCCCCCCTTTACAAGTTTGTTCCATGCCTTAGGAGCTCCTCTGGCTTCTCTCCTCCCACCCCCAATTGGGTCCTTCTCTTGTGGAAAAGACTGATTGATTTGGGAGTTTGGAAAGATAAACTGGGTGGGCATAATTCACCCCCTTGCTGTTTCCTCTCTTCCTTCTGAACTAAAACTCCTTGCAGAAATCACATTTTATATTCTGCCCCTTTGGGATTAGATTTGTCCTAGACCAGGGTTGTGTGGGACCGGGCGGTAAGTCTGTTTAATACTCAGTTTCAGTATTTGAAAAACATTCTTCCTAGAGATGTTAGCTGTATTATGTAATACCAGCTTGCTCTTGTTGCAAAGACTGTATTTTTGTCCCTATCCATGTTATTCCTTTGTCTTGTAATTAAGTTGGTACCAAACAACAAAAAGGAAGATGGCATCTATATGTTAGACCACTCAAAAAACCTGAAAGGAGAAATCAGAGAAACAAGTATTCGCAAGCAAAATAGGAGAATTTCCTTTTTGTATAAACATCAGATTTTCAGAAAGAGTCTTATGGAAAAGGAAAATATAGGTCAGTAATCTCATGAGAAAAAAGCAAGCAAACATTTATCCTGCTGTATTTTGGAACATCTGTTTCTAATCTAACCCCTCAAAATGAGTCCCAAGTGGCATGGCGTTGGGGGGGAGGGGCGGGGAGAAAAAGGCACTCAGAAAATAAAGGTATAAGGTAAAGAAATAATATGATTCAAGTCCAAATGGAGAGGAAAGGCTATAGATTTGCCATATTTTATGTTCAAGACAAAACATGCTCTGGAAACCATCAGGTTTTGAAATAAATAAAAGAAAATAATGTTTATTTTTCTCCAACATATAGATTATGACAGAATTGCATGTATCTGTTCTATTATCATGCTGCTTCTTTCTGGTTAGTGTTAATTCTTCAGGTCCAAAGACTCTCTTTTAAAAGGATAAAGATATGTCTCTTCCAACAGACATGTAAGCTAAGAGTTTCATCCATTGACTCCTGGAAGAATATTTTAATTCCAAGCAGAAACCTTTTTAAATAACTGTTAGACTTTTAAAATGCTTGAGGAATCTAGCTATACTGAGAATATAAACTGGAATAAATGACTTTATTACTACACAAATAGATATGGATTTCATGATTTTAGAAAGCTTGGCTCCCTAGACCCTCAAAGATTCTCTAATATAGAGGAGTTTTAATCTGGGGTCTATAGATCTATGGAGGGTTGATAGGTGGGCTTCAGGTGGCCTATGAGCCCCTCAAATCATATCTGACACTTTATATGAGTTTGTGTGGTTGCATTTATGAATTTTCCTGAAAATATTTTGTCAGGAATTTGACACATATTACAAAATTAAAAAGAAAAAAATGAACTTGAAAATAAAGTGGTTAATTGCCACTGTTAAGAATCCATTGAGCCTACTGCTACTAAGCCCACTATGTATCTAAAGTCCTGTAAAATATTAAGTAGTCCAAGATACTTCATAAAATGTATGAGACTGATTTGCAACTCTCTAGCAGAATTCACAATCACACCAAAGGTATTGATTTTTATCTATAAACAAGTAAGTCTTTCCTATGTTAAAAAAAGTTCCCTGTTCTATCTACATGGTAAGTTGGAATTATTTAATATCATAATCCCTAAGCAAAATCACATAGTTTTCTTATTTGATTCCATCAGGTAACTGGCTATAATTAGAAAACTGAATAGCAGTTACTATACACATCTTTGAATTTTGGATAATTATTTAAATGTTAATTATGAAAATTAACAATCCAAGTGTCTCAACTATGAATTGCAGATTTGGCATGCATTGTTCTCCCACAGGTTTAAGGATTTGCTTGGGGCAGAAGGAGAGTGAAATTGCCTATTATTCCAAGAATATACACTTGGAAGGATAGCTTTTCTTGTTCCCAGGAAAGCAGTGTCTGGCATACTCACTGCTCTAAGCTTCAGTGAGAATAAAATTTAAAAGGAAGTGAGTTTCAAATCCCAGGCTTCCAGTTATAATAGCAATAACCACTTACATACTCTCCTTTCATAAACAGCAATTCACGTAAACCATCAGGACTGTTTCTGAGACATAGAACAGAGCCAACACGCAATCAGTAGCAGATTTTTTTCTGGTTATTGCTATTAATAGATCATTCTCACAAAAATTATACTGATTATTTAGTATTAAAGCCTCCTTTTATAAATAAAAAAACTGAGATTTAGGACTCTTAAGTAACTTTAAATAAAGTGCAAAATTGAAAAGTGTTAAAGTCAGGATATAAGCCTAGGCTGAAAGAAAAGTAGCTTTAAGAGGAAGAGAAGTGAAGACTGAGGTTTGAACACCTGAGGTTGGAGATGACTATTGGACACCCAGGTACCGATGTTAAGTAGATGACTGTTCCTGGAATTCATGAAATTCAGTTGGAGACACAGACTTAGGAAATATTTCACATAGGTTGTGATGGAAGGGAAATAGTTGAAATCTGGAAAAAAAGAAAAAGAAGGAACAGATTAAGAGAAGATGACCGAGGGACTTTGCAGGTGGTCCTGTAGCTAAGACTCTCCCCATGCAAGGGACCTGTATTTCATCCCTCATCAGGGACTAGATCCCACATGTGACAACTAAGAGTTTACATGTTGCAAGTAAAAGGGCCTGCATACCACGACAAATACCCAAGATTCCAATTGCCACCTCTGAGACCCGGCATAGCCAAATAAGGAAATTAATTAAAATTAGTATGTTTTTTTTTTAAAGAGATGACCAACAACACAGTATCGGCAGATGCCAACAATGTGGACAGAAGAATATCTCATGTGTCATTCAAGCAGGAAAACTTCAGAGATGTAAGAGAATAAATAAGTTAACCCAGTAGCAGAGATGCCAAAGGAAATGACAATCTGAAGAAGGACTCCAGCAGCATCTGGCGCCACAGAGACGTCTTAGAGAACAGAGCTGGATGGAGACACACCTGAAAGGGGCAAACAGATCGTTTCCAGAGGAAGTCTGGTGGATTGGCTGAGGGAGAAAGCATACTGCAGTTGATTTAAAAGAAAAATAGACAACGGCATTGAGAAGACTCTCTGTAGGAGGAGCTTGCTAATGACACAAAGGAAAGAGACTGGGGAGAAAAACAGATGGAAAATACCCTCTCCAATCTTATTTTTCCCCTCACAGAAAGAGAAATGGACTTCAGAGTATCCATAAACTGGAGGAGAAGCAGATGAGAGAGGAAATTCAAAAGGGCATAGAGGATGAATCATCAACCAGTTAAGGTCCTTACAAAGGAGACTCGAGGGATAAGTTCAAGAGCACAGAAAGGCAGATTAGCCTCTGTCCAGAGACAGAGGGAGCTTTCTCAGAGGGTGGAGAGTGATACTACCCAAATATAAAAGTCCATGATGTGGCAGCAGGCTGTACAGGCTGTACAAGCTCCGTTTCTGAGGAGGAAGAAGTCAGCACTTTGGCTGAGAGCACTAGAAGAGCAAGTTGGAAGGGAGTGATTAAAATTTGGAATGAATGCTTTGGGCACATGAGAGGGAGCTGACCAGAGATCTATGAAGAATTGTCAGATAGCCCTTAGGGTGCATCTCAGGAGAAAGAAAGTAAATCTGCAAAAGTGTGTAATTCCCTCTCAAAGCACAGCAGGCCACATGTAAGCGCTGAAAAAGGAGAGAGATGTCAGACTGGTTATTTAGTGCTGAAAACCATCCTGAAGGAAAGCATGATATTTCCCCTTTGCACATGGAGAAGCAGATGCTTCCCCTAGTGATGCAACCTGCAGTTGGCCAAGTTGAGTTCTGACCTCACGCCCTTCACTATATCCACACTCGATGCATGGGTGGTCACCCACCATGTGCACTTACACCAGTGGTTTCCAGTAAGAGTGCTCAGCTTGCATAAAAATAAATATTTACCTTGAAATGGGGATTTTAATAACTATCTGTTTCCAGGAAAAGGCTGGCTCTAAGGACAGTGGGAATATCATGCACTTTAGAAAGTTTGCACATGTGTGTCTCTGTATGTGGGTGTGTTTTAATTCTTTTGTGAAAAAATATATCGAAGGTACTGGAGCTTGCTTTGTCATCAATAAGGACTCCTTTTGTTCAGGTGGTTATGGAGGCATTGGCCATCTCCCTTTATTTGTAAAGACCAAAGAAAGGAATATCTTGGGTTTTAATCATCATTTTGTGGTTAAATCCCAACCTAACGGATTGCAAGGACTTTTGTCTCTCAAATCATCCCATCTGATTCACTTTAAAATAATCTCAGAAATGGATTTTTAATTAGGAAAAGATAGACTGTAATGCACCTTTGTTAAAAAGAATTGGGAAAAAAAAAAGTTGACGGTTTCTTTAAATATCAAAAGTGTAGTCAAAGTATTTGGGGCCATAATGGGCCTCTGTCTTGCTTAGGATCAGTGTGTTAGGCAGGATATGGGGTGTTAGCTGTTACAATAAACAATCCCCAAATTTCAATGGTCTGAATTTATTTCCTGCCCACATGAGAAGGATGAGCTCTTCTCGTGGCTCTTCTCCAGTGATGACTCACAGATCCAGGCTCTTCCTGTGTACTGTCCATTCCGTATGGCCTCCACAGTTGACACTGAATGGAATGCAAAGGCATAGAGGAGCACATGGATAAGTTTATTGCCAAGTTTTTTACTGTAATGCCGTACTGCTCCCCATCTCATTGGTCAGAACATAATCATATGACCCCAATCTAGCTGAGAGTGAGGCTTGGAAATGCAACCATCCTCTATGCTAAGGAAAATAAATAAGACTGATGTGCACCTAGGTCATGCTATTAAGTAAACTACTAGCCAAGTTTTTACTCCATTGATGGTGTACCAAGTCGCTCCAGTCCTATCTGATTCTTAGTGAACCAGAGACTGTAACCCGCTGGGCTCCTCTGTCCATGGAATTCTCCAGGCAAGAATACTTGAGAGGGTTGCCATGGCTTCCTCCAGGGATCTTTCTGACCCAGGGATCAAACCCACGTCTCTTGTGTCTTCTGCATTGGCAGGTGAGTTCTTTATCACTAGCACCACCTGGGAAGCCCATGGTAAACAGGAGCAAAATTAAAAACTATACAAAATACCTAACATTTCTGAGTGATTTTGTGCACTAAGTGGAATGACTGATGATCAGTGACTTAGCTTCACCTCTCTTACCTATAAACTATTACTTTATATTTTAACTTAGAGTGGACAGTGAGAAACAGACGTGAGAAGAAAACTAATGTTTACTGAGAATCAGAATGAGGAAAATGAAGTCTCAGAAAGGTTAATGAATAATCCAGGGCTATCAAGAAACAGAACGTGGGTTCTATGAAAGCCTTTAGGAATCCAGCAGCTTCCATGGAATCACAAGCACTAGGAGGTTTTTTTTTCAAGTTTAAGTAACATATACAAGTTAAATTTTGCTTTAAGGAGTATTCTTAAAGCCTTCAAACATCCTCTCCTCTATGTCCAGAATGTTCTTTGCTTAGATGCATCTCGGTCATCAAGTCTTAAAGAAAGACTAGCTGAGAGGATTAATCTTTTAACTCTAAGTATCTGACTCACTTTAGTTTATTTTTCTCTTTCAGTATCCTTTTTGCCTATTTACATTGAGGTGTAATTATAAAGTGAGAAAGCACCAGTAAGGAAAAAAATCATGTCTTCTCCACCTAGATAAAAGTAGGGATGGTGTCAATATCATTCATTCATTTATCTATTCCCAGGATTTCTCACAGTGGCTGGCATTTTGTAGATGCTTGAAAAATAAAAGAATTAATGAATTAGTGTGTCAACAGGTTTAATACAGTCTTCTGGAACACAGTATTTTTCAATAATTGTACTATAATTGCCAGTTAGGAAATCAATGTTTGGAAAAGTTAAGTAATTTGTCTTAGGTACACACCTGGTAAATGACTTTCTGATTCAAAAGCTTGGGATTTTCTGCTGTGCAACATGGACAAAAATATTTATTCTGGTTTTCGTGATCTCTTTATAAGGGTATGATAAGTCCTAGATCACTAATATGTTTGTTTATTAGCAGTAAACACGCCCAGACTGAGATGGTTCTGTGTGCCACTTCAACCTTAACTTTCATGCTAAAACTACAAATGTAATTTGTTTGATATTTAAATTTCAATTTTAAACGGAGCCATTTGGGGAAACACAACTTATCTAGTACACAGCTTGCTGCCACACATCAAACTAGGTGCTTTAGGTATCTTTGTAAATCCTTACAATAGCCCTTTGTGATCATTTTAAAGATGAAAAAACAAAGGCTCAGAGAATCTAACTTTGTGATCTTTGAAAATACACAGGGTGCAATGCAGCTAGGATTCAAGCCCAGGTCTGCATCCAGAAGCCATAACTTTTATGATATATATAAGTATAGACTGTCTTTGGATCCCTTCAACTATCTCTGACATCCACAAGGCTGAAAGGTTTTGTTGGCATTTAGTGATTTAAGACTGACATAGCGGAGACTTTTACCCAAATCTTCACATGCATGAAGACAAATACATCTTGGGAGGCAGGGAAAGATTCGTTATCCATTTCCCCTTTTGTGTTTCTTCTCAGAAAGCTTCTATTTGTGTTCTCACTATTTGATAAGCATGGGTGGCTCTGTGTGTTTCTATATGATTGTTTTGTGTTTATTATATTTTTAACTCTTAAGGTGTGAAATATACAATATGTGAAAATGAAAGTGATAAGTTGCTCACTCATATCTGACTCTTTATGACCCCATGGATTATAGCCTACCAGGCTCCTCTGTTCATGGGATTTCCCAGGCAAGAATATTGCAGTAGGTTGCCATTTCCCTCTCCAGGAGATCTTCTTGACCCAGGGATCAAACCTGGGTCTTCTGTACTGCAGGTAGATTCTTTACTGAGACACCAGAGAAGACCTATAGAGTTTTCCAAATACTGTCACTGAAACCTTTAAAGAAATATAGGAAAACGGAACCATTTTCCTCTTGCATTTAGAGTTGTATGTTAGATGGGTGCGACCAAGAACTTGAAAATCATGAGGAATTAAAAAATCAAAAGACTGCAGCTCATGTCCCAAAGGAAAAGGCTACAATGAAAGTTCTTGGAGTTAACAATGATTCATTTTACTCAAGTGCCTCCCCGCTTCTTTTTGCATCGGTTTCTCTTCTAAAGTGGTTACATACAAACACACAGATAAGAGATGAGGCATCTCATCCTCTGATGCCCTCTTCTCCTTCTGCCCTCAATATTTCCCAGCATCAGGGACTTTTCCAATGAGTAAGGTGTTTGTATCAGATGACCAAAATACTGGAGTTTCAGCTTCAGCATCAGCCCTTCCAGCAAATATTCAGGGGTGATTTTCCTTAAGATTGACTGGTTTGATTTCCTTGCTGTCCAAGTTGACTCTCAGGAGTCTTCTCCAGCACCACAATTCAAAGGCATCAATTCTTCAGCACTCTGCCTGCTTTATAGTCCAGCTCTCATAACCATATGTGACCCCTGGGAAGACTATGGCTTTAACTATACAGACCTTTGTCAGCAGAATAATGCATCTGCTTTTCAACACACTGTCTAGGTTTATCAAAGCTTTTCTGCCAAGAAGCAAACATTTCTGATTTCATGGCTGCAGTCACCAACCACAGTGATTTTAGAGCCCAAGAAGAGGAAATTTGTCACTATTTTCACCTTTTCCCTCTCTATTTACCATGCAGTACTGGGGATAGATGCCATAATCTTAGTTTTGTTTTTTTTTTTAATATTCAGTTTTAAACCACCTCTTTCACTCTCCTCCTTCACCCTCATCAAGAGGCTCTTTAGTTTCTCTTTGCTTTCTGCCATTAGAGTGGCATCATCTTGCATATCTGAGATTGTTGATACTTCTCTCACCTATCTTGCTTCCAGCTTGTAACTCATCCAGCCCAGCATTTCTCATCAGGTGCTCAGCATACAGGTTAAACAAACAGGATGACAGCAGGTGGATCTGTCATACTCCTTTCTCAATCTTGAACCAGTCAGTTGTTCCATACAGGGTTCTTACTATAACCATAGGCATTGTAAGCATAGGCATTTTAAATTCTGTGTTTTTAGATAACATTTGTATTGCAGGTCTTCCTTGGTGGTCCAGTAGTTAAGAATTCACCTTGCAATGCAGGGGAGTTAGGTTTGATCCTTAATCAGGGAATTAAGATCCCACATGCCTCAAGGCAACAAAGGCGAAAGCCACAGCTAGAAAGTTTGGGTGGGGCAACAAAAGATCCCACCTGACACAACAAAGATACCACGGGCTTCAAACTAAGACCCAACCCAGCTAAAAGAAATAGAGAAATATTTTTTAAAAGAAAGAAAGAAAACATGTGTATTACATTTTTGAGGGTAAGATCTAAACTGTCTCTACTCACCCATTTGGCTGGGTTTTCCCTGTTACTAAAATGCATTTATTGAGTACATTTATTAAACTATTATTTCATTAGTACCTGGTTCATAGACTTCTCCTATAAATGCTATGGTTGAAGTGGGCTCTACGAATAAAATAAAATTTATGCCTGGGGAAGTTCACTATTTAATAGTGACACAAGAACCGGTTGGTGAACAGATCGTTATGATTTTTTACACAGAAGCCACTTTAAGTTAAATGAAGACAGTGTAATGTGGTCTAGGTATGAATCTTGGGTCTGGCATTATTTCTCCGTGACCTTGGGCAAGTAATTAGAACTTGCTGTGCCCCTCTGGAGCACCTTCCATAGAGTAGGCAAAGGGTATTTTTCACTGATGTTAGTCTTGGTCCCTTGACCTGCTTTGGGTAAAGTACTGTTAGAAGACATAACATGAGCAGAGGCTCGAAATGCGCTGTGCTTGCCTTGGCCTCTCACACTTTTGCCATCTGTCCTGAGTAGAACATGACTCAGGTTGCTGCAGATGCAAGGTGAATGAACAAACAGGTAGAGTAAGTCTGAAACCAGCTGCAGCCTAGACCCAAACCCCAGAGCATCAGGGGGTATGCAGATTTCTGAGCAATAAAATGTAGGTTTCTGCTATAAGCCATTGAGATCTTGAGGTTGAAGGTTACACATCAAAAGGTGATGAATACCTGATGCATCAATATAAGAAAAAAAATATTTTCAAATGAATAGAGGTGACTGGTTCTCTGCTTTCCTCCATTAGCTTTCTGATGCTTACATGTTTAGAAAGTGACATTTTTGTAGCCTTTAGTTAATATCAGTGTGAGATCTTACTGATGCTGTCTGAGAGGCACAACTTGATATTCAGCATGTGCAAAATAGATAGTTATCTAGCATCCCCAGAATTGTCAAAGCACATTTAGGAGAGAAGATTTTTAAAGAAACTTTTCAAAATCTAGACCTGGATCATTAAAATTTTATAAATAAGCTTTATTCTAATTTGGGAACCATGTCTAACACTTCAGAGATGAAGATCTTTCTGTGAACATGGGCCCTGTATTAATTAACTGCCTCTAGGAAGCTTTCTCTTACTATTTGGAAAGTTTTAATAAACTCAAGAAGAAACAGAGTACCTGTACTAATTATTAGAGAAGAATATTTTCCTGGGCACAGTCATTTTTCTTTCAATTTTTTAAACTATGCAACCTAACATGCCTGAGAAGTCCTCAGTGGGTACCAACCAAAAGTTAGAGAAATTATGTCATTTCTCCTTCAGTCTTACTCTCTTCCTTCTCCTATTATCCATGCACATAATAAAACATTGGGAGAATTTTTAGAAAGGAGAGAGCGGGAGAGATGAAACAACCCCAAAGGTCAAAAATCAATGATCCTTTTACAGATGGGACTCCTGGGAAACCCACATACTTTGCTTTTAGCCAGGGTGTCAGACTGTTTCTTGAATACTTGGTTTTTGATGATATAAATCAATAATTTCTTTAAGGGAGGTTCTCTAGAGACCAAGGGAAGCTACCTTTGAAATATCAAATAATCTCCACCCGTACTGGAAGGGTTTCTAAGCATATTCTGTGATTGTGCATTGCCATTTATCAGGCAAAAAATAAATTTCAAGAATAATGACTTTCACTTTAAGATAGACTACCTTATCCAGTTGCAAAGGGGTGGGAAACTGTAGGTCAAAACAGGTTTAACCAAAAGTCAAACGATACGGTTGATGTGGTAAGTTACCTGAACATAAATCAGAGAACAGTATTCCAAACTATTTTTACAGAATCTTTTTGGCAACAGTGAGTGGCATTTACGGCACAGTAAAGCAGCAAGCTACAAAATTAACAAATATGCATGCAACAACTCCCTTTTAAAAAACTATAATTAGACAGAGTAAGGGTTAGTAAGATAGAAATAATATTAACCAAGGTTATCTCTGGGTATAGGATTATAAATGATTTTCATTTCCTGCTTTGTGTTCTTTGTTTCTCATCAAATGTTCTATAATGAATATGTATATCTTTGTAATTAGTATAAGTATTACTTTTTGAAAAGTTACCCCTAAAAAAAGTTTTCTAAATTTCATTACTATTGACATTGTTGTTCAGTGGCTATGTCATGTCAGACCCCATGGATTGTAGCATGCCAGGCTATTTCTGTCCCCCACTAGCTCCAGGAGTTTGCTCAAATTCGTATCCATTGAGTCGGTGATGCCATCCAACCATCTCATCCTCTGCCACCCCCTTCTCCCCTTGCCTTTAATCTTTCCCAGGATCAAGGTCTTTCCCAATGAGTCAGCACTTCACATCAGGTGGCCAAAGTATTGGAGTTTCAGCTTCTGCATCAGTCTTTCCAATGAATATTTAAAGTTGATTTCCTTTAGGACTGACTGGTTTGATCTTGCAGTCCAATGGACTCTTAAGAGTCTTCTCCAGCACCACAGTTCAAAAGCACTAATTCTTCAGTGCTTAACCTTGATTATGGTCCAACTCTCACATCCACACATGACTACTGGAAAAACCATAGCTTTGACTCTATGAACTTTTGTTGGCACTGACACTGGGAAGTGGATGATTCCTTATTGTGAAGGACAGCCTGTGCACTGCGTCTAGCAGCATTTCTGGCCTCTACTCACAATAGGTCAACAGAACACTATCCCATTCCCCAACACCCACACACACATTTGTGACATCCAGAAATGTCACGAAACATCATTAGATGTCCAGAGAGAGAGTGGGACAAAGTGATCCCCAGTTGAGAATTGCTACCTTGAAGTGCCCATACATGAATGAAATTCCAAAGTCCTGGAAGGCTGACACTAAAGTAAAGAACTGTTACTAATGATTATGTATTTCTGATCTCTTAGTTAAAGGCATTACATTCAGTCTCCTTGATGATTTTGAGAATGAGGCAGTCTTCAACAAACACAAACCAGCCTTTGTGGCTCTAATTTTCTTTTCCATTTGAGTTAACTGCTATTCTTCAGAGAGCCCGTATGATGATGTAATGCCTTTTGCACACCAAAGATACTCCCATAGGGCAGTGGGGCATGAAGATGTGGAGTTGGAGGACACAAGTGCATGGACAACTAGGCTCTCCTCGAGTATTTAATTACCTACAGATGTAACTCCTGCATCACATAAAGTTACTTGCTCAAGAGTCCACAGCTAGATACGATTTCTGATTCTTTTTCTTTTTTTTGAATTCTGATTCTTATCTAATTATGTAACCAAATAAGGTTGTCTTCTCCATTTCTATCTCTTTAAGTGAAAAACACATGTATTAAATGCTGTGCTGCTCACCACATAAGAATGCTATGAGTTGTACCCAAGTGTATGCTTGGAACTCTTCCTGGCAAACTTTAAGGCTCCAAAGATATATCAGGGAGGATTATGAACAGTAATATTAGTTTCACTTTACGGTAGGGGCATTTCTGCCTCCAAAGCTAGGAGAATATGTAGAACTTCAACTTGGTTGCATGTACAGAATTAGGACATTGGGTGAGAAAACAGAGTGTCAGTCACTGTTCTGGATAAACCCACATGTTCTGTTCAAAGAAATGTTGGAGTTAAAGGTCCAAAATGAACAAATTTTCCTTACTGGTACTTTTTGCAAATGAATGAGAATATGGGAAAATGTACAACAGGGACCTGCAAATTGAAAAATACCACACGTTACACTGGTTAAACAAATGGTGGTGGGAGGCCGAGGTTTCTAAAACTTAACACATTAAGACACTTCCATTGTTAACTCATTTCTGCTCTAAAAATCTATTAAAATAATTTGTTTGGCCAATCAAGCTAGTGTTATTATAATGAGTAACTATCAGATCCAATTAAAATATAGTTATAATACCACCTTACATTTTAAGGCCTTATATCAGTGCTTTATGCTCTTACGGTATTTTTTTATTCTTAGAACAATTCTATGAAGTACTCAGGGCAGTTCGGCTGCCAGCATTTCAGTGCTTTTAATTGCTAGGCATACATCAGGGAAGCACACATCTGACAGTCATCTGCTTCTGCACTGTCTTTCCCTCTGCACTTGCCATTGGCTGGGCAAGGACACTCAGACACGGGTTTGTAATACCCCAGGGCTTACTACTTATCTAAAGTGATGTTACAAATCTCAGCACAGTGAGCTGCATCCATTTGGCTGCATGTCACTAACAGTCTCGCTGGTATTACCCTCACAGACCATGAGGAAAATTTAAGCCAGTTTTCCACATCTTGATAAATGAAGCAGAACATTCCTGAGGTGAGGTTCAGTGAAAGGTCATAAAAAGTGTGACACAGAAAGCTAGTTCTAGATCAGGCTCTGGACCAGTTTTCTTTCCTCCATCAGAAAATCCTTGCTGTCAACTTAAGGCTTTCATGTGTGTTGTTTACTTTGTCTAGAGGCCCATCCAGCCCGCGTTTCTGATCCCCCCCACCCCGTCCCCTTTCACTTGAATAACATCAGCACAGCATCAGGGTTCTGCTTGGCAGGCTTTCCGGACATTCCCCAGCTGAACTCACAGGCCTGTGTTATGCATCCTATCTCTGTACGCTAGTCTCTTCTTTTCATAGTATGTATAACCCTCTAATGAAACTGCTGGTAATTTCATTTTCCAGAACAAACTGAAAGAATGAAGACTATCTTATTTTCAGCGTCTGTGCAAAATGATAGACTTTTAATGTAGACATGTGAACGGCTCCAACACACATCCTAGTCTACTTCATTATCTTACTTTCTGTATTTGTTCGAGCTTGCTGTTTAGAATAACACCTCCAAAACCTAGCAGTTTGAGACAACAATTATTCACTGAGCTCAGGCTCACTGTGGGTCTACTTGTGATCATTCTGGTCTGGACTGGCTCTCCTCATCCCTACTGGAATCCCTTGTAGGTGAGCAGATTCCTCTCAGGATGGTTGCAAGCTTCCCAAGAGCAACAGAGGAAGGAAGATCTCCATGAGCAAGTTCTCACCAAGTCTCTGTTTGCACCAGAGGTGTCCCATGGGTCACAGTGGGTCATGTGACCCAGAAAATCCAAGTAAGAAGAATTACCCAAGTATGTGTCAACAATGAGAGGTGAACAAACTAGACATCAGCACAGCAGCCTCACTACATTTTCATTTCTCAATAAATCTAATACCTGATTGTTACAGATACTTCTGAGTCTAACACGAGAACTTTTTCTCTTGCTAACAATAAACACAACTATGACTTTCTCATTAATTAAATGATTCACTCTTGAGATTAGCAGTGACAGAGAAGATGAGCGGAAATAAGATTTTGAGGCTGCCTGCTAAATATACTTTGCATTTCCTCTTAAGCCATTCTCCAGGAGCAGAGAAAACTCACTTTACAAGATTTTAAAATAGAGTTGTTTGCACTATCAAAGCAAAAATATGTACATTACTTGAAGTATGCTGATTCTCTCATTCTCTCTTACTTGCCTCAGCCTCTTTCCTTAACCTCTGACTATATAAACTTGTGACAATAAAGTGAGCATTTCCAATTGTGGCTTCTCGGTCACAAATACCCAATACAACTCGTCTGCTAAAGCTGATTAAAAATAAAAGTGTGTCATTTTAACTGGCTCCCTCCCTTTCTCCTCGCATTCTAAATCCCTTTCATTATCCAGCTTTCCTTTCCCAAGAAATTACAGGGGGTATTTACAGCCTTAAGCCTCTTAAGCCAACTTCAACTGACCACGTTAGCCTGCGTTCCCAAGCTTATTTCAGAGAAGCCCCTGAAACGTAGAAGGATGTGTTTACTAGAATGTGGCTCCCTGGGGATGAGCCAGGCACATCTGTAATTCTAAGGAGAGTGTAATGAGGAAAAACTGGTGGCATCCTGAATGGCTCACAGCTGTTCTGGAAGCTGATAAATAAGATGCTCGACAGGAGATCCCTAATTGGAGCCAGTTTTTCTTAAGTGGATCCACAATGCGGTGTGAGACTGGGTGTTGGAACACTGATAGTCTTGTTCACATGTACTTAGTTTGTCTTGTAAACAGTTCCAATTTCAAACGATATTGCCTTCTTTGTTCGAAAAGGAAAAAAAAATGTTCACTTTGTTCAATTTTTTTCACACTAATTAGAGGCAAACTAGCATTACTCTTTTTGGTGTTTTTCTCTACAAAAACTCCCCCAGTTAGTAGCCTGTCTCTCCTTTTCCTTCTTTCTCTTTTTTGTTGGTTCCCTTTCTTCCTCCCCTCCCTCCTTCTTTCCTTTTCCTTCTTTCTCTCCCTCCTGTTTTCCTCTGCTTTCTTCCCTCCTTCTTTCCTTCTTTCAGTCCTTCCTGTCATCGGAGGTACCAGTTCTTCTTTGCTAGGATCAAAAGCATTCAATTCTTTTTTGCCTTTCAGACTCTGGTCACTCATCCCTGATTCTGGAATTTACCTATTTGAATTTAGGGGCCTTATGGCCTTTTAAAAAGAGTATCTGTAATATTTTAATTTTCTTATCTAAGAAATGGACAAATAATTTCTAGAAGAAGGTAACAGATTTCCTATGCAGGGAAAAACTTAAATGGATTCCTCCTGAAATTGTGTTACTACAAATCAACTAGAAGCAGCTTTCCTTTTCTAGGTGACATGCCTTCTTTGCAATTGAGTAAGAGAAGGCATTGCCCTCAGGAAGGAAATGGCCCTCAGGCTCTACCACCCACCCTTTGTTGTTGCTTAGTTGCTAAATTGATCCCATTCTTTGGGATCCAGGAGGCTCCGCAGTCCATGGGGATTCTCCAGGCAAGAATACTAGAGTCCGTTGTCATTTCTTATTCCAGGGATTCTATCCAATCCAGGGACTGATCCTGTGTCTCCTGCTTGGCAGGTTGAGTCTTTCCCCACCTGGATCTTGCCATTAGTACCATCCTCCAGCAGAGAGCTGTTAGAAACTGGCTACAGTTAAAATAATAAACAATAATGTGACCAGAAAAGTGGATACAGACTATATATTAAAAAAAAGAAAACTAATACACTATGTAAAACTCACCATTCTCTTGTTTCTTGATGTTCAAGGAGTGTGAGAGAAGGGGACAAAAAAGACAGAATTTTGCTGACAGCGTACATGCTTTCCTTCCACAGATGGAGACTTTTACTAGTTCCCATTTTAACAAAGTAAGAAATCCCTCCCAGAAAACAATGTTTTGCTTTTAAAAATATTGATTGCCATGGCAATACTTTTTGCTTTTCATCATGGGATGGTATCCACCCATTCTATCCAGAGCATTTCAACCCCTCACTCTTGCTAATGAGCTACAGACTAAATCCCAACATCAAAACATCATGTGACAACAAGCATTGCTTCAACCATCTGGGCCATATTGTCCTCCAATAAAGATAGTTACTAGAATGATGGTACTTTCACACCTTAACCGCTCTCCAGTGCTTCATTATTTGGTGGGAGCAGGGATTCCATTCTTCTACAAGTTTATTGGTTTTCAGAATGTGGAGGCAGAATTAAGTCTCCATGAGCAGGTAACTAACTTATAACTTAGTTATAAGTCTTGAACTAAGTGAGAATTCATGAAAGATAAGAATAGCATCCTTTTGACATGGATTCCTTTCTCCCAAGTTCCCACGTGAAATAGTATATGGAAAGGTCAAATAAAGGAAGGCTATCTTTGAAGCAGCAAGAAAACCTACACGTTCATCCACTCGCCAATTGTCAAAGCATCATTTGTGGTTCAGACACCACTAAACGCTAAAGACAGAGAAATGAAAAAGACACTGCCTTGCCCTCAAAACCTACACAGTGAACTCCAGCCTGGACACTAAAGTCAGAGGAGAAAAGAAAATGCCATCAAGTGCAGTTAAATCATCTTAACGGTTCCTCTGAGAGTAGCTCCTTCTGATTTGGGAGGTCAGTTCTTTTATGGACAGCCAGAAATTTTAAGCAGGAACCTGTCCCTTATACCCCTATCACCATACTTCATCCCCAGGGAACCACACTGGATATTTACTTAGATCAATCCATCTTAAATATTTATCCAAACTGATGACGACTTCCCTCCCACCTGGCTCAGTTGCATGGGAAAATATTTACACCCCTATAAGGTCTTGCTAGATGGAAAAACACAGAGTTCTGGCTCCTGATGACTTTGGCATAATATCTTAGGAAAGATCACATTTCCAAAGATCATCGTGGACTGAGGGACAGCAAGCTCAAACACTGGCTTAGCCAGAGCCAATCGCCAACCTGCTGATACATGGAAGTTCAGATATGTTTAGAAAAATGTTTCTGATGAAAATAAAGTTGTAATCATGGCAGTCAAGGAATGAAAGAACAGCCATAGAGGCAGGAGTTGTAAAATCCCTCTCCTCTGTCAATCATTAGCCACAAACAGAAGATCCTCCCCGTTTCTTAAGGTTAGAGACTTTCCTTGACATACTCTACTCAACTAAAGAAGAAAAATGTTAAAGTTGGATTCAGAGGAGTCAGTGCTCTTTGGCAGATTATTTTTAATAAAAACATTGCTTCATCTCTAAAATTAGAAAAAAGATACTAGACTGTTTAGCCTACAATATGTGTGTGTATGTGTGTGTGTGTGTGTGTGTGTGTGTGTGTGTGTGTGTGTGCGTGCGCACATGCGTGCGTGCTAAGTGGCTTCAGTCATGTCTGACTCTGTGCAGCCCTATGGACGGTGGCACCCCATGAGATTCTCCAGGCAAGAATACTGGAGTGAAATCTCCTCCAGGGGGTCTTCCTGACCCAGGGATCAAACCCAGTTCTCTCCTGTCTCCTGCATTAGCAGGCAGGTTCTTTACCACTGGCGCCACCTGGTGTACTCCACAATGAACAAGGCTCAAATAAAACTGTCAGCCTGATACTTATTTGGAGGTTACTATATATCAGGTGAACAATTTCTTTTAACACTATCTAGAGATCTATGATAGACACATTACTATTATTCTCATCATAAATGAGGAAGCTGAAGCTAATAGAGAATAAGTAACATGCATAAAGTTAACGGCTAATAAGTGGCAAAACATATATTAGAATGCTATGTTTTATGAAGTTGCATGAATCGGTTACATGAGGGCCACATTCTGCCTTTAATAAAACAATGAAGTAAATGTTGGCTCCACTTTCATTTTAACATCCTCTGATGAGTTAAAATTAAAACAAGAACACAAGGGCATTTATTATTAATTGCACATTCATTCATTTTTCATTTGGGGAGACATCATCAAAAGCCAAGTAGTGACTTCCTTGTGCAATCATTTTTTATACTGTGTTTATAACTCTTTTAATAATGCAAATATTTATTAAGGGCATCCCTGGAGAATCAAAGGTGCTCAACGAAGGGATTTCTAAATATCACGATCCACTGCCGAGTAAAAACACCAGGATACTTCTACTGTTTAAAGGGTCAGAGCCACAGGGTCTGTCAAAAGGGTCACTTGGCACAAAAACAAGGCAGAAGGTTATCCCGTTTCTGGAATAAAGTAGCAGCAGGTATAATCTTCACCAACAGAGAGAGAGGAGGCATGAGGGTAATTTCTCCAGGGTGAGCAAAAACTACATCACAAGCCAGAAATGGCACCAAAGACAATTATTATACAGTGGACCTGAACATAGTAAAAATTCAGCTTTTTCAAGTATTATTTTCCATACCAACAAATTACTTCAATTTTAATAAACATTTGAGGATTTCCTACATATAAAGCATCCTATAAGGTCCCTGATAGCTCAGTTGGTAAAGAATCTGCCTGCAATGCAGGAGACTCTGGTTCAATTCCTTGGTCGGGAAGATCCGCTGGAGAAAGGATAAAGGCTACCCACTCCAGTACTCTTGGGCTTCCCATGTGACTCAGCTGGTAAAGAACCCACGTGTAATACAGGAGACCTGGGTTCGATCCCTGGGTTGGGAAGATCCCCTGGAGAAGGTAAAGGCTACCCATTCCAGTATTTTGGCATGGAGAATTCTGTGGACTGTATAGTCCATGGGGTCGCAGAGTTGGACACGACTAAGCAACTTTCACTTCCATTTTCATAAGGTCCTAGAGACTTTAAAAAAAAGAAAAAACACATGTAGCCTTCTGCAAAAATCTTAGCCCTAGTGATAAAAGTAGGCACCGTTCAGTTTATGGAATGACTTGCGTACTCTGCTAAGGATTTGGAACTTCATCCTGGAAGAAATGTTAATTAAGCATCCAAGAGGACATTTTTTTACAGTATGTAAATATCTGGTAGCAAAATAAAAAACAGAATGGAGAGTGCCAGGTTAGACATATGGAATCCCCTTAGGAAATCCCAGCAAAGGCCTGGCCAAAACCTCGTGAGGACGGCCCTGCAGCAGCAGCCACAGGGATGCAGAAGCCTCAGTGGAGTCGAGACACTTTTGATGTTAAACACAGCGAGAATTCGTGACTGATGTGAGATGCAAAATAGAAAAGCACGTTTAGAATGCCTGTAAGCATTCTGTTTCAGGTGCCTGGAAAAATGATGCATCAATTTTTACAAAGATAGAGATAAACAAAGAACAAGCAGGGACTTCCCTGGTGGTCCTGTAGCTATGACTCTGTGTCCCCAGGGCAGGGGACTTGGGCGTGATCTCTGGTTGGGGAACTAGGTCCCACAAGCCACAATTAGAAGATTCGTCTTGCTGCCACTACATACGATCAGGCCCAGACAAATAAAGAAATCAATTAAAATATTTTTTAAAAAAAAGAATGGAGAAGAAACAATAAATGGCTGGTTATTGAGAAAGATGTTGAACTTCACTTTGGACTTGACTTCAATGTGCCTGGGGAAATCCATAAAAAGATTCTCTGCAGACATTTTAGTCTAACATAATAACTGTGAATATTTGGATGTAGCAAGTTATAACTTGTTCCAAAAATCCATTCCTTTAATATTTTATCTAATTATTGTTCTGACTTTCATGAGCTTTATTAGCAAGAGGCCCATATGTTACCTCTTAAGCCTCCTCTACTCTTTAAATCCTCTAAGATATTTGAGAACTAAGGCCAAAGGCGGTCAACTAGAATCCCACATGAGTAAAGGATATGGTTCGTTCACCACACTTTGTTTCTCATGGCGGCATGAGTTCCCATCCCTCTTGGCCTGAGAAATGCCATAAAAGAATTCTCTGAACAAGCCTGCAAGATGATTCCTCTTCCTCAAAGCTAAGCTTGTCAAAGGCTAATGGAGGCTGGGACTTCAAAAAAAGAAACATTAAAAGACTTTCAACGTGCTCTAACATTACTTCTCTCCAAGTCCAGTTGCACCAGGGTGACTCACACTAGTTTCCCATTGGGTCAAAACCACCCTCTTCCAGGACCTTGGTACTTTAAGCTGTTCCAGGTGACCCAGTCTATGTATCCCACGTCCTCCTGATAGTCCTCCTTTTCCTCGACCATCATCTAGGTTGGAGCTATCCTTATTAACAGAGAAGCAAGAGCTCACTGTCACATCCAGAGAAGAGAGGGTGGCCCTTCAACCTCTCACCTCCAAAAAGTAAGACTGTTTCACAGCTGTGTACATCTAGAGTCACAGGGAGAAACATCCATGATCAAGTTTAAAAAAAAATTCCGGATTCAACTGTAGTAACATGACAAGGATTCCATATATTATTATTTTTATCATGAAGAGAGAGTAGACTCATAATAGGAAAATCGTATACACTTACACAATTGACATAGATCAGAACAGAGGAGCATTCTGTACCACTGGCTCCTAACTATTTGTTTATTCTCCTGTTATTTCTGCCAATGGACTTGCTGGCTAAGGGAGACTGTGGTTTCCCAGGTATGAGCCCGAAAAGGACGCTCACCACTTCTGTTCCCTTGTAGCCCAGCCCCCTCATCACACAACACATATAGTGAACAACCAGGGGAACAAAGATGCTCTTTAACTGAGCAGCTCTTATATTCCAGGCACTGTCCTCAAGAGTCTGAAGTTGATACTAAAAAGGCTTCTGAGAGATGTTTGTGCTTAAGCAGCAGAAGCTGGCTAGGTTAAGAACAAGGCCACCCTTTCCAAAAACTACCTGGATTTTGACAACTATGGCAGCTTCAGTCTATCTTTCAGGAAATTATCCTATGGTATGAACAGTACAGTAATTCTTCACAGAAAAGTAGAAAATGGGCTTGTTAAATGCAGAATGTATCTCAAAGGAATACTTCTTAGTGAGGGCTTTGGATTCTCAAACTACAGAGATAAAGCACTGCAAAATAAAATTTCTGGACAGGGTTAGCCTACAATATTAACATTTGACATTTAAAGACTAAAACTCTTTCTTTCAGTAAATATTCCATAAATCTCCCAGGCAAACCATCTCCATTTCCTGTATCTTCTTAATTGACACTCAGCTTTTCTATGAAGCTGTGTTTATGACTGTGGACCATCTGAGAGCATGGGCCTTCCATTCAAGTAATATCTTCTGTGTTGACTCTAATCTGTTTTTAACAAAGCAACAAATTCCTATTTAAAACTATTTAGCTAAATACTCCAGAGATCAAATATAATTTCCTTTAGTTGCTCTCATACTGTCACAATTCTAATTATGACACTGTTGGGAATGCTCGCTTTCTTAAAAAATGTAAAATGCAGCATAAAAATTTATGAAGCAAATTATTGCAGGTATAACTGTTCAAGGGTGTAGTGGTCTCTCTGTAACTCAGTTTCCTCGACCAGTGCCCTTTTATACTTCATTTTATGGTCAATGTGACGCCTCATTGAAAAAAGAATATTAAAAATAATTTATTAAGATTAAATTGCTTCTTCAGAAGGCACGATTTTATCTTTCTCATTTTACAAGAATCCTGTTTTAATTTGCTTCCTATGCCATGCCAGGCATGAATTTAAGGATTTAATGGAGTACGGATTGAAGGCTGATATTGATAAAATGATTAATTTTATATTTGAAGGATTGGTTTGTTTGATTTAGGAGAAGATTTCAATGGCCCATTATCCCTGGACTCTATTTAGGCTCACCAGTAATTCTCATTCATCTCCTATCCACTGTGAATAGGAAAAGGCATCTTTGTGATTACTCTTGATGTATTAAAAGTTAACATTGGATAGAAATAGGCTTCCCTGGTGGCTCAGATGGTCAAGAATCTGCCTGCAATGCAGGAGACTGGGGTTTGATCCCTGGGTCAGGGAGACCCACTGGAGTAAGGGAATGGCTACCCACTCCAGTATTCTTGCCTGAGAATTCCATGGACAAAGGCGCCTGGTGGGCTACTGTCCATGGGGCCACAAAGAGTTGGACACGACTGAGTGACTAATGCTTTCACTTTTACTCTGGATAGAAATACTGCTGCCCATTCCACAAACAGAAAACAAATGCTTTTCATAACAAAGCTAATTCTTTAAAGTATTAATACCTTAAAATATAGTTCTCTGAGTATACATAACCATGTTGGCCATGTAGTCAGTCAACAGTGCTTATTAACCATGAGTGTCTTATGTATTGTCTGCTACTTGCTGAGGACAGTTAGCGTGCTCTGTAATTGAAACACTTTATTTGAGTTCTTTTGTGCATCCAAGTGGTTACATTCAAACACATAACAACACTGGAACAGCTTTAGTGCTTGAAATAAAACTTAATGAGATTTTATTTCAGGCTTTATTAAAAATGATTAACAAAATTAAGAGAAATAAGGTTGATGAAATGATGGCAAAGTGCATACTACAGGCACACAAAGTCATAAGATGTGTTTCTGTTGTTTTGCCTTGACATAAGCTAAAGCGTATGAATAATTTGAGGCCATATTTATGATGACTTAGAAACAGTATTTTATATATATATACATATATATATGTATATATATATATATATAAACAACTGAATCACTTTGCTGTACACCTGAAACACTATAAATCAACTGTAACTTCAATTTTTTTGAAAAAATTGTAGACAAAAAAAAAGAAAGCATAAAGGAACCCAATCTAGAAGGATTTAAATAGATGGCCTCTAAATCCCACAGAAAGCAAAATGGATGTAGAAAACAAATGATAAAACTGGCCCAGCAGTCAGATAAAGAAAATTTCATTTGAAAGTCCTTCCCAAGTCTAAATTTTATTTTCAGATTGAGTGTTATCACAGGGAAAACAGTTCAACAAAGAAGGTAAATTAGTTTTGCACATTAGGGAAATTATTTAATATGCATTGAAGATTCAATAGATATGTAGAGAGAGAGAACCCGATTAAGACGGAAAGAGAAATAAGACAGGGAGAGGGACAGAAAAGAAGAGGATATTTTATATGCCAGGCAGTGAATCCCTGCCTTTGAAGACGCTTAAAATCTACTAGGGAGATAAAACGAGAATATATGAACTATAATGCACTGTCCTAAGTGCTCTGATGGGGAAATTTAGGGTGAAACGAGAGCACACGGACTGATACCTCACAGACAGCCAGTGTAATCACAAACAGATCTTAAGAGGAGCTCACATCTAAACTAAAACTGAAAGGATGCATTGGAGTTAACTAGAAAGGGGAAAAGGAGGGAAGAGTGCTTCACACACATGTGAAAGTCAGGGAGCAACCAGGTAAAATGCATGTTTGATAAAGTATGGCATCATGGATGAATCAGAGAGTGGAGGCAAGAAAGGCAAGAAATAAGATCAAAGAAGAGAGCAAGCATGTTCTTATGAAACCAGCAAACCATATTCGATAGCTTAGACCTTATTTTGAAAGTCATGATGAGCCACTCAAAGATAGTAGAGTATTACCCCTGTTTCTTTTCCAAAGAATTTCCTTGTTGGAAAGCAAAGAGTGGATTGGAAGAAACTTGAGGTGGAAGGCAAGTCTTAAAAGACACAAAGATGAATCTGAAGTCTGATAACAGGGTACAGGCAAGAGACTGATGGTGATCTAGAAGAATCATGTCACTGTGAATATTCAAAAAAGCTTTGAAAATATATAGGAAACAGAATGGAGAGAACTCAATGAAGTTTGTGGTAAGATATTAAGGATGAAATCCAAGTTTCTTGACTGTGTAAATAGATCTGCATAATAGATGCAGATCACTCTCTGCATCCAGCATGGCTGGAGGAAGACCTATTTTCTAGGACAATTAATGTGCTCAATAATTGACATGTTCTGTTTGAGGTCTTCTGTGCAACCAGCTAGGCCCATAATCAGTGGGCAGCTGGAGGTACACATATGAAACTCATTACAGAGATCTGGGCAGGAAATAACGATTCAGAAATGACCAAAATCAGTAGTCAAGAAAAATCAGAGAGTCTACAGATTAGGAAGGGAAGTTAGCTAAGTGCAGATTATTGAGGAACCACACATGAGGCAGCTGACTTCAGTTATTTGGGAAAAAAAGCATTTCTTTTTTAAATGATGTTCCCTACAGAAGCGGTTCTCTAGACATCAAATCTAAAAGTAAATATTTTGGCTCAATTTATGCATTGGTCTAATTAGTGATGATGAGTCTTGAGAAAAGTCTCTTTTCGAGGGGAAGGGTTAAAAATGGTGCAGAACTCTGGGGTCTAGTTTGACCTGTGACAGCTTATAGAAGTTAAATAGCCTTCTTGAGTCTCAGTTGCCTGCTCTATAAAAGAGAATAATAACCCATAATTCAGAGAACAGTTGTGAAGATTAAGTTTTTTTTTACAATTGGTAGAATTGGAATCACTTCACATAGTACCTGGAGCATAATAGGAGTTCAATAAATGTTAGTTGTTATTCTTTTCAGTAGCTTATTCAGATGGGCCAAATAAATTAGTAAAATATATATAACGGGCAGAACAACAAAAATTTTTATCTATTTTTGTACGTATAAAGAAATAATTTTTTAAAATAAGTCTCAGTCTCATGTGTTGAATCAGTTTCCCTTTGTATGAAGAATATTTGCCTTTTGCTCAAGCTCTGAAAGAGATATTGCCAATTTATATTCAGGGTCGACTTGGTTTCATGAGCCATAATAGACTCAATTTTTGCAGTTCATTGACTTGACCATTGGGTAAGCCAAATCACCCATTAAACTACCATGGTCTGGTTATTTAAATTGCATAGATAGAGCTAAACTTAAAAAAATGACATAAAATTGCATCCTGGATCATATAATTGGATTTGGAATTTTATATTTTGATTGTTTTGCTGTAGGTTTGAGATTGGTATTACCAACAAATGAATCTCTCTGCCACTCAATTTAAAATGCTGAAAAGTTAAAATATGTTACTTTATGGGGCCCAGCTTAGCATAGTAAATTCTGGATAGTAATTACAAGGTGTTAACAGTAAGAATAACTCAGGTTAAAGGTTCACAGATTCTCAGTGACCCAAGTTCTAGATTTGAGGAAGCTATTTCCAAAAAAGACACTAGTCAGTGATTCTCTGATCTTTCTGTTGATAGAACTATTGGAAGTTATGATGATCTGTAAAACACACTAACCTACAAAATGTTAAACTTAAAAACAATGAAAAACATTATTCCTATTTAATGAGATACCATCCTATGAGTGGGAGGTGGTATGCAAGTGGTTAAAGTCACAAGTTCTGAAATCAGACTGCATTTTGCAAATGGAGAAACTGAAACACATTAAAATAAGCTCCTTGCCCAAGGTTATAGAGTTATGAAGTGAAAGCCAACATTCAAGCTCAGGCAATACTAACCGCTACTATGTTGAAAAGCATTTGTAAGATTTAATAATATAAGTCATGGAAAGTGTTTAGCACAGTGCCTGACTACTGATATTTATTAACCATTTACTAACATAGGCAAGATACTATACATAGCAATATTTTTTTTAAAAAAAAAGGAAAAAATACACGTGAGGAAATTTCATTCACTGTATAAATTGTCCTTCTGAAATTTTAGAGAAGTTTTCTTTTGTTTAATGGCAGAAAGGCACTGTTGCTGTATTTGACAAGTGGTTACCAGTGTCAGAAATTTATGCTGTTTGATTGAAAGAGTGGGTTCTAGAGAGAAACTGCCTGGAATCTAATCATAGTACTGACATTTAAGAGCTGTGTGACCTTGACAAGCTATATAACCTCCCTGGGCTTCAATTGTAAAATGGAGATAATTATAATACTAATCTGGGGAGGATTAAATGAGTTAATATGTTAATGTGTGTGCAATAGTGCCTGGAATTAGTAGAGAGTCAATTAAGTCATCTACTGCTATCATTACTATTTCCAGAGAAATTCATGCAGTGAAGATGTGTTAGTCACTCAGTCATGTCCCCATGGACTGTAGCCCACCAGGCTCCTCTGTCCAAGGGATTTTCCAAGCAAGAATATTGGAGTGGGTTGCCATTTCCTCCTCCAGGGAATCTTCACAACTCAGGAATAGAACCCGCATCTCCTGCATTGCAGGCAGATTCTTTACCATCTGAGCCACCAGGAGAGCCCCACACAGTGAAGAATCAATGCAAATTTAAAAATAAAAACCTATTTTTCAATACCAATATATATTGGTATTGAAATATATATTGGTATATATTTCAAAATATATATCTAGAATACACATACATATAAAATCAGAAGACTATTTTTTCCACTGTGAAATAAATCATATAATTTAAAAGTCAAGCTGCTTTTATATTTTTCAAATTAGAACTTAAAAGAATTTTAAATTCTTTTCTGCACGCAATAACAGTAAAGGAAAAAATCTTAAAAGGTGCAAATGATATTATAAAGGAAAAAAATAAAATTGCAAGTACATTCTAATCTGAAAACACATACACACAAACAGTTTTGCATTTTATGTCCCCTCTCAGGAACTCTTTTCTCATAATTTTTCATATGTCTGCTTTTTCCTCATCATTCAAATCTTACTTGAATATCACTTCCTCAGAGAGAATGTCCCTCACCCTCCTGTTTAGAAAAAGCTTCCCTCTCTAATCATAATTAAGCCTCCACCCTGTTTATTTCCTCCATAACATAAATAACAATATGCAATTATTTTATTTGTTTTTTCTTATCTCCCTACTAGAATAAAAACTCAATTAAGAGTGGGATTTCTCTATATTGTACCACTGCTCATTCATTAGATGCCTAATTTACTATCTAGTACATGCTGCCACTTAACAAATATTTGTTGACTAATAAAAGGCATAATATTTTTATATTCCACTGGCATTTGGAGCTTTATCTACAGAAAGATCCAGTAATAATTTGGCCCTGAATTCACAAAATACAAGATTTAGACATTTCTGCTTAGCCCCAGTGGACCTCTTGACTTGCAGGGAGCTCGGGAACTGGGAGGAATGCGATGGGCAGGGACCCAAGAGGAAAGAAGGAAGAGCCCCCTGCCTTGAGAGAGGTCCTCAAGACCCCACAGGGCAGTTCAAAGTCAACAAGCACTGTGATAATAAGTAGAGCCTCTGTTAGCTCCTGCTTGATCCTGAAATAGACTCTTAAGTGGTCTCTCTGTCTCAACTTCCTCCACAAGACTGCAGAGAAGTCTATCTGAAATAGAAATCTCACCAAGTCTGCCTGCTTAGGGCTCTGCAGAGTCTCTACACAGCTGTCTGAATAAAGAACAAGCCTTGTGGCAGAAACATCAGGGTGAACCTCCTTTGTCCAGTTGCAAATTCTCCCACCTTTCACAGCTTCTCCTTGGACTCAGAATCAGTATGACAGATGCACTGGGTACAATTCCAAGGTTTGCCATTCCAAGAACTACTCTCGCTCTCTCATTTATCTGCAGTTTTTTCCGTGTGTCATTCTTCTGCCTGGAGTAGTCACCTTTATCTTTCAAAATGTACTAAGGACTTCGGGTTCAGAATGGGTTGCTGCACATGGACATCTGTCCTGACGTGTGACTGCTCTTTTCTTCATGTCATCCTTCGATTACATATCAATTGGATGAAACACACACCCGTACACAAAGGCCCAGACACTTGATTAAAAACAAACATTAGACTTCTGAAAAAACAACTCAAAAAATCCATATTCAGAAATAGAAATATGGTTCTCCTACAACATAATCTCCACTACCTTCCTGGTTATCAGCAGAGATAGTATTTTACATTACTGTGCAGAAATGTTATCAATTTCCTTTTTCTCAATATTATACTTTCCAATTACACCCTGAGGCCCCGCAGGGAAATTTCCACTGGAGTCATCTCTCCCTTGATGGCCATTCTCTAGTCACAACACACAAGAAAATGTCAGAAGCTTCCAAATTAGTCTAGTTCTTGTCATTCCTGTTTTTGTTGTTTCTTAAGTGGGTTCTAATTTTTTGGATAGGAAAGTCTTCTGTAGTTTCTATAGATGAACAAAGCCAGGACAAACACTATGCCATGTATTCACATTTCAATATTCAGTTGTTGAGGAACCAAATATAAGTCATTGTATTGTATATGAACCAGGGAAAACTGGAGAGGGAGATGGAGGAAGGAGAAGAAAGAAACACATGGAAATACATGTGATGTTTTATGTGTGACTGGGTTATATTTATAAATTATATATGTGAATTCTATTAATGCAAAAACTGGACAAAAGTTGCATGTTCATATATGTATATATATGCACATACATATACATACAGTTTGATACATATGAAAGAGAAGGGGAGCAGCAGGGCACAACCTTTGAAACAAAGATGTAGCCTGAGGACACAACATAAACTGATTAGAATCAAACAGGTCCAAGATGGCAGACAAGTCAACTTCAGCTAGACCTTGATCCTCAGTATACACTCATTGCAACACATCAGCAAGCTGAGTGACACAACCAGAGGTGCCAGGACGGTTCCCAGGCTGACTATCGAAGACCAAAATGTGGGTGGTGGCTCAGTTCCTAGAAATCTCCACCCCATCCCCCAAAATAGTTGGAATAATCCTCCCACTCATTAACCTATGAAATTACCCAGCCCATAAAAGCTAATCACACCATATTTTGAGGCCACACTCGCCCTCTGCAATAGCCCACACTCTGTCTAGGGAGTTCATTTCTCCCAAGGCCGCTTTCACCTTCTGAGATGGCCCATGCTCTGTCTGCAGAATGTATTCCTCTCTAAATAAATCTACTTCTTACCTATCACTTTGTCTCTCACTGAATTCTTTCTGTAATGAGACATTAAGATCTTGAGCTTCATTAGGTCCTGAAACCAGGTGTGTAATATAAGTTGGCAGACCATTGAGTTTTAGCCAGTTCAAGTCCCAATCTGAGTTGAACAGTTTCACACACACACACACACACACACACACACACACACACACACACACACATATACAGTTTATTCTTGCTATTTGCTGTAATTATGTTTTAAAACGTTTCCATAAATACTGAATTAGCAAATACTGGACCATTGCTCTTAAGGTAAACAGAAAGTTAGGTTCCTGTGAGACTCCCAATACCACATTTCCATCAACTGATTAATATATACCTTGTTGGACATGCATTTCTGTTTTAAAGATAACTTGTTTAATACATGTTGTTGGTTTCTTAACACTGAACACACAACCAACAGTTCTATAACTCAAGCCTGAATAAAGCTTATCTAACAAGTATATTTTCTCTGAAAGAAACAACCCAAACTTCTTGCCTTTAGAAACACTAGACAGCACTTCAGCACTAAGGTTGGGCCAATCTTAAGGGGTGACATCAACAATAAAAGACATAAAAATTGTGCAAAGGCACTAAATAGACCATAGAAAGGACTTGTTTACAGTATGAGAGTGGACACAAGAAGGCAGAGCTGCTGCCTGGATTCCACCTTAGTGGGGAATGTACACACTGGGTAACTCAAGGTTGTTTTGCTGCTTAGAGCCTGTGTATATCCACAAATGACAGATGAAGCACCTCAAGTGTTGATTTGGGGGTTACAAATATATTTTAATGAGTAGGTACATTCACAAATATGAAATTGTGAATAATGAGAGTCAACAGGAGGCAGGAGGTAGATGCCTCCCCCTACCTTGGGTAAAGTAATTAGAGATTTGTTCCCTATGGACCAATATTCCAAGACAAAAATAGCAGGACAAATGAGAGGAGAAGCTGGGTCCTGCCCAGAGAGAAGATCTGAGACCACATATTTCTCATTCTCAAAGTCAGGAGAACTCTTCTACCATACAAGTGCAGAAAGGCTCCTTACACATCAAAAGGGGAGTGATGCTAAGTGATGCTAACTACCGGTAGACCTGTAGAGATGAGTGTGCAAGCATGGGGGGCTTCTGAGACATACCAAATGTGGACTCTGAACCCGGCAAATCAAAACGACTGGCCAAAGGAAACCCATAAGAAATGCTCCATGTAAGTGATTTAAACTACCTCAAGGGCACAACTCTCCCTCTGAATCTGCCCATGTGTCTATCCACACGTACTTATACTTTTTCCTCCTAATAGACACCGTACTTCTTTCACTATGTTCCATCTTTGTGGGAATTCCTTTCTGCAAAACCGAAGGGCTAGGGTCTTGTCACTGACCTCTAAGTGGCTAGGACTTGGTGAATCTCAATGCCATGACCCAATCTCAATCTCTGGCCGGGAACCAGAGCCCTGCTTTAAGGAGCTGCAGGCTGAGGCCACCTGAAATCAGACATATTTATATATGCTAATATATAGATCTTCTACATGAATGAAATCTATAGGGTCAATATTCATCTTGCATACTATTTGCTGCACATATAAGGAGCTAATAAGTATTAAAACAAAAAATAGAAACAAACATGTGTTTCCCAGGTAATCTGTTTAATCATGGTCCTTGAAATGGTAGCTAGAGGCTTCTTTTCCGAGATTAGGTTTTTATTACTCTTGCTTTTAAAATTTGTAACACTGTTGCTTTCTTTAAAGATAAAGATATATAATAGCATTAGTAAAATACAGAAAAAATTAAGAAATAAAAAGCTCAAATCACCAGCCTTCCTATGAGATAAAGCTCATTAAAAATTTGATTCACTTCTCAGTGTTGTTTTTTAATGCAATGCACATAGAGATGTGCAAACATCTTTAAAAATAAAATTGAAAGTATACTGCTTTCTAGCCTGCTTTTATTTTATTAATGCTATATCAGCATCCCGCTCATCACTGTATTTCAGCCTTAGGTTCCTCCCAATCTCTCTTTTCAGGACATACCCATCTGAGATTGCTAAAGGCACCTTAGGCTCAACAAGCTGCTGCCTTTGCTGAATAAATGCTGATGATGGCCTCTACTGGGGAGACTTAGAAGAAAAAGTATAAAAACTGAACTGCTTGATTCTTCCCTTTAATTTTTGTATTCCTTGAGAGATTCTCACTTAGCTAAAAAAAGGAATCATTTCCAAAGGTGCAAGGAAGCTTACCCTAAAATAGATTGCCTATATCATAATTGACCTTTGCATAAATGCATGCATTTCATAGCACTTCAGCTCAATCAAATTTCCCAGGCAGGCAGAGGTAGTCACACAATTTAAACATCAGAATTAGTTTTAAAATGTACATTTTAGCAACTCTCCAAAAGTCAAAAAGTTCAGTCTCCACATTCATTCTCTCATGACATTATTGTTTTCCGATACAATAAGAGTTAATGATGGACTTTTCTGTTGTTGTGCATTACAAGAGGTATTCGGTCCTGGAGGAAAGGAGCAATTCCCTCTCTTTTGTTCTGTTAGATGTTGCATGATTATCTTACAACAGGCAATTACTAAGCAAACTTAATCAACTGTAAAAATATATAAAACTATCATAGCAAAATTCTCAGATAGGTTCAACTGATACTTAAAATTCCCAGTTTTTCTTTTCTAACATTTTGTTATTTCCCCTAATGAGAAAAACCTATATAATCACAAGACCAAAGAAAACTGAGATCATTATGAACAGTTAAATCAATCAAGTCCATTACTTAAGATGCCATAATACATATGTAATTTGTTTATTATGTGAAAGGAATTAAATAACTCATGTGTTACAGATGGAAAACTTAATGCTTCATACACTGACATGTTCTAGATTCTTTGAATGCTTTTTAAATCTCCATGTTGTCATCAGGTAATTATTGAAATTAAGCTAATTTTAGGCTGTTATTCCCAAAATAGAGCCAAAAGATGCATTAAAAGTTATTTATATACTAAATAATTAAACTAACACGGGAGTGATTTTTATTAACTGTAAATTAAATTGAATGTTTTTTCTGGTCCCCCTTAAAAGTGAAGGGGGCTGGAGAAAGAGGCCTGCCAGGTTCAGACACATGCTGTAGATTATGTCACTCAAGAGGACCTGCCATTCACTACATGTGTGACTTTGTGACTGTTTCCTCATCTGTAAAATGGGAATGTCAGTAGGCTTGAACACACCAGCTGGCTCAGTGGTAAAGAATCTGCCAGCTGATGTAGGGAACACTGGAGATGAGGTTGGATCCCGAGGTCTGGAAGATTCCCTGGAGAAGGAAATGGCAACCCACTCCAGTATTCTTGCATGGAGAATCCCAGGGACAGAGGAGCTTGGTGGGCTACAGTCTATGGGGGTCGCAAAGAGTCTGACATGACTGAGGACACACACTAAAAGCTAAAAGTGAAAAGCAATACCACTAGTGCATGTAAGAGCTTCCCTGGTGACTCAATGGTAAAGACCCCACCTGCCAAGGCAGGAGACATGGGCTCAATCCTCAGGTGGGGAAAATCCCTTGGAGAAGGAAATGCAACCCACTCCAGTATTCTTGCCTGGGAAATCTCATGGACAGAGGACTCTTGCAGCCTACAGTTCATGAGCTGCAAAAGAGTCAGACATGCTAAACAACAACAAATGCATTTAAAAGTATTTAAAATCTTCTTGAAAGTGGCATAGCCCTAGGCTTTATTTTTTTTTAACTTTGTAATTGTATATTGGGGTGTAGCCAATTAACAATGCTGTGACCATTTTAGGTGAACAGCCAAGGGACTCGGCCATACATATACTAGCCCTACACTACAGCTCAACAGAACTGGGGTCAAATCCAAACTGGAAACTCCCAATTCAACAAACACTGATTTTCTTTGTTTCTAGAAGCCTTCTTGATCCTCTCAAGATACTCTTTCATCATCATTGACTCTTATAAAAGGTTTTTTACCCATTCAGTGCAAGTATTTGCTCCTTATCATGGGATATCCCTACATAAAGGATGATTTTGATCCACAATCTTTCCAAAAAAATCAACAAATCAAACTGACACTCCAATGGATGCAAAGTCATTGTCAGTGTGCTCCCCCAACTGTTTCTTTACTCCCAGAAGAAGAGGCAGTAAAGTGAACCACAAATCATAGTATTCAATTTTACTGGGTCCTTATCAAATTTGGAACCTCTCCTAAGCAGTTCTTACACACTGCCTCACTCCATGCTCACAAAATCCATACAAGATATTGCCAATAGTGCCTCTTTGGGACAGTAGCCTAAAATTTATAAACTTTAGTTATTTCATATGTAAAATGGGAGCTAATTAGTAGCTAGCTGATTAGGTAGTACTAAGTGACAGAGACAGGATTCAAATCAAAGTTTGTACATCCTACTTCCATGCTTGAACTCAATGTCTTTAACACTTTCAAGACATTGGGTTTGGGCAAGGACATAGCTGGTCAGTTTTCAAATCTACCAAGAGTTAATGTCACTTACTTATTGAGAGGACTGAAATCTATACAGTGTGTGGATCACAAATCAGTTCATGTGGTACATCTTTGGAGCGTCACAAATGTTAATTTCCTTACATGAAGACTTAGGCTAGCAGTATTAAGACCATTAGCAAACTAACTAGGATATATGCCATAACAAGGATGTATGCCTGGCATGGTAAAAACACAGCCAGATATCTAAGTTCAGCAACACCAATGCACACTAGATTATATGTTCAACACAGTTACTGGCGAACTATAAAATGGGTGAAGTGACTGGAAATGGCTGTACGTCACAGAGCATCCTGTTGACAACAGGCAAGAATTGCACCACAGTTGTACAGGCAAGGAGGACTTTAAGTCTATTACAATGAGAGAGAAAAGTCAGAGCTCAACTGGAGCTCAACTCCACCGAAACAAAGAGCAGAAAGATTTGTAAGTGTTAGGTGAGAGGGAGAACCTGGACCATGTGCATTTGATAACTCAGTTCAGTTCAGTCGCTCAGTTGTGTCCGAATCTTTGTGACCCCACGGACTGCAGCACGCCAGGCCTCCTATCCATCACCAACTTCCAGAGTTTACTCAAACTCATGTCCATCAAGTTGGCGATGCCATCCAACCAGCTCATCCTCTGTCCTCCCTTCTCCTGCCACCTTCAGTCTTTCCCAGCATCAGGCTCTTTTCCAATAAGTCATTTCTTCGCATCAAGTGGCCAAAGTATTGGAGTTTCAGCTTCAGCATCAGTTCTTCCACTGAATATCCAGGACTGATTTCCTTTAGGATTGACTGATTTGATCTCCTTGCAGTCCAAGGGACTCTCAAGAGTCTTCTCCAACACCACAGATCAAAAGCATCAATTCTTCGGCACTCATCTCTTTATGGTCCAGTTCTCACATCCATACATGACTACTGAAAAACCATAGCTTTAACTAGATGGACCTTTGTCGGTAAAGTAATATCTCTGCTTTTTAATATGCTGTCTAGGTTGACGATAGCCTTTCTTCCAAAGAACAACCATCTTTTAATTTCATGGCTGCAGTCACCATCTGCAGTGATTTTTGACCCCAAGAAAATAAAGTCTGTCACTGTTTCCATTGTTTCCCCATCTATTTGTCATGAAGTGATGGAAGCAGATGCCATGATCTTAGTTTTTTGAATGTTGAGTTTTAAGCCAGCTTTTTCACTCTCCTCTTTCAGTTTCATCAAGATTTGATATAACGAGTTTTCCCCAAAAGAAAAGAATATTCTTCTCTTCGTGACAGACAGTAGTTTTACAACATGGAGTAAGGCCTCTACTGAAAGGCTTCCTCCCTCCTGCAGAATCTTGAAGATAGGGATATTATTAATATATCCCCTGATGCTTTCAAAGAGATGGCTCACTGGTCCTTGAGAAAGACATTCCCAGGTTGTAAAACCTGGCAAGAGGCTTTTTAAAAGACTTATATGTAGCTCAAAGAAGCAGAGAAAGAACTTAGAAGTTTTCCAAGGTAAATCTTCTAAGAAAAGAAAAGTAGGGCCCAGGATTAGGAAGAAGACTGCCTAAAATTTAGTCAAACTCAGTTTTCTGGCCATTTTGGTCAGGATAACAGCAGGGAAGGCGAGGTGGGGGACGGGCAGCAGTGGCACCTTCTCCCCACATCCTGCAACTTCATGGCACTGCATTTTATGTACCATCTTTTCTACTCCTGTTTCCATAGCAGATACTTCTAACAAACAAGCAGAGAGAGACTCTAACAAGCAATTCCAGATGAGGAGAAAAATAAACAATCTGAAGAGCTTGATTTACTTACACAGATACTGAGGTCCTTAAATCAGTTAATTACACAGCAAATTGGCATCAAATTTAGGTTTAGAATATGCACTTTGGTACTTGTTATTCAATACCACAACGACATCCATGAAAATATTCCAAAAAGGCATCAGGGGATAAATGGAACATGTATTAAACAAGCAATCGAAATAGTTAAGCAGAAGTTTTCTGTGTTTTCCTTTAAAAAGTCTATACTAAAGGCCTCTCCCACCAGCATGTTAATTTATGGCAATATTTAGTTTGGTGAGTAAGCTTTATCTTATTATATTTCAGTTAAGGAAGAATCTCCTAATTTTCTGAATTGTGTTGACTAGAAGTCTCCTGTGGAGTCAGTCTTGTCAGTTGGTTTATTAGTTAATTAAGTGTCATTTTATACCTTATATCCCAAATTCCAGGCACCCAAAAGAGCTCACTCTAAGATTCTCTTCTCCATCAGGTATCTACATAATTAGTCTCATTTCAAACACCTATTATTCAAGGCACAATAGAACAGAACAATTAATTTGGACCACATGCAATTATGCTGAAAGGTCAGGTGCTACCCATAATAAAACTCTGTTCAAAAGTGTGTTTGGGGAGAGCATTATCATGGTTATCCAGGAGACTTTAAGGGGCAGAAAATCTCCAAATGCAATTACATGGGGCTGTAAAGTAATCACCTGCAATTTTTCATTTTTAAAGCAAGAGAATTTTAGAATGTTGTGCACAATGAATACTTCCAAGACCAATCAAACTTGGGAAAAATTACATCAAGAGGTGACAAATTCATACCCTAAAGGAGAAAGCACATTTGGCCTGCACCTTCCTGTGTGAGTTTCCTGTTCTAAAGAGCTTTCATAGAGCAGTTGTTACAAACCCCTCAAATACAGTTAATAATGAAAGTGATGGCTTTCTCCATCTTGGGTAATTTGAACTACACAGCTATAAAAGCCACAGGCAGAGTATGGATATGCAGATTATAAAGTATTCCCAGTACCCAAAGGTCCATGAATTTATAATTCTGTGTTCTTCAATAATATTACGTTTGTCTGTTAAATGCAAATTTCTGTGGTAGATTTCACTCTAGAGAAAGTGCCAAAGATACCTCTGTCACTATTAAAGGTATGTGTATGTTTTACAGCCCATATAAAAAAATGCAGAGGGATGAGTAAAATTTTCCTTGAAAAAGACTAGAACCTAGAACTCAAAATCCTGTAATTTTAGAATTCAAAAGTAAAAGTCGCTTAGTCGTGTCCGACTCTGCAACCCCATGGAGTATACAGTCCATGGAATTCTCCAGGCCAGAATACTCGAGTGGGTAGCCTTTCCCTTCTCCATAGGATCTTCCCAACCCAGGGATCCAACCCAGTCCTCCTGCACTTCACACAGACTCTTTACCAGCTGAGCCACAAGGGAAGCCCAAGAATACTAGAGAGGGTAGCCTACCCCTTCTCCAGGGGATCTTCCCAACCCAGGAATCTCCTGCATTGCAGGCAGGGGTCTCCTGCATTGCAGGCAGATTTTTTTACCAACTGAGCTGTCAGGGAGCCCTTCCCTTTTTCATCAGGACAATACTGTTTCAAGAAACAGAATTAGATTTCAATGTGAATATTATTTAGAAGAGAACCATGTTGCTTTTTAACCTATGTAACCAATTTTTTATTTTCTGTGTGTTAGTAGCTCAATCATGTCCAACTCTTTGTGACTCCATGGATCCTCTGCCCACCAGGGTCCTCTGCCTATAGAATCCTCCAGACAAGAATACTGGAGTGGGTTGCCATTTCCTTCTCCAGGGGATCTTCCTGACCCAGGGACTGAACCTGGGTCTCCCGCACTGCAGGCAGATTGTTTACCATCTGAGCCACCAAGGAAACCAGGTTGCTTTTTAACCCATGTGAACAACGTTTTATTTTCTAAGCCAGGCCTAAATTAATGCCCCGCATTATGAGTGAATGTGTGTATGAGTGTGTGTACATGCCCACAAGAGAGAGAGAAAAGCATTCTGACCATATCAGTCCCCAGAAGAAAACCTCCTGGTCTTTCTATTCCACAGATTACAAAATCTCATTAGCACAGCATTCAAGGTCCTTTTCAATCTTCCCTGAAGTCTGCCTTCTCACCCTTATGCCTGCTCCACTTACTGTTTACTTCGACTGCATCATATTAACTGACACTTTCAAGAAAGATGGACACATCCCCATCTCCACACTTATTCTGAGCAGCTCTTTCTCCTTGCTGTGATTTTTCCCACTTCTGCATTTCAAAAGTCCTCCCCATCCGCTGGGGCCCAGCTCAGATATAATCTCTGTCATCAAGTGTTCTTTGTGATCTGCCTATTCATAAGTTATTTGAACAGACATATTTAGTACCTACATTATCTCAAGTGTTTGAGATAAAATGATGAATAAGATACACGTGTTCCTTTGAGGAACTCACAGTTTAATGGGACAGATTTTTCTATTACAATATGATAGGATCAGATGGAGCTATGTATAAAGCACAAAGGAGTCAACCCAATCAGGATTAGGAAAAGCAACTCCTGGAAAGGCTTCCTGAGGACGTGCTGTCCAGTGTGCGGCCATGGCTTTCCTTTCACTGTGTTTGTCGGAACTTCCATAAGAGGAAACCCAACAGGGATCTACAGTCCTGCTAGATGTCCACGTTTGGCTTTTTTATTACAACATTAGTGATAACTAAGCATAACAATAAGAACAAACTTGCCGGTTTTGCCAGCTGCTGTACAAATTGCCTTCTATAGACTAGCTCGTTTCATCTTCATGATGAAGAAACACTAACGACCATCATAGCAATTTTACCTTACAGGGTGGTATGGAGGCTGGTCTTGGAGAAACCAGTCAAAAAGAGATGGTGATCGGCTCAGGGAAGGTCACACGAACTGATCTGGACCAATCAAATTTAATCCCTGCTGTTGCTATGGGAGTGACAACCCTCCAAGACTTTTCTTATGCTGTTTAATCTCCCTGGAAAGCTATCTATCTCTGCTCTACCCACCTGGAAAATTCTTGCTCATTTTTCAAAATGTTGCTCAAATTTCTTCCCCTGTGATTTATCCTCAGACCTTCCCACATATAGTTCATCTCTTCCCTTTTTTCACCGCTATTGTTTCTTAAATCCATCTCCACTATGGCACTTCCCATAATATGTTAGCTGCACAAATATTGTACACTAAAACAAGATCTACTTGAAAGTATGGTCCATGGCTTATTTATCTTTTTATGGCAAGTGTTAATTCCATTGCCTAGCATATATGTATTAAATGAACAAACGAATGGATAGATGAATCAATGAATGAAGTTTATAAGATTGGGTTAGATACATGTTAAAGGACATTTATCAGCAATAACTAGGTTCCCAGCTAAATGTTGTCTCCTATTGATTTCTTGGGATGCCTTGAGTCATTTTTCTCATTCATACCCCACATTCTGATTTCTGTTGACTACCCAACATTCCCACTATTTTTCTATTTGTCTGTGTTACTTATAGGTGGAAGTAGTGACAGATTTCCTCTTCCTGGGCTCCAAAATCACTGTGGACGGTGACTGTACCCATGAAATCAGAAGATGATTGCTTCTCAGCAGGAAAGCAATGACAAACCTAGACAATGTGTTGACAAGTGTCCACATAGTCAAGGCTATGGTCTTCCCAGTGGCCATGTACAGTTGTGAGAGCTGAACCGTACAGAAGGCAGAACGCCAAAGAATTGATGCCTTCGAACTGTGGTGCTAGAGAAGACTCCTGAAAGTCCCTTGGACAGCAAGGAGATCAAATCAGTCTTGAAGGAGATCAACCCTAAATATTCACTGGAAGGACTAATGCTGAAGCTGAAGCTCCACTATTTTGGTCATCTGATGCCAACAGACGACTCACTGGAAAAGCCTCTGATGCTGGGAAAGGACAGGGAGGCCTAGTGTGCTGCAGTCCATGGGGTTGAAAAGAGTGAGATATTTCTGGGTGACTGAACAACAGCAACAATGTTACATTTTAATATATCACAATAGTTACACACAACTACATATAAAATAACAAGGACCTACTGTATAGTACATGGAATTATATTTGTATCTTGTACTAATCTATAATGGAAAAGAATATGAACAAGAATGTGAATCACTCTGCTGTACACCTGAAACTAACACAACATTGCAAATTATACTTCAAATTTTAAAAGGCTAAGAAAGATACTGAAATTTGTGATACCAAAAAAATCACAATTTTTGGAATATTCTTGCTGAAGTTTGTCATGAATTCTATCCAGTTTGTGAAATAGCTGCGTTGAGAGAACAGTGGTCTCATCCTGAGTCCCTCTGCTAAAGTGAAAGTGAAAGTCGTTCAGTCATGTCCGACTCTTTGCAACCCCATGGACTATACAGTCCTAGAATCTCCAGGCCAGAATACTGGAGTGGGTAGCCCTTCCTTTCCCTTGTGGCTCAGCTGGTAAAGAATCTTCCTGCAATGTGGGAGACCTGGGTTTGATCCCTTGTTTAGGAAGAGTCCCTCTGCTAACTTCCTCAGAAAAATATTAGAGACCCTTGATGCCAAGGGTCTCATCTAACAGCAAACTTAGGAGATAAGATGTCAGAATCATGGGCTTTATCTGTGTGTCATTGTTAGTCTTCCTGAGTGTGGAAGAGAATATTTGGATTATTCTGAATGAAAGACAGTGAAGTAGATGTCTCTGACTTTGAATTCACCGTAGCGGAGTTTCTTAGCAATGATAATCCTGTCACAGCTGTTATAATTTATTCCTTTATCCAAGTGACATTTTAACAGGAGAAAAATCCAAGTTATTATAAACAGATATAGACCATTCAGTCCAAAATGGCTCATTTAGCAACTTCATCTAGCTGACAAGCCTTGTTTCTGAACATTTGTAAACATTATTCTTGTGCATTTGATTTTTTTCCCCTTCTACAAAGCTAAACCGGCTTCCAGCTTTTGTCCTATGAAATTTAAAACCAGCAGCATAAAATGTTTATTTAATTACATCCTAGGATGTGAGAGGTGGAAATGTATAGCCATTTAACTAGCTAAGTGATGGAGAAAAGGTTGGGTGACTGCAATTTGCTTGATTTTAGTGCTCTCTCAGTACCAGTGGCCTTAGTATCAAACAGGAGTGGGAGCTGTGGAAATTGAGGAATAAATCGAAAGGATATTTGGAAAAGGCATTTTAGTGGGAGGAGAGCAAGAGCTTTCAAGTAAATTACTAGTTTGTATGTGTTTTCCAGATGACTCTGAATTCTTCATTTGAACTGACATGGATTGGATAAATATATCACGATCCTCCTTGCCTGGTACAAAGAAGAAACAGACAGAAAACGTGTGAAACTTAAACAGTATATGAAGAATAGTTGGGCTTCCCTGGTGGCTCAGATGGTAAAGAAGCTGCCCGTAATGTAGGAGACCCGGGTTCAATCCCTGGGTTGGGAAGATCCCCTGGAGAAGGAAACAGCGACCCACTCCAGTATTCTTGCTGGGAAAATCCCTTGGACAGAGGAGTCTAGTAGACTGTAGTCCATGGGGTCACAAAGAGTCGGACATGACTGAGCAACTTTTACTTCACTTCATATGAAGAATAAACACATGCTAAAGGACAGCTTGCAGCTCCTTGGTCTCTACTGCTGAAGCTTCCTACAGATACATATTCCCAACCCTACATTACACTTTCATTATATTCTTAGTTCTCCTCCCCTGGTGAGTAAGTGCTCAGCCAATGGAGCAAAGATGCTAGCTGAATGGATTACAAGGAAGAATTTTTCTCCCCTTCGAATAAGCAGACCTCTTTTTGAACCAAAAGCAGAGCAATAAAAGCTATTGTAAATACAGTACAATAAAATGATGTGTGCTATATGTCACTAAAATGAAGAAATGCCCAGTTTGTTTGGGGAGTTGTCCATGGTAGGCATTTATTTCTGAGTATCACTTAGGCTTCCCAGGCAGGATCTGCTTACATTGAAATACAGTCACTAGAGATTTTCTGACTACATTGAGCAGAAGGATGAGTTGGAGTTAAGGCCAGTAAGAAAGGTGGTACCAGGTCAGTCGGTCAGCAATCTGCTCCCTTCCAGGTCATCCTTTGGAAACAATGGTGTCCACCCTTCCCTGGCTTAGGACTTCAATTATGTTGTGTTTTATGCCAGATTATGGACAGGAAGCAGCTGACCATCCATCTTTCCAAGGAAGCGTGTAGTGTCCTTGGGCTCCCAGAGGCCCTGCAAAGCCATCTTGGTTCAAAGACAGTGGTGTCCAGATTAGCTGAGTCACTATTTGATTAAACATGATTTTAAAGGTAAACTGAATACATAAAACATATCAGTTGAAGACATGGGTCTGGCTGATTTGAAGAGAAAGAGACCAATGACTCACACTTTGACCCTTTCCTTTCTCCTTGAAGAAAGCCATGCAAATATCAGGTATATTTAAACTCCCTAAATTATATTGACTCTTAAAATTTTACTGCGCAAAGGGTCCACAATTATACTGAAGACTGAAAGAATGAGAGGACAATTGGACTGATGTGAAAGACTAGGATTTAAATTCCAGCTCTAACACGAACCTGAGAGTACAAAGGAACCACTTTAAGAATCCTAGATAAACAGATATAAGGCAGCCATGCTCACCTTTATTTCCCATTTTTCTCTTTCCCACCATAAAATGTACTCACACTTTCTCAAATGTTGAATGACTTAGCCAAAATCACAAATTAGCAAGTGATCTAAACAAGGCAACACTCTGATCTTGCCCATGGAAGCCAGGTGCTCATCACAGAATATCTACCTGTATCATAAAATTCACAAACGCTTGTTCAACACTTATCTTGGAAGAGAAGAGGACTTACTTTGATTTGTTAGCTTTATTTTATCAAGGAAAGAAAAAGGAAAGACGGGAGGGAAAGAAGGAGAAGGAAAGAAAGGAGGGAAGGAGGGAGGGAGTTAAAACAAGGCAGCCATCAGGGGCTTGAGAAGCTTCTCCTGTGCCCCAGGTTGATGCGGGCACATATATCAGAGACTGCGGAGGATCTAACTTTCTCACATCCCTGGCTGATGGAGCCTGGCTGCACACACAAAGGAGATGCAGTAGAAAGCCCAGCAGAAACTGTAAGTGAGGCCAGACTCAAATACAGCCTAATGTCTGAATGTACTCTTGAGCCCACTCAAAAAGCCACTACCAGAGAATAAAAGCTTGCTCATTCAAATGTTTGAGCACAACCTCTGGCCACCTTCTGATGGCTCACTAAGCTCTGCAGACATAGAGGCAACCCCTAGGAATCAAACAAAAATAAAAGCAAGAAAAATAAAAAATTGAGCAGAGGCATCGGTGGCCACACATTACAGGAAAGACTTCACAGATCTTGTTCAGGCACGTTACTAAAGAAAGAGCAACAATTCTCAAAGGGAGAAAAGAACCCAGAGTTGTTATCTAAAATGTTCAGTACACAGCAAAAGATTATGAAACATGGAAATAAATAAGTCTGATTTATACATAGAAAAAAACAAAGCAGTCAACAGAAGTTGTCATTAAGTGTTTTCAGATGCTGGATTCAGCAAAGACTTCAAAGAAGATATTAAATATATTCAAGCTACATGATAAGTCATATTTAAATAATTGAAAGTATGACAGCAACTCAGTAAATAAAGAATCTCAAAGAAAGAGTTAAAATCAGTTTAAAATAGAAAAATTCTGGAGTTGAAAACTCAGTAGCATTAATCTACAGATCCAAGAAGTTCAAAGTAAGATAAATTTTAAAAGATCTCTATCCAGACATATCATAAGCACACAGAGAAAATCTTGAAGAACATTAAAAGAAAATGACTCATCATGAGTCATATTTATAGATCTAAATACATATGTAAAAAGGGAATCAAGTTATCAAATCTTTTAAGAAACTATAAAAACAAACTGAAATTAAATCTAAAGCAAGTATAAGAAAATAAGAGATCATAGTGGAAATCAATAATATAAAATGCATAAAAACAATAGAGAAAATGGATGAAAACAAAAACTATATTTTAAAAGATCACTTGCCTTAAATGAATTGACCAAGAAAGTAAGGGAGAAGATTCAAATTACCAAATTTGGAATGAATAAAGGGACATCATTAATGAGTCTACAGAAAGTAAAAAGTTATAAGGAAATATTATGAACAACTTAGCTCAGACAAAATAAGCAGATCCTTAGATAGACTCAAATTACCACAACTGACCCAAGAAGAAATAGACAATTTAAATAAGATAATAACATGTAAAACAACTGATTTAATCATTTAAAAATCTTCCCACAAAGAAAAGCACAGAAAGTTTCACTGGCAAATTCTATCAAGTATTTAAATAAGAAAATAATTCTTCAAAAATTCTTTCAGCAAATAGAAAAGAAGAAAGCACTTCTAATTTATTGTATGGAACTAGTGTTATTAATAGCTTTCATTAAAGCCAAACAAATAAGTCAAAAGAAAATCTATATTCCTTATGAATATAAACACAAAAATCCTTAATAATCCCAAACTGAATTCAGTAACATATAAAAATGATGATATACTATGATGGAGAATTACTCCCAGAAATATGAGGTTGATTTGATATTCAAATTTCAATTAATGTGTTATACCATAGCTCAGTTGCTGAGTTGTGTCTGACTCTTTGTGACCCCATGGACTGTAGCCCACCAGGCCCCTCTGTGCATGGGATTTCCCAGGCAAGAATACTGGAGCGGGTTGCTATTTCCTCCTCCAGGATCTTCCTTACCCAAGAACTGAACCTGTGTATCCTGCATTGCAGGTGGATTCTTTGCTGCTGAGCCACTGGGGGAGTCCCATGTTATACCATATTAATAGAATAATGGACAAAAAAACATCTCATGATCATCTCAATAGACATAAGAGAAACATTTGACAAGGTTTCTGGGGAACAATTACCTGTGAGTTTCTGAGATGATACTGGGGATAGAGGATATCATATTGATTGGCAGACTGACACACTGGATCTAAAAGAGGTGAAGTGAAAAATGTCCTTACATATGGTGACAACATGCAGTTTTGAAAAACAGAGATGAGGTCTACCTCGGAATGTGTGACAGCTGGCTGGGTTGCTCCCATTCCTGGTGTCACAGTGATGAGAGACAGAGGTCCATTAAGCCTAGCCGTGGAAGTACTTCCTCATTTCACAAGACCTCACAGTTCCCTAGACACAAATCCATCCCAGAACTGATTTCAGATGAAGCTAAACCAGAATCCCAGACATCTGACTAATTATTCTTTCCCCCTGTTTCTCCTTCTGTGACTGCTACATTTTTATTTTTGTCCAGTTTTACTGAGATATATCCCTGGGGAGGGAGATGGCAACCCACTCCAGTATTCTTACCTGGGGAATCTTATGGACAGAGGAGCCTGGCAGGCTATGGTCCATAGGGTCACAAAGAGTCAGACACCACTGAGACAACTTAGCATGCACGCATGCACGCACTGAGGTATAACTGACAAATAAAAATTGTACACATTCAGGGTGAACACAAGGTGATGACTTACTACACGTATGCACTATGAAATGATTACCACAATCAGATTAAAACATCCACCACCTCACACAGTTATTTTTCTTTTTGGTGCTGTTTTGTAACGCCACCACTAACTTTAGACTGCAAACAAGTTCTTCTGATTCCATTTCTCCAGTAAGCATATACTAAAGAATATCTTACAACCAATTCAAATTTTATCATTTACAAAGTATTTAAAGTACATACTGATGTCTGACAATATGAATTTGACTTATTTACCTGGGCGTGATCTTAAACACTTTAAGCTTCAGTCTCTCTCTATATAAGATGATGTTTATAATAACAGCAGTGGCCACGGGACTGGGAAAGGTCAGTTCATTACAATTCCAAAGAAAGGCAATGCCAAAGAATGCTCAAACTACCCCACAATTGCACTCAGCTCAAACACAAGTAAAGTAATGCTCAAAATTCTCCAAGCCAGGCTTCAGCAATACGTGAACTGTGAACTTCCAGATGTTCAAGCTGGTTTTAGAAAAGGCAGAGGAATCAGAGTTCAAATTGCCAACATCCGCTGGATCATCGAAAAAGCAAGAGAGTTTCAGAAAAACATCTACTTCTGCTTTATTGACTATGCCAAAGCCTTTGACTGTGTGGATCACAATAAACTGTGGAAAATTCTGAAAGAGATGGGAATACCAGACCATCTGACCTGTCTCTTGAGAAACCTGTATGCAGGTCAGGAAGCAACAGTTAGAACTGGACATGGAACAACAGACTGGTTCCAATTAGGAAAAGGAGTATGTCAAGGCTGTATATTGTCACCCTGCTTGTTTAATTTATATACAGAGTATATCATGAGAAACGCTGGGCTGGAAGAAGCACAAGCTGGGATCAAGATTGCCGGGAGAAATATCAATCACCTCAGATATGCAGATGACACCACCTTTATGGCAGCAAGTGAACAGGAACTAAAGAACCTCTGATGAAAGTAAAAGAGGAGAGTGAAAAGTTGGCTTAAAGCTCAACATTCAGAAAACTAAGATCACGGTATCTGGTCCCATCACTTCATGGGAAATAGATGGGGAAACAGTGGAAACGGTGTCAGACTTTATTTTGGGGGGCTCTAAAATCACTGCAGATGGTGATTGCAGCAATGAAATTAAAAGACACTTACTCCTTGGAAGGGAAGTTATGACCAACCTAGATAGCATATTGAAAAGCAGAGACATTACTTTGCCAATAAATGTCAGTCCAGTCATGGCTATGGTTTTTCCAGTAGTCATATATGGAATGTGAGAGTTGGACTGTGAAGAAAGCTGAGCACCAAAGAATTGATGCTTTTGAACTGTGGTGTTGGAGAAGACTCTTGAGAGTCCCTTGGACTGCAAGAAGATCTAACAAGTCCATCCCAAAAGAGATCAGTCCTGGGTGTTCATTGGAAGGACAGATGTTGAAGCTGAAACTCCAATACTTTGATCACATGATGCAAAGACCTGACTCACTGGAAAAGACTCTAATGCTGGGAAAATTGGGAGCAGGAGGAGAAGGGGATGACAGAGGATGAGATGGCTGGATGGCATCACCAACTCGAGGGACATGGGTTTGGGTGGACTCCAGAAGTTGATGATGGACAGGGAGGCCTGGCGTGCTGCAATTCATGGAGTCGCAGAGAGTCGAACGTGACTCAGCGACTGAATTGAACTGCACTGGTAATAACAGCACCTGCCTAGAAGATCTGTTGGGAAGATTAATTGCAATGATGTATATAAATGCAAAACATGTAATATTACATGTTATATGACACTAGTACCAATTAAATGAATTTTAGTTATCATGTTATTAGGTACCATATTAGTCCCTGAATGTTAAAACTTTATACACAGTCATTTTGTTGTTGCTGTTTTTGTTAAGTTGTGTTTAAGCACCTTTATATTCTGGTCTGAACCTTTATTTTCATATCCATCTCTTACTATATATTTCCATACACCATGAACTCCAACCTTACTGAACTACTCAGTTTTGCTTAGAGAATGCATAACACAACAGTATGGAAAATACTAGGGCAACAATAAAGTTAAACAAATGGTTTCTTACCTATTACTGTGCATGGAGCAAAATGTAATTATTAAAGTGATTTAAAGATACCATGGATTTTTGACAGTTGTCTCTTCAGGGGGTTAGCTTGATGCGATATTAAAATATGTTTCATTATATCTAGTGGAAATTCAAGAGGAATGCTGTTTGCAATTCAAAAGGGTCAAAAATCTCAGGATAAAAATTCATTTTCAATCCCTGCAGAGTTCATTATGAACAACAGAGTGCTAGAAATTAAAACATTTAAATATATTTAATAAGGCTCTATAATGGAATGACATTTATGTTTAGATAGATTCTCTAGTCTCTCTCCCTCTTTCTCTTTTATCTTTCCAAATTCTAAGCTTAGGGGAAAAGTGAACTGCCGAAGTGATTTAATTGGTTAATTATGACTAGATTCCCCAGCAAAGTGGAGAGTTGAAGCAATTATCTAGATTATTAAAGTTTAGAAACCTTTCCCTTCCAATATCTTGATATTCCAGTTAAAGTGGGTTGTGATTTTACATTAATTGAGACCAAACTGTTTGTAGTTGTGGGAATGTGCATGCCTGGAGAATAAAATGGCAGTATTTAGGCCAGAATTAATTGAATTGGAAGAGGAAATTAAGGCAACTTAGAAAGTTGCTTAAGTTTTTAGTATCTTTTCATCCCTCCTCATATATTGTACTTTAAATCTAACTATTACTGAAAGAAAATACTTTTGTCTAATCATCCACAGAATTAGTTTATGGTCATGACAGCATATTAAAAAGCAGAGATGTCACTTTGCTGACAAAAGTCCATATAGTCAAAGATACGATACGGTTTTTCCAGTAGTCATGTGTGGATGTGAGAGTTGGACCATAAAGAAGGCTGAGTGCCAAAGAACTGATGTTTTGAATTGTGGTACTGGAGAAGACTCTTGGGAGTTCTATGAACAGCAAGGAGATCAAACCAGTCAATCTTAAAGAAAAACAACCCTGAAATTCATTGGCAGGACTGAGGCTGAAGTTGAAGCTCCAATACTTTGGCCACATGATGCAAAGAGCCAACTCACTGGAAAAGACCCTGATGCTAGGAAAGATTGAGGGCAGGAGGAGAAGGGGAAAACAGAAGATGAAATGGCTAGATAGCATCACCAACTCAATGGACATGAATTTGAGCAAATTCTGGGAGATAGTGGAGGACAGAGGAGCCTGGCCTTTGTCCACGGGGTTGCAAAGAGTCACCCATGACTTAGCAACTGAACAACAACATGCGCTAATATGGTTTATGGTATTTGTTTTGATATGTTAAAAACTGAGGGTTTCAAAATATTTACTATCTCCCTATATATTTAATATAACTATTAACATCAAACATTTACTAGTAAAAAAAAAAAAAAATCCTCAACATTGATCCCAGTTCGTCCTCAGTGACCTGGCATAAAAGTACATTGGTCTACTTTGGACACAAAATCATTCTATGTTATAGTGAAGTGAAATTGCTCAGTCGTGTCCGACTCTTGGCGACCCCATGGACTGTAGCCTACCAGGTTCCTCTATCCATGGGATTTTCCAGGCAAGAATACTGGAGTGGGTTGCCAGTTCCTTCTCCAGGGGATCTTCCTAACCCAGGGATTGAACCCAGGTCTCCCGCATTGTAGGCAGACGCTTTACCATCTGAGCCACCAGGGAAGTCTTCTATGCTATATTCCACCTCTAAATTATTTACCTTCATGTAAATGGAAAAGTTTAAGCATAAACGAATCCAATGAATAAAATGTATGTATTTTCATTTCCCTGTCCTACTTTTATTATATGTCATCTGTAGTAAACTATTTTTAAACAGAAAAGATAAACTTCAGTAATCAGATTGATTATGATCACCAGAATTTGAAATAATTTACACAAACTCTATCCTGTCAGTTATTTTTAGGTCTCCAAAGTTATGGTTTAATTAAAGCTGAACCTAAGAAGGGGCTTTCCTGATAGCTTGGCTGGTAAAGAATCCACCTGCAATGCAGGAGACCCTGGTTTGAGTCCTGGGTTGGGAAGATCACCTTAAGAAGGGAGAAATGTGCCGTGTTCGTGGATTGGAAGAATCAATATAGTAAAAATGAGTATACTACCCAAAGCAATCTATAGATTCAATGCAATTCCTATCAAGCTACCAGAGGTCTTCTTCAAAGAATTAGAACAAATAATTTCTCAATTTGTATGGAAATACAAAAAACCTCGTATAGCCAAAGCAATCTTGAGAAAGAAGAATGGAACGGGCGGAATCAACCTACCTGACTTTAGGCTATACTACAAATCCACAGTCATTAAGACAGTATGGTACTGGCACAAAGACAGAAACATAGATCAATGGAACAGAATAGAAAGCCCAGAGATAAATCCACGCATCTATGGACACCTTATCTTTGACAAAGGAGGCAAGAATATACAATGGAGAAAAGACAACCTCTTTAACAAGTGGTGCTGGGAAAACTGGACAGCCACTTGTAAAAGAATGAAACTAGATCACTTTCTAACACCATACACAAAGATAAACTCAAAATGGATCAAAGATCTAAGCATGAGACCAGAAACTATAAAACTCCTAGAGGATAACATAGGCAAAACACTCTCTGCTATAATCCAAAGCGGGATACTCCATGACCCACCTCCCAGAATATTGGAAATAAAAACACGAATAAACAAATGGGACCTAATTAAAATTAAAAGCTTTTGCACAACAAAGGAAACTATAAGCAAGGTGAAAAGACAGCCTTCAGAATGGGAGAAAATAATAGCCAATGAAGCAACAGACAAACAATTAATCTCAAAAATTTACAAACAACTCCTGCAGCTCCATTCTAGAAAAATAAACAACCCAATTAAAAAGTGGGCCAAAGAACTTAACAGACATTTCTCCAAAGAAGATATAAAAATGGCTAACAAACACATGAAAAGATGCTCAACATCACTCATTATCAGAGAAATGCAAATCAAAACCACAATGAGGTACCACTTTACACCAGTCAGAATGGCTGCCATCCAAAAGTCTACAAGCAATAAATGCTGGAGAGGATGTGGAGAAAAGGGAACCCTCTTACACTGTTGGTGGGAATGCAAACTAGTACAGCCACTATGGAAAACAGTGTGGAGGTTCCTTAAAAAGCTGCAAATAGACCTGCCATATGACCCAGCAATCCCACTGCTGGGCATATACACCGAGGAAACCAGAATTGAAAGAGCCACGTGTACCCCAATGTTCATCGCTGCTTTATTTACAATAGCCAGGACATGGAAGCAACCTAGATGCCCATCAACTGATGAATGGATAAGAAAGCTGTGGTACATATACACAATGGAATATTACTCAGCATT
>ML663025.1:3623642-3654200 GCA_007570785.1 Antilocapra americana
GGAGGGGGGTTCCGGAAGGGAAGCATATGTAAACCCATGGTGATATCATGACAATGTATGGCAAAAACAATTAAAAAAGAAAAAAAAAAAAAGAAGGGATAGACTGCCCACTCCGGTATTCTTGGGCTTCCCTGGTGGCCCAGATGGTAAAGAATCTGCCTTCAATGTGGGGGACCCAGGTACAATCCCTCAGTTGGGAAGATCCCCTGGAGAAGTTTATGGCTACCCACTCCAGTATTGTGGCCCAGAGAATTCCATGGGCTGTATAGTCCATGGGGTCACAAAGAGTTTAAAGAAAAAGAGATTATACACATGACTGGCAGTTATAATTTGACAGTTTGCACCTCATGTAACCAAATTTTATTACACATACACACACTGTTTTATTGGTCAGTATTCTTAACTGCTATGAAAAGTTCAGGGACAGATTTTAGGTCAGACTTCTGAATCAGTCTCACCTAGAATGGTCTTTTTCACTTACCACCTCTCAATTCTACATTCTACTGTGTTGACTGCACATTCAGACAGGCTCCTCCCTCATTGCAGGGTCTGGAAACTCTACATGTACAAAATGTTGCTTCCATAAACCCTGAGTAAAAACAGGCACTTAGTCTGAATAGCACCAATAGGAATTTCAGTATTAAATCCTGCTGACCTAACTTAGCTCCCAATTTCTATTACCTAACCAATCACCTGTGTCCAGAAAGATGAGAGATATGTATGACCTGGATTCGGTAATATGTTCACTCCTAGACCAGTCAGTGCAGTGAATTTCACTCAAAACCCACTGTGTTACTCAGATTTGGCTTGATTATCCTGCAAAAACAGAGACTTTAAAACCATGATTTGAGTCAGAGAGGTAAAACATCTTCCTCTACTCTTCTAGGTTCTTCTGGCTGGTCTAAGTATTAAATTGACATGAGCCATATTTATAGGAGAAATCGAACAAAAGTTTAATAACATACATACATGGAGAGACCATGGAAAATAGAGTAACTCACCCAAATAGCCAAAGACCCCATTTTAAATACCATGTTAAGCTAAAGACAAAAAGGAAAGGATGCTGGGGTTAGTGGTTGGACATCTTATCACCATACGGAGTTATTTAGTCTCTGAGTTGTGTTTGACTCTTGCGACCCCACAAACTGTAGCCTGCCAGGCTCCTCTGTCCATGGGATATCCCATGCAAGGATACTAGAGTGGGTTGCCATTTCTTTCTCCAGGACATCTTCCCAGCCCAGGTATCAAATCCACATCTCCTGCACTGTTAGGCAAATTCTTTACCACTGAGCCACCATATGGAGATGGAAAAAACAAATGTTTCCTAAATACATGTTTGCTGGGCCCTGAAGAGACAATGGGACACAGAATGGACCCTGATCACTAGGCCCTTCTTAGAGTCTCCCCCACCACCCCTAGCCCATGCTCTTTCAGATATCTCTGGTGATAACAATATTTCAGAAATGCTCTATCTAATTCTTTTAGGAAGTTAGGAGGAAGGGTAAAGTTTCTTTCTGAGTCTCTCAGAACTTGATGCTTTTCAGCTTGAAACAATCCACATGCCGAAGAGACATTTAAGCTATCAAGTTTTGGTACCCTCCACTTGCAGCAACAAAGATTTCTTTCTCATTCACATTGGATAGCAGTCATGGGTAGACTGTGGCTATTTCCACACACGTCTTTTCCATTTCAGGATGTAGGCTGAAGGAGCAATGACAATTTAGGACATCTCAAGATGATACAGAAGATAGAGGGAAAGGCATTTCTTGCTTGTAAATGATTCTTTAAGTTTCTGCTTGACACTGGCATGTATTACTTCTCCTCATACTTAATTGGCCAAAGCAAATTGTAAAATAGAGCCTAAGAATGGAACAGTTCTGCCACAGCAAGAAACTACCACAAGCTTAGTTCTTCATTCCCCAGGGAGATTTCCAGCAGGAATGTGACAGATGTCCACTACAAACATTTGCTCTCACAGTTTCAAGCTCCAGCTGAATTTTCTATGCAGAGTATCTCTCTACCCCAAGAGACCTTACATTAAGGTCACCTATGTGAAAGATTATTCAGAAGGTCGGGCAAACCTTCCCAACTGGATAGAGTGGTGTGCAGCAGCTTTAAAACATGAGCTTTAAAAAGATGCACTTTTGAAATTATTTTCAAGTATCATGGGGAAACCCAGAGTGGATAACTGGATAGTGAAACTTAAAAGATGGGCAGAGACACGGAAAAGAGATGGACCTGCATGATGGCTTGATTTAGCAATGGGGGAATAATAAGTGAGAAAATGCTAGGTGAGAACAGGAAGAACGACAAATCTGGGACTAAACTCCAACATTTTGTTATGTTTTGAAGAATTTTGGCCCACGTTAGCACTTCTTTAAGGTAAACATTATAAAGCACCATGTCTTCCAGATTCTCTAAAATATTTTCCTTGAATCCAGTGACTACTTTTCCATGTGTCTGATCTCTAACTAATTGATTTTAATTGATTGGTATCCAAGATCTAAATGGTGTAGTAGATCTACGTATGGAACTGATTTGGCTCCATTCATCACATTGCAGTAGAACCTATTTTATAAATCAACTGCAATATATATAAATAAGCCTGTTTCAAGACTCTCTAATCTTTTCTGTTTTGCTATTTTTTCAATCCTTGTACCAATGCCACACTGTCCTTTATTACAGCTAGAAAATTTTTATCAAAAATGGCACACTCAGATTAATTTAAGCATTGGTCCAATTAGTTATTCCCCCAAAGGGAAAATGCTTATAATTAAAGAACTAAGCAGTAGCAGGCACACCATCCATGTATTGCCAAACAAGACACTGATGCCTAACAGCAAAGCTTTTAGGAAGGCAGGAATTTGATTGTGACAGCTCTCCATTTAGAAGTCATAAGGACATGACCACCAAGATCTAGGGTTACCATGCTAATTTGGTGATGAAAGAAAGTACTCTAAAGGAGAAAAACAGTCTTTTTGTTCTTGCAACTGATTGCTGATGGTATGCACATCAGAAAATAAATAAGGCTGGCCAATTTGAAAAGGAAAATTAAAAACAAATTCTTTTCTCAATAGGACCAATAATTACAGAAAACACAATTGGCTCTGCTACTTACATTCTCCATATTTCATGGTCAAAAACTCTGAAGGATTTTAGCACTTTCAACTGTTTTCCCACTGATCTGATACTTCTAAGGAGTTATATATTTCTGAGATGAATTTTATTTGTTTCTGATTGCAAAAAATTATACATTAAAACACCTGAGTTAATTTGAATAGTTTTTTCAGAGCTTCTCAAACTTTAAAGCACATGTGATTCACCTGAGGACTGTGCCACAGTCAGATGCTATGGGACCTATGACTGCATTTCCTACAAGCTGATTTGATGTCAATGACATCTTTTTCTCTAACGCATAATAAGGACTCTCTGAATGTTTTTTTTTTTAACTGAGAGAATGAAATTACAATTAAATTTAAAATTAAATTCCTTTAAGATATATAATGTATTTTTACAAGGAAGAGTTGGGATATAGAGATAATTCAAGTCTTTCTTTTCTCCATAAACTACAATTTAGAAGAAACTTGAAAGGTCATTTTATTTAGACAGCAGAAAGTAAGCAAGAACACATCCCTGGCTAATTGTGATGTTTGCTTAACCGTGTGTTGTTTTGATCATTTGTGCAGATCACTCATGGCAGCTGAGCATATGAGGGACATTGCAGTGTGTGATGGTATGCTTATGAAGACCGGAAGCCCTCTGACGTTTGGGCAGTCTTTGAAAAGGTCCGGTTGGTACAGGCAGGAGCTTCAGCAGCTTGCTATGGCTTTTCATCCTGCTTACAGGATGGAGATAAAGCCTGGTCTGATAGTCGCACAACAGATGGTCTGCCAACTGCATCAAACTTCCAAGTTGCTGATGCTAGAAAGAACTGGGTTTGATTTCTGTAGCCACAGTTAAAAACTATGGACCAGTTCCTCAGTCCAGGGTTTTGTGTTGTTTAAGTAGGTTACAGAGAGAGACTGTGAAAAGACTGGTAAGCTCAACCCCTGACTCTGCTGCTCTGTATGTGTAAGCCCACAGGCAAAAAAAAAGTTGCTCTTTCTGTGCCTTAGTTTCCACACTTGTAAAATTATGACAATAATAACAAATAATTTTAGAGATGAGGTAGATTGAAAGGAGTCATGCAAGTTAGAATATTGTGCCTGGCATATAAAAGGGAAGGACAGTTATTGGGCTCATTCACAATTAATTGAAGCTGACATACATCAATGGATGGCAGTTTAATACTCCTGTAGACAACATGGGTTTTTCTCCATACTGTTTCTTCCACCACTATATCACACCCTTTCTAACCCACTTCTAACTGACTGCTATTTGCATGGCATGACCTGGTTCAGGTAGGCCTACTGCAGGAAGCTTTCCTTAATAACCCTTTTTGCTACTAGTCTGATAGTCAGTTGGTCTTATGCATGATAATAAAACCATGCTGCCTTAATCCCTAACTTTAAGCTCCTTAAGGACAGAAATCAATTTATCAGCTCTCTAATTTTAATGTCTAAGGAAATGTTGTGTAATGTCATAATATAACAACAAATGTTTGGTGAATGAATGACACTGTCCCATACACATGGGTAAGCTGAAGTCATGAAAAAGAATAATGCTAAAGATATTAACAATAACAAGTAACATCAACTTGCATATAGCCAACACTGTGCTCACAGCTTCACATTTAACTCCCATAAGCTATCCCATGGACTGCCACTATTATTATCCCATTTTTACAGATGAAGAAAATAAAGTACTGAAAGGGCAAGTGATTTTTCCACATTCCCCTAGCTAGAAGGATGAAGACCTAACATTAGAATTGCCAAATTCAGAATTAAATTGAAGAAAGTAAGGAAAACCACTAGACCATTCAGGTATGACCTAAATTAAATTCCTTACAATTATACAGTAGAAGTGACAAATAGATTCAAGGGATTAGATTTGATAGACAGAGTACATGAAGAACTATGGACAGAGGTTCATGACATTGTACAAGAGGCAGTGATCAAGACCATCCCCAAGAAAAAGAAATGCAAAAAAGCAAAATGGCTGTCTGAGGAGGCCTTACAAATAGCTGTGAAAAGAAGAGAAGCTAAAGTTAAGGAGAAAAGGAAAGATATGCCCATCTGAATGCAGAGTTCCAAAGAATAGTAAGGAGAAAATAAGAAAGCCTTCCTCAGTGATCAGAAACAATAGAGGGAAACAATAGAATGGGGAAAACTAGAGATCTCTTCAAGAAAATTAGAGACACCAAGGGAATATAACATGCAAAGATGGGCACAATAAAGGACAGAAATGGTATTGACCTAAGAGAAGCAGATGATATTAAGAAGAGGTGGAAAGAATACATAGAAGAACTATACAAAAAAGATCTTTATAACCCAGATAACCACGATGTTGTGATCACTCACCTAGAGACAGACATCCGGGAACACAAAGTTAAGTGGGCCTTAGGAAGCATCACTATGAGCAAAGCAAGTGGAGGTGATGGAATTCCAGTTAAGCTATTTCAAATCCTAAGCGATGATGCTATCAAAGCGCTGCACTCAATATGCCAGAAAATTTGGAAAACTCAGCAGTGGCCAGGGGACAGGAAGAGGTCAGTTTTCATTCCAATCCCAAGAAAAGCAATGCTAAAGAATGTTCAAACTACTGCACAACTGCACTCACTCACATGCTAGCAAAGTAATGCTCAAAATTCTCCAAGCCAGGCTTCAACAATACGTGAACTGAGAACTTCCACATGTTCAAGCCAGATTTAGAAAAGGCAGAGGAACCAGAGATCAAATTGCCAACATCCATTGGATCACAGAAAAAGCAAGAGACTTCCAGAAAAACATCTATTAATGCTTTATCGACTATGTCAAAGCCATTGACTCTGTGGATCACAACAAACTGGAAAATTCTTCAAGAGATGGGAATACCAAACCACCTTACCTGCCTCCTGAGAAATCTGTATGCAGGTCAAGAAGCAACAGTTAGAACTGGACATAGAACAACAGACTGGTTCAAAATTGGGAAAACAGTACGTCAAGGCTGTATATTGTCACCCTGCTTATTTAACTTATATGCAGTGAAATGCCAGGCTGGATGAAGCACAAGCTGGAATCAAGATTGCTGGGAGAAATATCAATAATCTCAGATATGCAGATGACACCACCCTTATGGCAGAAAGTGAAGAAGAACTAAACAGCCTCTTTATGAAAGTGAAAGAGGAGAGTGAAAACACTGGGCTAAAAGTCAACATTCCAAAAACAAAGATCATGGCATCCGGTTCCATCACTTCATGGCAAATAGATGGGAAAACAATGGAAACAGTGACAGACTTTATTTTCTTGGGATCCAAAATCACTACAGATGGTGATTGCAGCCATGAAATTAAAAGACACTTGCTCCTTGGAAGAAAAGCTATGACCAACCTAGAAAGCAAATTAAAGAACAGAAACATTACTTTGCCAACAAAGGTCCATCTAGTCAAAGCTATGATTTTTCCAGTAGTCAGATATGTATGTGAGAATTGGTCCATAAAGAAAGCTGAGCTCCGAAGAATTGAAGCTTTTGAACTGTAGTGTTGGAGTAGACTCTTGAGAGTCCCTTGGATTGCAAGGAGACCAAACCAATCAATACTAAAGGAAATCAGTCCTGAATATTAACTGGAAGGACTGATGCTAAAGCTAAAGCTCCAATACTTTGGCCACCTGATGAGAATAACTGACTCATTTGGAAAGACCCTTATGCTAGGAAAGATTGAAGGCAGGAGGAGAAGGTGATGACAGAGGACGAGTTGGCTGGATGGCATCACTGACTCAATGAACATGAGTTTGAGCAAGCTCTAGGAATTGGTGATGGACATGGAAGCCCGGCGTGCTGCAGTCCACAAGGTCAGAATCGGACACAACTGAGCAACTGAACTGAACTGGATATTAGCATTAACTGGAAAGGTATTACATCTGGGCCTCAAGTGAATAAATTTCCATTTATTGTAATTTCAGCTCTAACAAGCTAGGGGAAAGACCAAAACGAAACCTGGTTGGAAAAGACACTGGAATCCAAATGAACAGAACAAGTCTTTCTTGCTAGAGGTGGAGAATGCCACCAAAGACTACAGTCCCTGGATTTCAGGTTTGGGGAACTGTAACATTTGGCCTTTCATTTAGCTTCGTATAATCAGGAACTAAGGAAGGATGAGTTTGCTGAGTCCTGCTATATTCTTATTCTTCTTCAAACACTGACATGTGTTTTTTTTAATTTCATCTCTGAACACCTTAGGGCTTCTCTATGTAGCTATCAATTTGCAAAAGAAACACTTCCTCATAAGTGATGCTTATCTATTTAAAAAGATGCGCTTTCTTCTTTCACTTTGATTCTTACTTTTGTTTCTTTCAAACTCCTCGTGAAGTTCAAACCTCTAAGAAGAAACCAATATTCCATCTTACAGCCTCACCGGCGCTGTAATATAGGTAAATCGATCTGTGCTCACGGGTAGCCTCTCTACTTTTGCTTGCAACTGAAAACATTTTACAAAAATTAAATCCCAGTCCTTCCTGCAGTTTTTTCAAATTACTGGCAAAGTGAACTGCAGCCCACTTGAATGAGACTACAATACTACTACATCATCTCAAAGACCTGTGTTTAACTGTTGAGAGACTGCTGGCACCTTGAAGCCACCTGAGGCTGGTGTCATAACTGATGCCAAGATAAACCATTGTTTCTTCTGTAAGCTGAAGATGGAGACCAGCAAATTGGTCCAAAGTTCTCTTTCAGACAAAGCAGGTAGGTTGACTGTCTTACTTGCTTCCCTGTGTCCTGCACGCGTGCTCAGTCGTGTCCAACTCTTTGGGACCCCGTGGACTGTAGCCTGCCAGGCTCCTCTGTCCATGGGATTTCTCAGGCAAGAATACTGGAGTGGTTTGCCATTTTGTCCTCCAGGGGATCTTCCTTACCCAGGGATCAAACTCATGTCTCTTGAATCTTCTGCATTGCTAAGTGAATTCTTTACCACTAGCACCACTTGGGAAGCCCTCTTATCTGCTTTTTAGGTATTAAATGCTGCAGCCTTAATTTCAAGTCAGATGACTAAAACTTAATAGAATGAGCCTTTTAAAGCCAAAGAAAGAAAACCCCCATGGGACCAATTGGAAAGAGAGTTTTGTGTGTTTATTTTCTTTATGTTTTTTGTTTGGTTGGTTGGTTTGGTATTTGCTTGCTTATTTTTAAAAAGTGCACACACCTTACCATCTCTCTAGATTTCCTAAACTGCTTAAGTTATGAGACTACATCAGAGGCAAAAAGTCAGCATTTCCCATCCACCCTGGTCCTGGTTCTCTTGTCACCTCAATCTGTTCAGCTCCATAGATGAAGGGATTAAGAATGGTACAAACCTCCAGTTATATGATAAATAAGTCAGACAAATGGTTACTAAATTTATCCTCATGATCATTTTTAATATATTGTAAGTAACACAATGTTGTACACCTACTATATTTTAATAAAAAGTAAAAGTAATAATAAAAAAGATCCATATATGCACTCAGGAGAACACACCACACACGCGCGCACGCACACACACACACACACACACACACACACACACACACAGACGTACTCCCTCTCTCTTAATCTCCCATCACAGCTTCCTGGTAAGAATCATGGCATCTCAAGATGTCTCATGTTATAAACATATCTGTGCTGGATGCTAACACGTTCCCAAAGTTCCATGGTATGAATTCTAGCTCCTGACTTTCTTGCAGGAAAAGTACAGCTTAGATATATAATATTGTAGACCTTTTTCTTAAAACCAACTGCTGAATCCCCCAATTCCACAGGGGAAAAGACCTATTTAACAGTCAACAAGAAGAAAAGGTGATTCAGCATTTTTACCTTTCTGCATTTGCCAGAATATTTTCTCATCTCTTGTTTCTTTTCTTGTGTGTGTGTGTGTGTGTATGTGTGTTTTGTCACCAACTTTGGTTTATAAAGAAACACACATATTCGTTGCTGCTAACTTTATATGATTACAGTGAATACAGTATTCATAATTTAAAGTTGCATGGTTTTGAATGCTTCTCATTCTCCACAGTATTATTTTTTTTTCCTTAAGACATGCTTCTTCTGCTTGCTCTCATCTGGTGCTGAAACAACTCAATACCGGAGTTGGGAAAGCAGGCAGTATTTCATTACATTCCACCTAGAGCAGGGCTTCTCAGTCTCGGCACTGTTGACATTTGTACTGGATAATTATTTGTTGTGGGGACTGTCCTACGTATGTAGGCTGTTTAGCAGTATCCTTGGCCTCTATCCAAGGTGAGTTATTTACACACCGACTTGATGGACATGAGTTTGAGCAAGCTCCAGGAGCTGGTAATGGACAGGGAAGCCTAGTGCGCTGCAGTCTATGGGGGTGCAAAGAGTTGGACACGACTGAGCGACTGAACTGAACTGGCCTTTATCTACTCAATACCAACAGCATTTCCCCCAGTTGTAACAACCAAAAATGTCCCCCAATGTTACCAGATGCCCCTGGGAGGAGCAAAAATCACACCTTGTTGAGAATCACTGCTGAGGAGGGCAAAAATAGGGAACCAATTTCTGATGAGGACGAGCATGTTCCAAGTATTGTACTTATCTCTATTTTCTAGTTCTACTCTTTCTAACAACACTCTAAAGTAGCATAATGTCCCTACTCTATAGGTAGAGAAACTGATATTCCAACTAATGCAATAATATGCCTATGGGCTCACCATTCAAAACCAGCAGAGACAACTGAGTCTGATTCTGAACACTCAACTCTCTCCTCTACTTTCTGCTACCTGAAAAATCTGCCTACCATCTCAGTGATTCTAAAACCATTTCTCCTGCCAAGATGTACTTGGCAAAAAATACTCCCATCATCACCACTAAATTTTGCTGTAATTATACACCTTTCTCTTTAAGTCAAAAGGATATCTCAGACATGTAATGTCAGAGCAAAAGTTTTTAAAAATACGACTATAATAACACAGTTTTAAGTACAAAATGTAAATTAATCTTAAACTAAATTTTTATAAACTTTTAGTTCAAAGAGGGTGTGTGCCCCATCTTAATCTTCTTTTCCAGAATTCTTGTTGATGAAGGATTCATATTTGATACTAAACCAAATGGAAATCAGTGCAGAAACATCATCAATGAAAGTTTTCCTATTGAAGGGTGTTTTGAAAATCTGAAGCAGTGGCTTCCTACCATCTACACACCCCAGACAGAGACTTTCTCAATCTAAGCACCTCATAAAGTGCCGTCGACAGAATTCTAGATTGATCCATGGGATATCAATCAGTGCGACTTCAAAAAAAATCTTAGATAAGTGTTTTGGGTAATGATTAAAAACGGCTATAGTAAACATAATTCATCTTTTTGTGTTATATATACATTTAAGGGGAATATTCTTCCCAGGTGGCTCAGTGGTAAAGACTGCGCCTGCCAATGCAGAAGATGCAAGAAATGCAGGTTTGATCCCTGGGTCAGGAAGATCCCCTGGAGGAGAAAATGGCAATCCACTCCAGTATTCTTGCCTGGAAAATCCTATGGACACAGGAGCCTGGCAGGCTACAGTCTATGGGGTCACAAAGAGTCAGATATGACTGAACAACTGACCACAAGAGGAATATTTACTGCACTAAGGAATTACCGCACTGTGTCCCAAACTGATTTCATCATGGATTTCCCTTCATCCATACTCTGAAGAATTAGTGCTTTGAAGAATACATTTTGGGAAGACTGCATTGTATTTTCTATTCTAAAGAGTTTACATTTTGTTCTGAATGCAATCCACTAGAGCGCTCTGTCCCTAATTTTTCTAGCTAATTTTATGGCAATCTTCTGCACTTTGTTTTATCAAGTATTTTAAATAATAGAATGTAAGTGTCTTTTGGCCTAGCCATAATCTGTGGAATGTTTGAAAAACCAAATATAAAGCACAGTTTATCCTTTTCAGACAAACAGAGTACATAATGTTCAAATTCCAGTGCCAAGCAGGAAAGCTTACTGTCATTTATCCCATTTTTAGATGACAAGTTTTTCCAGCAGAAACCCCACCTCCACATACCTACAAGATGTAAGGAGATAGAGTATCAGTCAAAACTCATCTTGGCCAGAGCAGATAAGCTATCAAATATACACGTATTACCTAGTGAAAAGATACAGAGATTAATTTTGTAAACATATTCAAATGATTTAACACCCATCGCCACTTACATTTCACCTTCACTGATACCAATGATAGGAGCTTGTGAAAGCATGAACATAGAATTTATACCTCAACACAGGCATTTCTACACAAAAAAAGGGTGCTAAGAGAGCAAGCACATTTTAGCTGCCCAAGCAGTTGTATTAACCAGCATGAACAATAGCCACATCAGGTCAGCAAATCTTAAGCCCCTGTGAACACTGAGATTCATGTTTAGAGAGGCAAGTACGTTGTGGTGAGCCCTGAGTCACTCACCGAGGCCTATGGATTCCTCTGCCCTGGTTGAGGCAGGGTGCAGAAGGTGATAAATATCATTGCCCAGTTTCAGAGAAAGACTTTTCTAACATAATCATAATAGTAATGCAGTTTTGTTTACCTAGATCTCCATGTCTTTTTCACTGCATCTTACAACTATGGCTAACTGGATGTTCACTCAGTTTGAAAGGGGTTGTCTGCTTAGAATATGAGCTACGTGGCTACCAGGGGATTATTTATTTAATAAGATTGAATACTTACTTGAGTAAATTATCACTTGAATTATCACTCTAGTAGTAGCCCTATGACTGGCGCACTTTCAATATTACGACAAAGGAAAGCACTAACAAATATCAAATGATTTTTCCTTTGGTCAAGTGTGTTATAATACTGTATTCAGCACATACATTTAGTGTTTAATGCCCTTATGGTTATGATGATTTAATATGCTGACCCTACTATTCAGATGGTGAAACTGAGGCACCAAGACAGTAAGTACTACCCAAAGTTATACAGTCATTAAGTGTCTGAAACAGGAGTTCAGCCCACACAGCATGACTTGAGAGCCTGTCCTCTGAGCCATGACTTGATCCCGATAATAAGTAGCTAGACATTGTTCATGTATTTAGTGGTCAGAGTAGAATGGCTTCATATTTCTAATGAGCAATTTGTAAAAGGAAATAAAAGAAAATTTAGAAACTTCCCTGGCGGTTCAGTGGTTAAGAATCTGCCTTCCAATGCAGGTGGGTTCCATCCCTGGTCAGGGAACTAAGATTTCACATGCCATGGGGCACCAAAGCCCCAGCACCACAACTCCTGAGCCCGTACACCCTAGGGCCCACAAGCCACAACTCCTGAACCCGCATTCTGCAACAAAGATGCCATGTGCTGCAACTAAGACCCGACACAGCCAAAAAGATAAATATTTTTTTAAAAAGAAAAGAAAATTTAAAAGTCTGTTTACAAGAAGAGTAAAATACTAATGCTAGAAAGAGGGAGAGAAGTGATTTGACTAGTAAAACCTAAGCTGATTTTGAAATAAAGGTTAAGGACTGGAAGGACTGTGGTGAGCACATTTAGAAATGGTGGTGGTCAGTTCTATACCTTGCCTGCCTCTGACTATCTATGCCATCCTGGATGAGTTACTTCCATACTCTGGCTGCCTACTAGAAATAATAATAATAATAATAAATTACTTTTTCTAGAAATATGACTCATTGCTTTCCACAATGTTTTTGGACTTATACTCCTAGAGAAAGAATAGGGTGAAAAATCTCATTATTCAGGAATGGCAATCCCCAAATTCAATTTACAAAAAAAAAACACATAGAAATCTCAATTGCCATTTCAATTTTAAATTATCCATAACTTTGATAAGTCGATCTTTAATTCAGTTCTTCATCTAGTAGAATTCTCTTTCCTATAACTTCAAATTCGCTTTCCTGTGTTGTCCCTCTTCATCAGTGATAAACAGCCCTCCTTCCCTAATCTCATCAATCTTTTCCTTGATTTTGAGTCTTCCTTTACCAACACATATCTTCTCTCCTCTCCCACTCATCCAAACTTCCCAGAAGAGTTCTCTACACTCACTGCCTGTATGTCCTAGGCCCCCTTGCATCCCTCAAACCTCCATTATCATGTATTTCCCTATTCCAACGAAGTGCTTTTTCTAAAGGCCATCAATGGCTTTCTATTATTAATAAGTGATATACCCAACAGGATTTTTACCATTCCCACCCTTCTCACCCTCGTTGTATAGGAAGACTATTTTTCCTTTCTGTTTCTCATGGTCCTCTTCTACTCCACTATCTCCAAATGGCTGAAGAACCTATGAATGTGCACACTGAACAGAGCCTCTCGTGAGGGCCTCTGAAATATATATCCCAATTCAAACCTCTACCAATGTGCCAGCCTTATTCTACTTGAGCATTTGCTGCAGATATGCAAATAGACATTGGTAAAACCTCCCATTTTTTCTCTAAATTTTCATTTAATTTTTGTGAGCTCCATCCATCTTGTGAATAAAACCATACATCCAGTAGTTACCCCTTGTTGCCTGCGTATTACTTTCCCATACTTGAGCTAATAAGTCCTGATGATTTTATTTCCATCATATTTCTCAAACCTTTATCTTTGTCACCACCTTAATTTCCATTGCCTTCATTCAGGGAGTCATCATTTTTCTCCTAAACCACAAATTGTTCTGCTTGCCTCCAGGCAAGCTCCTCTTTCTCCTCATCAGGGCTGATAGAACCATCTGTAAGTCTGGACAAGCAGAAGGAGCTAGAAGCAACGAGGTTTCCATGACACGTTACAAACTTTTTTGAGAAGGTGATGAAATCCATGGAAAGGTTTCGAGCATTAAGAGTCATATGATCACAATTATCTTTTATTCTCACCATATTGTGCCTCATGCTTCATATTCCAGCAACAGAAAATGTACAGTGTTGTTTTCCATCTTCATTACTATGCTGGCTATTTTATTTTTGCATCTCCAGTTTCATTCTCCATTTTTCTCTTGCTTCAGAAGAACTGGGTTCCAATATCCTTTGAATTTTGCTACTCTTTTTCCCATTGTAAACTTCAGAGAGCTAGAGGAGAGGGAAGTCAGGGTATTTACTTCCTTGGCTTTTTCCCAATCAGGAGATGGTTTGGCAATGACTGTGTTTCTCTGATGAAGGGCAAAATTCCTCTTTGGAGCGTGGCTATGTGTATTGCTCATTCCTAGACAATGGCACTTTCCTCTTTTCCTTTCAAACACAACAGTGGTAAAAAGCTTCCAGTTTTACTTGACCTGAGAATGCATCATCATTCCTTATTGATTTTCCTTAACCTAGTATTTAGATGAATAAATAATTCCTTCATTAAAGTGTCTCTGATCATCGCTTCTGAGTGTGCTGCCTGCTGAGACCCTGACCTATACACTGTCTTTATACGGCTATCTCAGATCCATCCTCTGACACTCATCTTAACTCAAGAAACCACAAAGGTCATCTGGAAGGAAAAATCTTTGAAATATCTGTCAAGTATCTTCTGATATCTCTAAAGCTGTAGTTATCACTCATTAATTTAAGATCTATTTTCTCTATTGGAAGGTGAAATTCTTTAAACCAAAATTACAAATAGGTGATTCTTTTTTATATACTTTCTTTCTAACTCACTGTCTCGTACATAGCAAATTTTGGTTGAATAAATAAATGAGTTATTGACAAATGTTTGGATCAGATTCCCAGGTGTTAATGACTTCAATTGATATTGTCCTCCTGCCATATAATACTTCGTGTTGCTTTATCTCAAGTCTCCTTAAGTACATCTCTGGGAAATCCTCTGTGATAACAGGCATTCATCTTTAAAACTGAAACTATTGCTGGACCATTAAGAAGATATTAATCATTTATATATTGGCATGAATTAATTTAATAAAAATCACTCTCTTAGATATTAACTTAAATCTGCTCTAATGTTAGGATAAAAAATTCAGTTGGGGTTGCTTCAGTCGTGTCCGACTCTGCAACCCCACAGATGGCAGCCCACCAGGCTCCCCTGTCCATGGGATTTTCCAGGCAAGAGTACTGGATTGGGGTGCCATTGCCTTCTTCGCAGTTGGGGTTAGGAAATAATTATTTGGTGCCATTGAGCACTTGGAAGTCTAGGTAAAGCACAGTGGAGTGTTTTAGTGATGGTTCAACAGTCAGTAACGAGTCCATATTTCTGAGCACTGGAATTGAAGATCACAGGAAATTGGGCAAGGGGACTAAACTTTGGGAGCTCTGACAGATAATTTAATTCTCATCCATTATGAAATACTGCATATTTGATTTAGGAGAAAGGAGACCACGTACCTTTTCCTCCTCCTCAACTTGAACTCTTTTTTTTTTTTTTTTTTGCCTTTATGGCTTTTTGCTTTATTTGTTAGTAGTTAATAAAGCGTGAAGTCTTTTTCCTCCTATTACAAAGACAGCTTTAAAAAGAAACCTAATCCAGTTATAAATTGAACTGCTTGTAGGTTTACTTGTTAGAGGAGGACAGAAGGGAACTACAATATCCTTCTGTCCACTTACATGGTGAGCTTTCTTATTTTAACCCAAGTGTGCCCTTTGGCTTCATATAGTTCAAGGTCCATCTTTGGGCCTGGGTAGTGAGATGCTGGGTACTAAACCACACAGTCTAATAAACATTCATCAAGCACATTATATTGTAAGTAATGTGAATACAAAGAGGGAGCACCACCCTGTGATCTTCTATTGATAACTAATGCCTGGATCATAGTGTATACAAAACAAAGGTTCAGTGTATTTCATTGACTTCACCAGAGGAGAAAGTTAAGTATCCAGAATCATCTAGGATTTTCAGGAGAGGCACCCACTTGTTACAGAAAGAAATCTTCTCACTATCCTTGGGATCCAAGGCCGCCCTCTTAAGTACACAGGAAATTGTATGGAGATTTGGGGGATGCAAGCCAGAGTTGGATAATTTTCCAGCTTTAGGTAACTGCTTCTATTATGGCTCAGATGGTAAAGAATCTGCCTGCAGGAGACTTGGGTTAAACCTGGAGAATTCCACGGACAGAGCCTGGCTGGCTACAGTCCATGGGATCACGAAGGGTTGGACACGACTGAGCGACTAACACACACAGGTAACGGTATTACACTCTACCAGGCATTTTGTGGAACTTCTATGAAATCTTTCTATTTTGTCTTGGCATAGAGTGTGTGCAGTTTACAAAATGGATTTTTTTTTTCATATAGTATTTGGAATTCATGGCTAGACTATGATAAAGAATATAATGATTCAAGTCAGCTGGACTTTGTGTTATTGTGATATTTGAGTTTGGTCACAGAAAGCTTTGAGAATCTCCATCAGTTAGAAGTCTTTCTTCTATGGAGGGAGGTAGCCAATGGAAGGAATGGCAGATTATTGCCTACTGGACTATAAAGGCAGAAGAGCCATGCCTTCTAATAGAACCCCCAAAACAGCTTTTAGAAAAGACAGTGTATTTTCCCCCTGTCGTGCAGACTTTTGAACTTGCTGAGGAGCCCAACTGTTTAGCCTGTGTAGAGGCTGAAATATCAGCAGCCTCGAATGACAATGAAGTTACAATTGGAAAGGGCATTAAAATGGGAACCACTTGAAGCAAGTGGCAAAGGGAAATCAATCAGCGTTGTTATTTTTTGCTTCTCCTGGAGAGCTAGCAAGGCCATGCATGAAGACAGTGGCAAAAATTTGCCTTTGAAAAATCTCACTATAATTATCTGTCTAATGGCATAGTATAACTCCCATTTACGGAAAGGGCAAAATCACCTCTGGGTGTCAGGTCCTACATTTCATGATGACTATTAATCATTATAATGGCTGTAATACCACTGAGCATCTGTCTTGTGCTTTGGCTTTTATACTGCGTTTTTAGACATTACATCATGGGGAAGCAGTGTGGCAGAGTGGAAAAGGCCAGAGACAGCGGCTGGTAGACTCTGATTTCACTTCAACTCTGCGATGTAAGCCTAGGAGCCCTAAGCAAATTTCCTAATGTTCTTATGATTCCTTGGCTGGAAAGTGAGCATGAAAATCATGATATAGTAACAGTTGGAGAGAATGTCTATGTTGTTGTTATTGTTCAGTCCCTCAGTAATGTCCTCTTTGTGACCCCATAGACGGTAGCCCCCAGGCGCCTCTGTCCTTGGGATTTCCCAGGCAAGAATACTGGTGTGGATTGCCATTTCCTTCACCAGATCTTCCTGACCCAAGGATCGAACTTGTGTCCCCTGCATTGGCAGGTGGATTCTTTAGCACTGAGCCACCAGGGAAGCCCAGATAATGTCTATTAGATACCTGTAACATGTTAGGTGCTCAATAAAGAAGGACCATCACTATTACTCGTATTGTCAGAGTTAATTCTAAAGTTTGATGGTGTATATATAAAATATTCAAAAATAAATATGAAGAAACTGGTTTCTATAGGGTAAGTAGAATTTGCCTCAGATAACACAGATCGCTAGTAAAACTATCAGAATTCCAATACAGGACTTGCATGTCCTAGTCCTATGTCCTTAGAAAATCGATATTTTGAATACCGTTTCCCATTAGAAGTATGCTGGCAGTAAGAACAGTTGTTGTAAGAGAAGGAGGACATAGTTTTTCATCTACCTTTCATTTTTGAATATGTATTTTTATGTTTTAGGGTAAACAAGCATACTACATACTCCAAAACAAGTCCAATTTCCATGTATTACTACACCATTTATCCCAACAGTGACCTTAAGTTTACTATATCTGTATAAACCACTCTAACACAGAAACACACACACAAAAATAATGAGGGTTGGGGGAGGAGCCTAAGCCCTTTGATTCACCTAGGAGAAATTTTGTTTAGAAGAAAAATTATCTATCGAATTACACTGTTTTCCACAGAGTGTTGGGCCACATTAAGCCATGTAGTATGTCCTAGAAATGCGTGCTATCCTGCGAAGCTAAATGCCATATGTTGGATTTTCCCTCAGTTAAATCACAAATCTTTGGTTTCTAATGATATCAGTAAATTGAATAACTGAAATTGCAAACATAGGTGATAGGGTGGAGTAAGGGGTTGGGAGGAAGCTACTCAGGATCTTGTTAAATTATTGATTCACAAAGTCCACAGATAGCAAATCATTATTTTGTTACCTGATGGATCTGCAGGTCTTGAACAACAAAAGATCTTTTAAGCAGCAGGACTGATGCTTTAAATTGGGAAACAGTATATCAATAAAGGTCACTGTGACAGTATGACTTATTCAAATACAGTGCTACTGCAAGCAGTCTGTTTTCACATTCCAGAATAAATGGCAGGTATTTTTTATATGTGTTTATGTTCCTCACAGAAACCTTGTTTAAAATGTATCCTTATTTACTGCTTCTTTTTAGAAATGAAAGGAACCAATTTATTTATCTGTCATGATCATTTCTAACTATAGAGGCCTATAGCAAAAATCAACTGGCTAATAAAACAGTTAATTGACAAAGTGCTTGTTTGTTGTGATGGGCCAAAAGCACAGACAGTGCACAAGCAGAGTAAGGGAGCTTAATTAAAATGGGGCTGGCCATCCTTAATGAAATTCTGCCATGTAGACAGAAATTAATGCTAGAAAGACATCTGCATTTATTCTTATATTGTAGAGTGGAAACAAATTAAAGTAGCCCAATTAGGTCTTTGTCTTAATGTTCTCTACGTAGGGGCACTTATGGTTAGCACAGCAGCTATAAGAAATTCCAAAAATCATTGTTTCTCAAACTATGAGAACTCATTAGTTATATACATCTCACATCACCGATTATGGTGTACAACTTGAGTTTTTTTACCAGTGTATTGAGATATCATTGACATACAATTAGCTGCAAATATTTAAAATGTACATTTGGATAAGTACACTCCTCTGAAACCATCACCACAATCAAGATAAATATATCAACCACAAAACAATTTCCTTATCTCTTTTGTAATCACACTTCCAAGCCCTCACTCCACCCCATCACATTCTCAGTCAACTACCAATCTACTGCAGATCAGTTTGTTGAGGCATATCTTGGAGAAATTTCAGGTTTAGTTCCACATCGCTGCCATTATGTGAATATTCCAATAAAGCAGTTCAGCTCAGTTCAGTGCAGTCGCTCAGTCATGTCCGACTCTTTGCGACCCCATGGACTGCAGCATGCCAGGCCTCCCTGTCCATCACCAACTCCCAGAGTTGACCCAAACTCATGTCCATTGAGTTGGTGATGCCATCCAACCATCTCATCCCCTGTCATCCCCTTCTCCTGAATTCAACCTTTCCCAGCATCAGGGTCTTTTGAAATGAGTCAGTTCTTCACATCAGATGGCCAAAGTATTGGAGTTTCAGCTTCAGCAGCAGTCCTTCCAATGAATATTCAGGAATAAAGCAAGTCACATGAATTTTGGGGGTTTCCCAGTGTGTATAGGGGTTTCCCTGGTAGCTCAAATGGTAAAGAATCTGCCTGCATGCAGGAGACCTGGGTTCGATCCCTAGGTTGGGAAGATCCCCTGGAAAAGGGAATGGCTACCCACCCCAGTATTCTTGCCTGGAGAATTCCAAGGACATGGTGGGCTACAGTCCATGGGATTGGAAAGAGTAGGAAACAACTGAACAACAACACTTTCTTTCACTTTCAATGCATATAAGTTATGTTTGCTCCTGCTGCTGCTAAGTTGCTTCAGTCATGTCCAACTCTGTGCAACCTCATAGATGGCAGCCCATCAGGTTCCCCCGTCCCTGGGATTCTCCAGGCAAGAACACTGGAGTGGGTTGCCATTTCCTTCTCCAATGTGTGAAAGTGAAAACTGAAAGTGAAGTCACTCAGTCGTGTCCTACTCCTGGCGACCCCATGGACTGCAGCCTACCAGACTCCTCCATCCATGGGATTTTCCAGGCAAGAGGACTGGAGTGGGTTGCTATTGCCTTCTCCATAAGTATGTTTACACTATACTATAATCTATTAAGTGTGCAATATCATTATGTCTTTAAAAACATACATATTTTAATTTGAAAACTACCAAAAACCGCTATTATCTGACAACAGAGGGTTGCCATAAATCTTCAATTTATAAAAACTGCAATAAAGCAGTTATTGTAAAATTCAATAAAGCAAAACACAATAAAACAAGATATGCTTGTATTTCTAGAATTTGAAATGACTAAAATCACATGGTATGTAATCTTTGGCTCCTTTCACATATGGTGGTTTACTCACTAAGTCGTGTCTGACAACATAATTTATTTTTAGACTCACCTATGTTGTTGCATGCATTAGTACTGCATGCATTCATTTCTTTCATTGTTGCATAGTTTCTCATTTTATGGATCATATTTTTCATCCATTCACCTGAATGGGATTTTGGTTTGTTGTGAAGATTTTGACTATTACAGGTAAAACTGCTATAACATTTGAGAGTAAGTCTTTGAATGGATCCACACTTTGATTTCTCCTGAGAAAATACGTAGGAGTGAAATGTCTGAGTAATGTAGAAGGTACATGTTTAATAATGTTAAAAGCTGTCAAACTGTTTTCCAATGTGGTTGTACCACTGTAATTTTACATTCCCACAACAGACTGCAGGAGTTCCATTGCCTACCTTTTTATCAACATTTGTGGTGTAGCATCTTATAGTGGTTGTAGCTCTCTAATAATTAATACTGAGCATCTTTTCATGTAATTATTTGATATATGTATATCTACTTTGGTGAAGAGTCTGTTTAATTTTTCCCATTTTTATTGGGTTGTTTTGATATTACTGAGTTTTTGAGAATTCTCTGTATATCCTGGATACAAGTCCTTTTTTTCATATGTGAGGTTTCTAGTATTTTCTGAATTGTCTCTTTCTTCTCTTCATGATATCTTCAAAGGGCAAAAGCTTTTAACATTAATAAAGTCAAAATTATAATTTTAATTTTATGGAACATAATTTTCGTGTTGTTCTAGCCAACCTTTTCCTGACCCAAGGTCACAAGATTTCCTCCTATCTTTTTTTCTAGAAATTCTATCATTTTCAATTTTTCACTTAAATATATGATCTATTTGTTATTAGCTTTTGTATTTGGTGCCATGTGTGTGGACCATTGTCAAAAATAAACTGACCATATGTGTATGGGTCTATTTCTATATTATATTCTCCTCAGGTGATCTATCAGAGAAGGCAATGGCACCCCACTCCAGTACTCTTGCCTGGAAAATCCCATGGACGGAGGAGCCTGGTAGGCTGAAGTCCATGGGGTCGTGAACAGTCGGACATGACTAAGCGACTTCACTTTCACTTTTCACTTTCACGCATTGGAGAAGGAAATGGCACCCCACTTCAGTGTTCTCACCTGGAGAATCCCAGGGATGGCGGAGCCTTGTGGGCTGCTGTCTATGGGGTCGCACAGAGTCGGACACGACTGAAGCAACTTAGCAGCAGCAGCAGGTAATCTATTTATTTGTTAAATGGCAGCATCATACTGTCTTCATGATTGTATTTTATAATAAATGTTAAAGCCAGGAAGTAAAAAGTCTCCAAACACCATTTATCTTCAAAATTCCTTCAAATAATTTTTGACATTTTTATTTAAATTTTAGAATCTGTATATCAATTTCTACCAAAACAAAAGGCTTCTGGGATTTTTATTAAGATTTCAATGAAGCTAGATCAATTTGGGAAAATTGTCATCACATACAGTTTTCTAATCCACAGACTTAGCTCATCTTTAATTCAGCTCAGCAATGTTTAGTTGTTTTCAATGTACAGATCTCTAATACCTCGTCAGACTTACTCTAATTATTTAATATTTCTGATACTATTGTAAGTGGCTTTGGATTTTTATCTCAATTTCTGTTTCATTGCCAATACATAAAAATACAACTAACTTTTGCACATTGATCTTTTATCCTGAATTTTTGTTCAATTCAACTGTTAGTTCTATAGGTTTTGGGGGGGCTTCCCAGGTGGCACTAGTAAAGAACCCACCTGCCAGTGCAAGAGACATAAGAGGTGCGGGTTCAATCCCTAGGTCAGGAAGATCTCCTAGAGAGGGGAATGGCAATCTAATCTAGTATTCTTGCCTGGAGAATTAAATAGACAGAGTAGCCTGGTGGGTTACAGTCCTTAGGATCACAAAGAGTCCAACATAACTGAAGCAACTTAGCACACATAGGTTTTTTACATATTTGATTTAATTTTCTACACAGATTAAAATATTTTCTGCAATAAAATACAGTTTTACTTCTTATTTTCCAATGTGGATGGCTTTTCAAATTTCTTGCCTTATTGCTCTGGCTAGATTGTCCATATACTGTTGAATGGAAGTGGTAAAAGGAAATATTCTCGCTTTGTTCCTGATTTAAGAGGAAAGTATTCAATCTTTCACCATTAAGTATTTTAGAACTGCAGGGTTTTGGTAGAGGCCCTTTATCAAGCTGAGGATGTTCCAACTGATTTCAGGTTTACTTAAGAGTTTTTATCAGGAATTTATGTTGGCTTACTTCAAAATTCCTTTTTTTGCATACATTGAGATGATCGTGTTCTTTTCTTTCTTCATTTCTTAAAAAAGGTAATTATCTTGATTGGTTTTTAAATATTAATGGAAGCGTGCACTCCTGGAATAAACTCCACTGTGGTCAAAATGTATTACACTTTTATATACTGTTGGATTCAATTTGCTAAAGTTTTAAGAAGTTTTAATTCTATATTTATGAAGTAGATTGCTTTGTAGCTTTCTTTTCTTGCAAACAGTTTTTCCTGGGCTTGTTATGAGGGTAATGCTGACCTTATAGAATGTGTTGGAACATTTTCCTTCTTCTTCAAATTTCTGGAACAGCTTGTATAGAATCTGTATTAATTCTTCCTTAACTGTTTAAATTTTCCAGTGAATGCATGTGGACCTTGAAGTGATCTTTGTAAAAAAGAAAGTTTATTTTATAAAGTCAGTATCTTTTATAAGTATAGGTTTATTCATGTTATTTGTTTCTTCTTCAATTAATTTTGGTAGGTTGTATCTTTCAAGGGATTTAACTATTTCATTTAAGTTGTCAAATTCATAGTCATTAAGGTGGCCAAAATATTCCCTTATTATCCTTTCAACATCTGTAGTAAGATCTGTAGCCTTTCTATTGTCTCATCTTCACCTTTGGTAATTTCCCTTGTCTTGTTCTCTATAAGAAATTCACTTCCACCATCATTTTCATTTCTATATACATAAATTTTTCCTTTAAGATTTTTCTCTTTATCACTGGTTTTAAGCAAGTTGATTATCAAGTGCATTAGTGTAATAGTCTTCATGATTCTTGTGTTTGGGGTCCATTGAGCTTCTTGGTATCATGGCTTTAGAATTTGTGTTATTAGGAGTCCCAGAAAATGAAGAGGTATTTTATCTTGCCTGATGAAAGAGTGGCAACAATTTTCTTTCTAGTTTGATAAAAATTTTCAATATGAAATTAAATTCTAAGCATAGAACTTTTGTATACATATGTATACACACACACACACACACACACACGTCCTTGAAATTTTCCCAGAGCTTAGTGAGGCACTGTGGTGTTTTTTAGCTATATTTTCTACATTTCATTTTAAATAGTTTGTATTTTTATATCTTTGAGTACAGTAATATTTTCTTTCACAATTTCTAAACTGCCATTACTCCCATCCATTTATTTCAAAAGTAGTAATTTTTATGAGTTTCATTTCAATTTTTGTATCTTCTACAAATATGATCAACTTTTCCTCTAGTTTCTTGAACATCTGAAATTCAATTATATGGTTTTAATGTCTTTGTCTATTAATTATGTCTTGTCTGCCACTAATTATGGATAGAATTTTTTGCATTCCTGATAAATTTTAATTGGATATAAATAATGTGTATTTTGCCTTTTAGTGCTGAATATTTTTTGTATTTTTATAAACATATTAAAGCTTTATTCTGATACGTAGATAAATTACTTGGAAACGGTCTCATACTTTTGGATCTTATTCTATTACATAAATTATCAAGCTAATAAAAAGAGTTGAATAAGAGGGTCTATCAAGTTAGAAGCCTTGGTAAGTCCTACATGCTCTTGAGGGGGAAGACAAACCAAACAAAGTTTCAAAGCTCTGCCACTTGAGTAAAATGGTTAGGAATCCAGTGTTTAGGAGTATTCTGGGATAACCCCTCCAAAGGATTAAATATTATATTTGGTACCTTACTCCATAGAAAAGGAAACATCACACAGTGTTTCTTTGGTTCTAGAGACAATATGTTCATTATCTGGGACTGTGACTCTTATCCATGTACCAAGAGTCACAAAAGGCTGTCACCTGTGAACAGGGACCAGAGCAGGAAAGGACTGTACAGTAAGCCAAGACTGCAGCGCAAAACCTTTGCCTCAGGGGATATTTGAGCCAGGAGAACATATGGTTTTAGACATACCAGTGGTGAAGAAGATGCTGCGGGGGATTATAACAAGCCACTAAGTGAAAAATCACAATGAAAACTCCTAAGTTTCCAGAGTGGGGTCAACCTAACTGAAGAAAAGAATCAGATACATTTTTGGAGGAGAAAAAAATAAACCCTAGCATGCTTCTAGGCTCTGGCAGAGAGAAAAAGTGCCTGGTGATGGTATAACACTGTGGATACAATCAGAATGTCCATCATGAGCTAGGTCCTGTCAGACTCGCAAAGTATTAAGACAGGCTAAGTAAAAATACATTGTGATATAGAAGATACAGCAAGACTGAGCACAAACTAAACCAGAGGGCATTAAACAAGCTACCTGTCTGTCAACCCAGATCTTCTAGGATTGTACCAGAGCTTAAGTTACTGACCAACAGCCTTACAGGAGTTTCCATTATGACCATTTACATCTTACAAAGTTTAAATGAGATAAAATCAAAGAGCTGCCAATGGCAATCAAGTTACAGAAAATTTTTAAAAGATGTATAACAAGTGTGATTGTGATTATCTGAGAAGAGAATTCTCTGGAAATAACTGAATCAATACCCACAGTAAGTTAATTAAAGCTTTTTGACAAAGATTTCAGTGGACAGGGAGAGGTTCTAACATTCCAGACTCATAATGAAGCAGTAATTATGTGCCAGAACTGATGTTAGACATCTGGTATCTCTTATCTCACTGAATGCATATAACTAATCCTAAGAGACAACTATCATTACCAACTCATTTGAAGATAAGTTGATTTTCAAAAAAACAAGAAACTCATCTAAATATACATAGAGCATTGTTAAATTAGGGGCTTCCCTTATAGCTCAGTCGGTAAAGAGTCTCCTGCAATGCAGGAGATGTGGGTTCGATTCCTGGGTCAGGTAGATCCCCTGAAAGATGGCATGGCAACCCACTCCAGTATTCTTACCTGAAGAATCCCATGGACAGAGGACCTGGCAGGCTACAATCCATGGGGTCACAAGAGTCGGACACAACTTAGCAACTAAACCATCACCGTTGTTAAATTGGAAGAAAACTTGACCTGCCTTCAAATAAAATTTTCCCGTACACCATCCAATTTAGCAATTCAAGAATAGTTAACATATATTATGGTATACAGAGAATGCTCTACAGCATCTAGTAGAGAAATTTGTTGCCAGGATTCAGAGACAAGGATTTCCTAAGACCAAGATTTCAGAGCAAGGTCCCCTAAGACTGAGTCTCCAACTCACAAGTAACCATTGACTCAGGCACTGAACCAGATACCAACAGAAAAGAACCCTGCAGTCATCCAACAGTAGGGCCAGATATCCCTAGATTCTTGACTGCACACAGACAAGGTGGTGACTACATTGTGGTCCTTGAGAATTCTTCTGGCTCTAAATGCATATGCCTCTAAATGCATATAGCCCTCTGCCCATTTTTTATGGTATAGTCTCAATATGTAGGCCATATCTCTGCCTCAAGAGAAACTGGATGAGAATTAGCAAGTTCACTAGGAGGAGAAAAATTTATAGCAGCAGAAGATAAATAAAACAACAGGAAAAAGGTGGGGGAGGTTTTCTGCATATATACAATACATATAATATTCTATTTACTAGTTGACCTTGAGACAATAAGTTATATATATAATATACAATATAAATAAATCATATACATGCAATTACAAAATTTAATTGGGAATGAGATATTTCATTGCATTCTAAAGCTTTCCTGTTGTTATCCCAGCCTCCATTCTTCTCCAATCATCCCAACAACTGCTAAAGATTAATCTCTGACAGATTATTAATTATCTTAGCACAAATATCATGACTTCTCTATTTGTGTATTTCCCATGGAACATACAGCTCTGTCATATGTGATCTCTTTAATGAATGTTTTTAGAATGAAAATTAAAGGTTCTAGGAAATGAAATTATATCCACATTATTGTGGAATTTTAAAGGTGAAACTTTCTTACGGACTTTTTAGTACAAATTTTCATACTCTGTGATGGTGGAGAATTGGAATTTAATTGATTTGCACAAGATCACAGAATGAAGCATCAGTAAAACTAATTCTGTTTACAAATATTACAAGTACCTACTATGTAACAAGGCCTGGGATTATAATGAAGGTCTTCAATTACCTAATTTAGTACTCTTTCCAAAATACCCAGGAACTAGTTTTCAATTACTCTTAATATAATATAATATAAGCTCCATGAGAGAAGTGGTTTTGTTCTATTCACTTCTATATCACCAGCAAATTGAACGCTACTTGACCTCTGAATATTTAATGAACATTTGAAGAATAAGTTGATGAACCATCAATTTTCAGACTATGTAAATATCATTTGATGATCTACGAGTTATTTAAGGATCTTATCAGTTCACATTGGGAAATGTCAGTGATTATTGTACAAATCAAAGATTGTAGAATTCTGATCAAGTGTGTTTCCCTTTCTCATAAAAAAATAGTCATATTTATTGGAGAAAAGGATTCAGTTATGTGTGCTTTGTGATTGCATTCAATATAAGCAAGAGTTTATTTATTCCTTTTCAAAAAATGTTCATGTTTCTGTTGGGTTTTTTTGTGTTTCCTTCCCTTGTTTGGGCACAGAGCAAACACAGCCAGAATCTATAATTGGCCATACTATGGCTGAGCCCTCACTTAGCCGATGGAACATCAGCTTTATGAAAGCAGGTTCACTTTTCATGCTCACAGTAGTGTGTTGAGTTTTCTAAAATGAGACTCTGGCAAGCCATTATCAACGAGAAATAATAAAAGGCTAGTGGGGACCAGGTTTGCATTACTTCTTTTTAAGGTGTTTTACAAAGGTATTCTTGGGAACGCTGTTTTTCAAAATCCTGTCCTGACAAGTTAAGTACTGGCAGTTCTTTGTTGAAAGAAAGATCTTTCATCTCTTTTGTTTTTTTCCTATTTAGGAAAATGTCCTTCCTCCAAGATAGCCTCCTTTACTCTGTAATATGCCTATTCTATGGCAGGCAGAATTCACATATTCACTCCCCACCACCCTCTTTTATTCTGAACATAGGAAAATTGCTAGCTATACATACTGCTTGAGTCTGAAGAATGCTACATTCTTCCTGTTTCAGTAATACTGATTTATGATTCATAAACATTTCCTGAGTGTCTAACATATCCAAAGGGTACATAGGTGACTACCAAGAGGAATCAACCCTTACAATCATGGTATATGTACAGCAGAAATAATTTGTACTGCCTGCCTTCTATATTCCAAACACTGAGTGAACCCATGACATTATATAATTTAATATTTTAAAAAAATTAGGCACTAAGGTATGTATGCATGTGTACATGTTCAGTCGTGTCCAAATCTTCGTGACCCCATAAACTATAGCCTGCCAAGTTCCTCTGTGCATGGGATTTTTCAGGGAAGAATACCGGACTGAGTTGCCATTTCCTCCTCCAGGGGATCTTCTTGATCCAGGGATCAAAACTGCATTTCCTGCATTGTAGAAGCTTTACTGCTGAGCCACCGGGGAAGCCCCACAGACACTAAGGTACTAAGATTGTTATTCTTATAAAGAGATAAGTGAGACTTGATAAGATTAAACAGCTTTCCAGGGAATTCCCTGGCAGTCCAGTGGTTAGGACTCCATACTTCCTCTGCAGGGGACACAGGTTCAATCCTTGGTCTGGGAATAAAGATCTCACAAGCCAAGCAGCATGGCCAAATATATATAGCTTTCAAGGTCACACATAGATAGAAGACCTTATACTCTGATTTCAAACTGTGCTTCTTGCCCCTAATCTTCATGTTCTTCTTACTCTAAAAAATATTTTGAAACTTTACAAATCAAATTTAGAAAATAAATCATAAAATTTTAATTAAATCATTTAAATAATAAATTTCATTTATAGATTGCATGTTTATAAATTATTAATACAATGGAAATTATTTAATTGATCCTGATCGTTAAAACGCCATGGCTTTGGGGGCTCATAAAGCTACTTATAAAGGTTTGACTAGGCAATTCTGGACATACTGATGAGAAAGAGAACACTGCCGGAAATTATATCCAAGCTACCTCCAGGTCCCAGTCGTCTCTATAAAGTGAAGTATATTCTACTGGTGGTTTTCAAACTGGGTGCCTCCTAATCCTACTGTCTACAGAGGTGCCTCGGGGGCCAAGGAAGAAACCAAATGATGTAATATTCTGAGCTGTCCCATTCCTATCCATCCACCCCCACAACACACCTTCAAACAGAACAGCTGCACCTTCATCGGTGTGATATGTTGGATTTCCATTCAAGATTATCTTTAAAGAAAATACCCAACTCATAACAAAAAAAAATTTAAATCAAATTTGATAGTGGCTTAACTCTAAGTTTTAGCATCTAAGGCCTCTTTGATTTTGTGCTTCTAAGGCCAATACAAGTAGCAATGAAGCATCTGGAGGAGAAATGACAAATTCATATTTCATCAGGGGTCATATGGGACAAATAAAATTGGGGAAAAAAACTTGAAAATCTGGTTAGAAATTATACAGGTAATGCTGTTCCGCAGAAACATGAGAGTCTATGCCCTACTTCAAAATGTGTGAACTTTTAGAATTTTGGGGCCTTTAACACTGTGCTGACAGGTCTAATGTGACTCCCAGTCTAGAAATCTCTAGAATGAGAAACCCTGTCCAAAAAGAACTCTGAATTATAGAAACTGTGAAAGGAAGGATTATGTTCATATTGACGATCTGGGTTTGAATGAGCACCACTATTGTTTCACTCAGGAAGAATTCAATGAAAATGCAAAATGCAATCATGGCTTGTGAAACTGGCACCCAAATGTCCACACTGTACAAAACGGAGAAAACAGATCAAAAACAAACAAATGTAAAACTAGGACCCTTCATTTACTCTCAGTTTCCTCATACGTAAAATGGACTCTAAGGATACAACTCCTGCAGCTCCATTCTAGAAAAATAAACAACCCAATCAAAAAGTGGGTCAAAGAACTTAACAGACATTTCTCCAAAGAAGACATAAAAATGGCTAACAAACACATGAAAAGATGCTCAACATCACTCATTATCAGAGAAATGCAAATCAAAACCACAATGAGGTACCACTTTACACCAGTCAGAATGGATGCCATCCAAAAATCTACAAGCAATAAATGCTGGAGAAGATGTGGAGAAAAGAGAACCCTCTTACACTGTTGGTGGGAATGCAAACTAGTCCAGCCATTATGGAAAACAGTATGGAGATTCCTTAAACAACTGCAAATAGAACTGCCATATGACCCAGCAATCCCACTGCTGGGCATACACACTGAGGAAACCAGAACTGAAAGAGCCACGTGCACCCCAATGTTCATCGCCGCATTGTTTACAATAGCCAGGACATGGAAGCAACCTAGATGCCCATCAACTGACGAATGGATAAGAAAGCTGTGGTACATATACACAATGGAATATTACTCAGCATTAAAAAAAAATTCATTTGAATCAGTTCTACTCAGGTGGACGGAACTGGAGCCCATTATCCAGAGTGAAGTAAGCCAGAAGGAAAAACAACAATACAGTATACTAACACATATATATGGAATTTAGAAAGATGGTAATGAGAACCCTGCATGCAAGACAGCAAAAGAAACGCAGATGTATAGAACAGACTCGTGGACTCTGTGGAAGAGGGCAAGGGTGGGATGATATGGGAGAATGGCATTGAAACATGTTAATTATCATATGTATAATCAATCGCCAGCCCAGGGCTGATGCTCGGGGCTGGTGCACCGAGACGACCTAGGGGGAGGGAATCAGGAGGGAGGAGGGAGGGGTTTCTGGAGGGAGAGCATATGTATACCCATGGTGGTTTCATGTCACTGTATGGCAAAACCAACACAATAAAATAAAGAAAATTTTAAAAAAAATGGACTCTAAGGATACCGAGTTATACTATTTACCAGTGGTATATGGCATCTGACTTGTGGGATCTCTTTCCCCCACTGTGATCCTGGGTGGATTATTTTCAAATAATAGGTCATAGACTTTCCACACTGCCTTTTGCTAGAGTGTGCATGTCACACACACACACACACACACACACACACACACACACACACACACAC
>ML663025.1:3654210-3696622 GCA_007570785.1 Antilocapra americana
CACACACACACACACACACACACACACACACACACACACACACACACACACACACACACACACAAGCATGAGGTGGAGATGGTGAGACTTTATCCCTGCTGTTCATTGTTCACTGCATCAAAAGGGAGCCTGCCAGCCACTTCTCTGTGAATGCAGTAGTATCCGAGCAGGGTCAAGAAGAGCCTTCTTCCTTTGGCTCTTAGCATTAGCTGTCTTATGTTTGACACTTCGTGCTGAGAGGCCTTACTTGGCTGGAAGCTCTGCACTAACTCAGCTCAGTCTGATGAGCCACTTGGAAGAACCAAGTTGAAGCTGTCTTAAAACTGCAAAAAGAGCCAGAGGGTCAGTGTAGTTAGTTTGTAAAGAATCAACCTGGCTAATGAAGGGGCCAGTAAAGTCCAACTCACTCACATAAGGCTGTCTTTTGATCCTGCAGGAGAAAGGAATTAAAACTTTTATTTTACAGCAAATGTGCTTCGTGAATCTGAATCTAATTCTTTGTCTGTTTCATTTTATTTCACCCTGGAATAGGAGAAGTTGCACAGAGCCACCCCCCCTCCCCCCGCAAATGGGTAGGATTATCCTGAGATCATAAAGCAGAATGGCCTTAGAAGAACAGGGGAACTTTGGGCAAAACTGAAGATACAGGAGTTAAGAGGAACTGTTTATGTGGAAAGGGTCAGAAGATACATCACTTATCATTGCTTATTCCTAGAGCATAATGATACTCACAGCACAGTTATCATTGATTAAATTAGATACATCAATGAAGGGTTTCACAGTGTTCTTGGTTTATAGAAATGTAAACACTAAGTGTTTAATAAATACTGGTTATAATATGTTATCAATATTACTATCATTTGAAAAAAAGCTTTAACAACACACTAACAAAATAAATGTATTTTAAAGCTTATTAAGAGTGTTTTACATACATTAACTTAATCTACATACAACCCTGTAAGATATATAGCTACAATTAATATTATTATGTCAAATGAGGAAACTAAGGTAGAGAGAGGCGAAATGATATATCCAACATTATCCAGCTGGTAAGTGGGTAGTCAGAATTCAAATTTAGGCAATGTACTCGTGAATCAGTGTTTTGATCACCAGTCCACACTGTCTCACCACATCTTGGATGACCAGGAAAGCTGTGTTAGGAATATCGATTTTTTTCTTTCTTCAGTGAGAAGTTATTTATGTTTCTTAAGGAAACTGAAATGGCCAAACCATGCCAAAGTAGGAATCACTGGAGAGCAGAGAGACTACAGATATTAGGGCCTTTTAGGAGGTTACTGAAAGGCAAGAGAAGGTACAGATGAGAGGCAGGGGTGAGATGAAATAAGGAAGAAAAGAGACACAACAGAACACAACTGTGTAACTAATGTGAGGTGTGAGAGACAAAGGAGACTCTCAGAGCTCTGAAGCTTTGAGCTGGGTAAGGAGGAGGTGGCACTGCCACCCCTCTTCTCCCCCAAAAGGAGAACTGGGGAAGTAAGCAGGGAGAATAAATTTACAAGACGTAGAAGTCCTAAAAAGGCATCATGCAGTGAAAGAAAAACACTGAATAAAAAGTGTCACCTAAAAAAAACTATTAAGAGTATCAACACATATGTTCAACTGTACTGAAAATTGTAGCTAATCAAGCAAGACAAAGCAAAAGGCACAGGACTGGGGCTTCCCTGGGGGCTCAGCAGTGAAGAACCCTCCTGTCAACACAGAAGATATGGGTTTGATCCCTGGTCTGGCTAGATCCCACATGCCATGGGGCCACTAAGCCCGTGCGCCACCACTACTGACCTGTGCTCTAGAGCCCAGGAAGGCAACTACTGAGCCTGCCTGCCAGGACTGCTGAAGCCCGCATGCCCTGGAGCCCGCGCTTCACAGTAAGAAAAGCCACCACAGTGAGAAGCCCGTGTACTGCAATGAGGAGGTCTGCTCACGGCGACTAGAGAAAAGCCAGCGCAGCAACAAAGACCCAGCACAGCCAAAAATAAATAAATAAAACTATTTTTTAAAAGGCACAGGAGTGGGAATGATGAAATGAAACTCTCAGTTTTCATGATGACATGACTGTAATCTATAAGCTTGCCATCAAAATAAGTGAATGTAAAATTTATAAGTGAATGTAGCAAAGTGACTGGATATAAGGTCACTGTATTAAAATTACACAGCAATGAAAACATAAAAGCAAAGTTGTATAATAACATCATTTATGATTGCTTCAAAAGTATTAACTACCTAAAGACAAATCTAATGAAAGATGTAGAATACACAGAAAATAGTAAGTGTTATTGAAAGAAATTAAAGAAAACAAAGAAATCATAGATAGGCAATGTTCAGGGACTAGGAAATTCATCTTATTATTAAGACGTTAGTTCTCCTCACAATAAATCTATTGAATCTATAGGTTAATAAATAAATCAGTACACAATTTATTCTTGGTTCTGGAATAACGATGACCTATATTTCAATAAATATAAGCAAAAATAAAAATAAATAAATCTATCTGGATTCTACACATTGAATCCAGTCTCAGTCAAAATCCTTGAAGGGGTGTGTGTGTGTGTTGACACATGTGTGTGTGTGTGAACACATTTGGGTGTGTGGGTTTATGTGCACGAGGGAAAGAGAGCAAATGTGTGTATGGAAACTGACAAGCTAACACTAAAATTTACACAGACATTTGAAAAGACCAAATATATTTGAGACAATCTTAAAGAAGGACAGACTGGAGAATTTACATTTCCACATATTGAAACTTATGATGCAGTATTTAAGATAGTGCCATATTGATGCAAAATGATACAAATTGATCACTGGAATAGAATATCGAAAAACAGATGCACACAATGTCATCTGCTTTCTCAGCATGTTTATGTAGTACAGTGGGGGAAATGTTTTTTCATCAATTAGTGCTAGGTCGCTTAGAGTCATAAAGAAAAAAAAACTTAATCTCTACCTCACAGCATACACAAAAGTTAATTCCAAATGGATTGTAGGCCTAAATATACAAGGGAAAAAATTAATAAACTTATAGCAAAATGCATATGAGAAAACTCATTATTTGGGGATAGGCAAATACTTCTTAAGCAAGACCTCAAAATCTCTAACCATAAAGGGAGAAAAAAAAGATTAAACTGTACCCTATTAAAATTAAGAAATGTGGTTCATCAAAAGTGAGAGTGACTCATTCATGTCCTACTCTTTGGGACCCCATGGTCTATACAGTCCATGGAATTATCCAGGCCAGAATACTGGAAAGTAACCATTAAAACTGTGAAAAGGCAAACAGCCTAGAGGACATGGTTTTAATACATATGTATTAGGTTGAACAGTATCTCCCCAAAAATAGATGTCCAAATCCTAACTCTCGATACCTGGGAATATGATCTTACTTGGACATAGGGCCTTTGAAGTTGTAATTAATTTAAAAATCTTGAGATAAGTTCACCCTGGATGTAGGATCCAAGATTCAGAGCCCCATATTGTATCTAGCACAACAGCAGCAGTGAAGTCGCGCAGTCGTGTCCGACTCTTTGCGACGCCATGGACGGCAGCCTACAAGGCTCCTCTGTCCATGGACTGGTGTCCATGTAGGAGAAAGGAGAGGGAGCTTTGAGACAGAGTGACAGGGGAAAGGTCTCGTGACAATTCATAAAATGATGCAGGCAGAGATTGGTGTCCTGTAGCCCCAAGCAAAGGAATGCCTCTAGCCTCCACAAACTAGAAGAAACCAGAAAGGAAACTCCCCCTAGAGCCTCCCCGGGGACTCTCGGATTACTGCCCACACTGATGACAGATGTCTGGCCCTACAACTGTGGGAGAATAGAATTCTGCTGTTTTAAGCCATCAAGTCTGGGTGACTTGTTACAGCAGCAGTAGGAGTCTAATATGACACACGATCTACAAAGGACTTGCATTCAAAGTACATTCTTCTTTTTTAGAGAATCCCCTGGTAGTCCAGTGGTTCGAACCCTGAGCTTCCAATGCTGGGGGCCTGGGTTTGACCCTGGTCGGGGAACTAGGATCCTGCAAGCTGTGAGGCATGGCCAAAACTTAAAAAAATAAAATCTCTTTAATAAAAAAACTGTAAGCATTAATAAATGTTCTTTTAGCTATATTATGGAGACAATCAATAGAAACACTGGCAGAATACTTGAAAAAAAAATCCACATAACATGGTACACAAGTGACTTGCAGATATATGAAAAGATGCCCAATTTCTCCTGTCATCAGGAAAATTAAAATTAAAATCAAATGTGATGAAACTATACTATACCAGAACGACACAAATTAAAAAAGAAGGCAGGCAACTCTAATGCTGAATACACACTCTATCACTGGGCAATTCCATTCTCCTAAGCATTTTACATTAGTCCTCACAGTAACCCTCTGAGGCATACATAACCATTCTATAGGCAAGGAAAAAGCGGGTTCAGAGAAGGCAGAACAATTTTCCCAAAGTCCAGGATCCATCTTGCTCTAACGTTCCTGTACTATGCACAAGACTATTTCTCAAAAAAATCATGAGACATTTGGGACTACAGATCTGGAGAAAACAAAACACCCTAGAGAAAGAAGGGGCAAGGCCAGAAAAATGCAGTGTATGAAGTGAGAATAAAAAGTATAAACTCTTTTTACTGGAGAAAATCTCTAGTATCAAGGTGCCCCATACCTTCCCTGCCCCTTCACAAAACAAACAAATCATCCATCACATGGCCAACTAGCAGAAGAGTGAGGCTAAATTCCAGATCCTCTGGTTCCCAGCTCCGTTCATTTGCCTTTGTCCTATGCAATCTTCCAATCCCAATTCTCCCAACATACATAACCTGATTAACACCTAGTCAAACAGAACTGTCAGAGAAGTTTCTCCATGCATTTGTCAGGATGGACAAAGCAAGCAAACTGACAGAAAACTAGTGTAGTATTCCAATTCCATCAGCCACTCTAAAGATCAAATTTGATAGAGAGGTGATTTCTTGTTAACCAGTTTTATGAGTGTATTAAAATAATTCAATCTGACCAAAGGGCCTTATTCTTCCTTACCCTGGATGTCTCTATCTCTTTGCACTTGTCTGCTCATAACAAGTTATATCTCTGGATCTCAGAGAGCTTTTAAAACATCACACGTCTACTCTGAGGCATTTTCATTGCATTTCTGTGGACTATTTAAATCTCTTCTGTTTGTCATAAATTGAGGTGATCCAACAGCTCCAACTAGAGGGATAAAGTCTAGCCCAGTGGGGGAGGCATTAAACTTCCTTGCAAGTCAGCAAAAGCAAAAGTGACAGCCTGGTAGCAATTTAAAATTACTCTGAGACCAAAACTGCCAATTAAAATAGACTTTCCTGGTAACAGATGAACATCTGCTATCTTCCATTTGGAAAGAAAAATTAAGAAGAGTTTACATTTCTTAGTAATGAAACTTAGATATAAGCCTGCAATGTTTTAGTTTGGGCTTTGCTTAAATTATATATTCTTGCATTATGTCTTCCAACAGTACAACGCTTCCTTTTTTGTTGTTTCTTTTTAATAGCCACAAAATGTTCATAACAAAACAAACTAGGCAAAAGTCAGACTCTATGATTCATTCATAGTCATTCTAAAAGCTGCACATTATCCTCTTCTCATCTCCTGCAAAAATAGATTTGGAGGAGATTATCTTAAAGATTCTACTTTGATGAAATGCATGTGATCTGAATTCTGCAAAAGCATTCCTAGAAAAGGACTCTCAGACCTCAGATGGAAAGAGTGAGGAAGGAAGGGATGGAGGAAGGAAGGAATAGATATTACACACATGCACACATATATGTATACACAATCTAGACTCCTAAAGATTGAAGCTTGATTCTAACTTGACTTTTTACTCATACCCCCCACATATAGTCAACTTTTTGAACACGTGGATTCTTTAATAAGTTTTGTTTGATTAGCAGAAATCACACCAAGTATTATCTTTTAAGATAAGGATTCTAGGACAACTAATAATCCATTTAGAGAGATATATCTTACATTCAAATCTTACACCTTTTGATAAATCTGATCTTACTACTCAACTCATCCTTTCCATCTTCCTGTAATACACACCTCCATTATAATAATTAGCGTTGAATCATATTGTTTACTGTCGTGTCTTATCATCAAGTGCTCCTAAACTTTGACATGCTTCTTTCTACTTATCCAACACCCAAACCTAAGACAGGAATGACATTAAATAAAACTGATCACTACTATCATAAGAACACAGTAAAAAAAATTATCCTGAAGTGAACCTCAGTCATTTCTGCCAGTCAATTACTAGTCAATCTCTTTAATTTTACATGCAGACCTCAAGGTCTCCTCATACTCAAAACCTATCTTCTATGTTTCCATTTCTTTAATAATGTGTGACCGACATAAGTTCACTAGTACTAATAGGAAGCATTTTCCACACTTGACTTGTTACTTGTACTCCTCTAGAAAAGCTAGACTTCAACCACTTGACATAGCATCCATTCTCCCCACATCGTTTGCTCACCATCTGGTCAAAAACAGTTTCGGATGTCATTTCCCTCTCAGACACACAATGCATTGGTCTTTATTTACTAAATAAATTCAGCCTTTCTTCACACTGCTCCTCAAGCCTGTATTGAGATGAGGAGACACGGTCTATGAACCAGACAAAGGAGAATTACTAAAGAGAAAAGCAAAACCCTTGTGGGAAGTGTGATTCCTTGTGACTTGCACTGTGTCTAGTCTAGGAGGTAAATTATATCACCCCTACCTCTGTACATGGTGATATTATATTATGGAGAGAGTAGGTAATTTTTCTACACATGAAAGTCTCAAACGTTTGTTCAGAAAAAGTAAGTATGAAAACTTATTTTCCTCTATCAGACCTTAAGCTCCTTGAATACAGGGGTTATATCTTTCTTTTAATGATCTTGTTTACTTATTGTTATTGGAGTAGAGTTAATTTACAATGGTGTGTTAGTTTCTGCGGTACTATCTTGGTATTGAATCACATTAGTTAATCCATTCAGGATTGTTAAACAAATAAGTAAAATGGCTCTATCTTAGGACTTTCCGAGGGTGACCCACGTAAAAACTTTACCTTTCCATCACCTCCTTCAAGAAAAATGAAGAATTATGGTGCCTAAATTATATGACCTAATATATGGTTATATATTATCAATGTCTCCATTTTTAGGCAAAAAAAAAAAAAGCCAAAGACCAGAGACTTTTTTTAGCAACTTGCCAAGTATCACACAGTCAATGAATCACAAAGACAAGAGCCAAATACCAGTTCTAAGTTCCACGATTTATCCTTTAATCACTATGTATTTTTCTGTTTATTTTCTGACTACTCATTGCAAGACAATATATTACCTAAAACTGCAAAGCAAAACACAGACCTTAGAGGCATATCTTACTGATCCATGTAAAAATACACACTTAAAAGTTGACTCATTACATCCTGCTCGCTGGTGGGCAACCAACAGAACACTGGAGAAAAATTCATCAAATCTCTTCAGTTTACCCAAACTGAAATAAGGTTCCTGGGAAAACAAATGATTTCCTCAAGACTCCCCAGCAAGTGATGCTAAGGGAAAAAGTAGATCCTAGTGTCCGTCCACAAATCTGGTCCTCAGGCTGCCACACTACTCTGCCTGTCTTAATTAACAGCTGCTTCTGTTGTTTTCGAGATGCTCTCAGAATGGCCTTGAAGGAATAATGCAACAAAGCTTTCAGAGCAGCTTATGTGCCCCACGTTGGGGCTGCTCTTTGGGGGAAGCTGAGATAAGACATGTTTCCATTTCATATTGAACAAGCCCCCTGAAATGGAAAAGAGCACGGCCTTTGTGAGTCACACAACACACACACACACTCCTTGATATTTAATGGAAATTCCATTATCCTTATGTTTCTTGCCCAAGCCCATTGCTTTCCTCTTTACTCTCTTTGGCCAGAGTGATTAGGTTATGAAGCTGAGCTAATCCTGTTAGAGCCCAGATGACTTTTCTCACACTTGTGTGTCCCGTAGCTCTTAGAAAGTCAGAAGGAATCACTAGACATTGAATTCACCTTGCCAGAAAGATGACAAACAGGGGAGGGCGTGTGGATGCCCAGCCGACCTGTTCTTTAACCTTTCCTTCTGGAAGCCATGCTTCCCTCTGTGGGTGTCGGTGCAGGCCAGAGGCATGGATAACTCTGCCCTTGAGATACAAAGAGAGCAAAGTTGACGTCAGCTGTTTCTTCCTGAGCAAACATTCCACTAATTCCACAGCCAGACAGCTTGCAAAATTGCCTTTGTAAGACTGCTGAGGTCTCCTTTCCCGTCAAGTTCACTTTGTATCTATTCAGCAAAGATGCACCTACCGCAGAGGGCACCCAGAGACACGGCGTCAGAGGTGCGGCGAGCCCACTTCGTGGATGATTAGCATTTCCTGACCCAGTCACCATTTTCAATCACTTGCACCTGTAGATCTCTGGCTGTGGCAGTTACTTCTAGCCTTTGAAACGCTTTCCTTCTCAACAACATCAGAATAAGTTTGTTAAAGTTCTCTGCTTCAAATGGTGCCTTGCTTGTATACCAGCAGCACTCTGATACCAAATCGGTATCAAATGCACTCCCCAGCAATTTGCATTCCGTAAACCCCATGCATATCCCCCATTAGGAATCACTGCATGAGATGAATGGCCATTGTCTATTTGATTCTCAACCTAAAGTAGAGCTCCTAAAATTAACATTTGATTTTCACTGGGCATCTTCCATGCGGCTTCCCTGGTGGCTCAACAGTAAAGAATCTGCCTGCAATGCTGGAGACACAGGAGACGCAGGTTCGTTCCCTAAGTCAGGAAGATCCCCTGGAGGAGGGCGTGGCAACCCACTCCAGTGTTCTTGCCTGGAGCATCCCGTGGACAGAGAGACCTGGTGGGCTACAGTCCACAGGGTCGCAAAGAGTCAGGCACGACTGAGCACGCATGCACAAGCACCTTCCGTGTCCTTTGCACTGTGCTAGACCACAGCTCCTGAAGTGTGACGTGCAAACTGGCAGCAACAGCAGTACCTGAGACTTGCTAGAAATGCAAATTCTTGGGCACCACCCCAAACCTCCTGACCTAGAATCTCCATTGGCAAGGATCTCCCAGCGAAGCATATAGAGTTTGAGAAGCCGATAGCTTGTGGTAAACTATATGTGGCTCCAGCATTAGTGGCAAGGCAATGTGTCTCCTGAGATTAAAACAGTCGTTGGAACCTGGATTCCATGGCTTCGGGGTATTACTGTACTGGGGCTGCCATAACAGAACAGCTCGGACCTGGCGGCTTCAACGATCCAGGGATTTGCCTCATGGTTCTGAAGGTTGGGAGTCCAAGATCAGAGTGTTGGCAGAGCTGATTCCTTCTACGGATGGTTGGGAAAGGATCTGTTCCCCTCTCCTTGACATATAGATGTCTGTCTTCTCCCTGCGTTTCTTTAAATCATCTTCCCAATATGTGTATCATTATCCAAAATTCTCCTTTCCGTAAGAACACCAGTCATGTAGTATTGGGACCCCATCCACCCCAGGGACACCACCTTTCCTTGACTGCCTCTGTAAAGAACTATCTCCAAATACGGTCATGTTCTGAAGCAGCGGAGGTATAGGATTTCAGCATATGGCTCAGGGAAGGGGGAGGCACAATTCAACACAAAGCCCTGAGAAATTCCCTAAGTATGATTTTGCAAATATTAATCGCTGAGCTAACATATGGCTTTTGCTGTCACCCTTAGCCCTGGTATCACCCTGGGTATGACGCTAATCACTTTCTTTGGTTCCCGGTGAACTCGAATAACGCCAAGGTTTCGGTGAATTTGGGTAGATTTTACTCTATATTCAAGATGAGTGTCATGGGGAGAGAAGTGTTGCATATGGTTCAGTCGCTGCCCCTCCCACTTCCATTCTTTACCTTTGTTTAACTGCCAGCCGTTGCGCCAACTACCCAGGATTCAAAGACAGAAGAGATACCACCGTGAATCCTCTCATGTACCGTGAGAGGCTGCCCTTTTATGCTATCTGCCTTGATTTATGATAACAGGTTTTAAAACGGATGGCCAGGTAACATTTCCTTCTGAATCGCTTTGAAATTCTTGGTGCAGACCTTGTTCATTATTGCCACTCATTTCAAAAATCACATTCTTCCTGGTGCAAATGGTGTGTGAGCCTCTGACTTTCAGATGCTCAGATGTTGGGAATGGTCAGGAATTTCTTTCTGAAGAGGCAGAAATGTAAGCCACATATTCCATCACAGCTCTGTAAATTTTTATTGATAGGGTACTGACTTTCTGTCTCCCTCTATGGACACTGATCTTTTATTACTAGTTCAATAGATACCTTTCCAATTTTAATATCAATGAAAACTTTTTGGGAGGCAGGGACAATAGTCTAAATAAATCCCACAGGAAAATACTAAACACTCATTTAAGAATCAGGCAGCATCCCCTAGCAAGCATAAAACCTCAAAGTCAAAATGCCTCAAACAGAATCCATGCTGTCACCCCTTCAAACTGCTCCCCTCCTTGCCTTTCCCAATAAACAGCCCCATTATCCTCCAGGCGTTAGCACCAACTTCTCACCTTTCCTTCATTTTCCACATCCAATCCATCATCAAATGTGTCCAAAATTACTTTAAAAGTGAAAGTCACTCTATCAGGTCTGACTTCATGACCCCATGGAATTTTCCAGGCCAGAATACTGGAGTGGGTAGGCTTTCCCTTCTCCAAGGGATCTTCCCATCCCAGGGATTGAAGCCAGGTCTCCCACATCACAGGTGGATTCTTTACCAGCTGAGCTACAAGGGAAGCCCATTACCTCAAAAATAGATCCTAAATCAAGTTGCTTCTCCTAGCCTCCATCTTTACCAAAGTCCTGGCCACCATGTTTATTGACTAGATGCCTGAAATAGCCTCCTGGCTGTTCACTGCACCTCACCACCCCAACTTCTCCATTAACTCACTGCTGCTGAAGTGATCTTTTAAAAACAAAACATGATCACATCACTTCTCCACTTACAACCCTCCAAGGTTTCTCTATGCCTATAAAGTAAAATATAAACTCTGTACTCTGGTTTACAAAACCATGCACAGGATTTCTCTTTCAGACTTTAACTCGTGTAACATGCATTAGGTCAGAAATGGTGCTAAATACCCAACAAGAAACATCTTCCTTAATCATCATGACAATGCTTCATTTCAGTAGAGTAGCTGGCAGAGGGAATGCTAGAGGTGAGGATTTAATAAAGGGAAAGAACTTGCCCAGATGCACACAGCTAGTAACTTCTACAACTGAGATTCACACCCAGTGTTGAACAATTCATTGCATCTTATGTGCCAGACACTAGGCTAAGCCCTTTAACATATTTACTCATTTAACACTTGTATCATAGAATATTACTCAGCCATTAAAAGGAACAAAATTGGGCCCTCTGTAGTGATATTGATGAACCTAAAGACTCACAGAATAAAGTAAGTCAGAAAGAGAGACACAAATATTGCATATTAGCACATATTTATGGAATCTAGAAAAATGCACAGATGGACCTATTTTCAGGGCAGGAATAGAGACGCAGACATAGAGAACAGACTTGTGGACACAGTGGGTGAGGAGAAGGTGAGATGAATTAAGAGGGAAGCATTGACATATATACACTACCATATATAAAATAGCTAGCTAGTGGGAAGTTGATGTTTAAGAGAGGGAACTGAGTTCAGTGCTCTGTGATGATCTAGAGGGGTGGGTTTGGTGGGGGGGTTTGGTGAATCAGACAGCTGATTCACTTCCCTGTACAGTAGAAACTATCACAACATTGTAAAGCAAGTATACTCTAATTTTAAAAAATAAAAGACGTATATGTCATTATTTTTGTAACAACAAATATATTTGAATGCAGCTAATATATTAATAACTGTAAATGGAAAACAACCTCTAAAAATTGTGACTCACTATAGTGTACACCCATAATTTATGTAATATTGTACATCAACTATCAGTTCAGCTCAGTTCAGTTCAGTCGCTCAGTCCTGTCCAACTCTTTGAGACCCCATGAACTGTAGCACGTCAGACTTCCCGGTCCATCACCAACTCCCGGAGGCTACCCAAACCCATGTCCATCGAGTCGGTGATGCCATCCAGCCACCTCATCCTCTGTCGTCCCCTTCTCCTTCTGCCCCCAATCCCTCTCAGCATCAGGGGCTTTTCCAATGAGTCAGTTCTTCGCATCAGGTGGCCAAAGTATTGGAGTTTCAGCTTCAACATCAGTCCTTGCAATGAACACCCAGGACTGATCTCCTTTGGGATGGAATTGTTGGATCTCCTTGCAGTCCAAGCGACTCTCAAGAGTTTTCTTCAACACCACAGTTCAAAAGCATCAATTCTTCAGCACTCAGCCTTTTTCACTGTCCAATTCTCACATCCATACATGACTACAGGAAAAACCATAGCCTTGACTAGACGGACCTTTGTTGGCAAAGTAATGTCTCTGCTTTTCAATATGCTATCTAGGTTGGTCATAACTTTCCTTCCAAGGAGTAAGAGTCTTTTGAGTTCATGGCTGCAATCACCATCTGTAGTGATCTTGGAGCCCCCCAAAATAAAGTCTGACACTGTTTCCACTGTTTCCCCATCTATTTGCCATGAAGTGATGGGACCAGATGGCATGATCTTAGTTTTCTTAATGTTGAGCCTTATGCCAACTTTTTCACTCTCCTCTTTCACTTTCAGCAAGAGGCTCTTTAGTTCCTCTTCACTTTCTGCCACAAGGGTGGTGTCATCTGCATATTTGAGATTATTGATATTTCTCCCAGCAATCTTGATCCCAGCTTGTGCTTCTTCTAGCCCAGCGTTTCTCATAATGTACTCTGCATATAAGTTAAACAAGCAGGGTGACAATATACAGCCTTGACGTACTCCTTTTCCTAATTGGAACCAGTCTGTTGTTCCATGTCCAGTTCTAACTGTTGCTTCCTGACCTGCATACAGGTTTCTCAAGAGAGGTCAGATGGTCTGGTATTCCCATCTCTTTCAGAATGTTCCACAGTTTATTGTGATCCACACAGTCAAAGGCTTTGGCATAGTCAATAAAGCAGAAATAGATGTTTTCTGGAACTCTCTTGCTTTTTGATAATCCAGCAGATGTTGGCAATTTGATCTCTGATTCCTCTGCCTTTTCTAAAACCAACTTGAACATCTGGAAGTTCATGGTTCATGTTTTGCTGAAGCCTGGCTTGGAGAATTTTGAGCATTATTTTACTAGCATGTGAGATGAGTGCAATTGTGCAGTAGTTTGAGCATTCTTTGGCATTGCCTTTTTTTAAAAAAATGTAAAAATAAAATATCAGTTCATGAGTCAAGTGTTATTACCACCTTTATCTTATAGTTAAGGAGACTGAGACTCAAAGAGGTTTCATAGCTAGTTTATGGTCATACAAGCCAATTAACAGCAGAGTCTGAATTTGAATCCAGGCAGGCTGTTTCTCGTTTCATGCTGATAACACCTAGTATTTTGCCACTACCACTGAAATTCTCTACACTTCAGCTTCCTTATCTTTAAAAAGCAATTAAGCTACCTACCTTGGAAGGCTGTTAAAGGATTAAAGGACAATGTATACATGAAATTTGAAAAAAAATTTTAAAACTAAGTTCCATTTAATCACTACAATGAGAAGGGAATGACCCAGGGCTTAATTGTGCGAGATAAAATAAAACTATTAGCTTCCATACTTGACAGTAGATTAAGACTGGGTAAAGGAAATAGAAATAACATCATCTAGAAGATAAATACAGATTCATGCAAATGTTTTTCTTTTTTCATATGAAAGGCTCAGGGAATAAGGGTGGTCAAACTAAAAATATAGATGGCCTAGAATCCAGTATCTTAAATCCGCTAAGCCCAAAGCAATTTGGTTGATGTGAGATCATAATTCCACAATGTTCATTTTCACCTCTTCTGTGTCCTCTCCCACTCCACTAAATATCCAGCCTTCTTGATGCAAACCTAGCAGCCAGAAGAGTGGTGTGATCCCTGGAGGCAGCCCCTTGGCATCTGAATGTGACATGGTACAAGGTCCATGTCCCGCTATCTTTCACAGTTTTATTTGGAGATGATTCACCGCATGGCTCCTGTGGTTCCTGTTCCAGGCAGGGACACAAATGTGACAATCTGACTTGTAAGAAAAATTAATTTTTCTAAATTGGCAACCACCATGACCAGTTGGGGAACTCTCTTCCTTAGCTGCATTCCATGAACTACAGGGAGGAAAAGACAGAACCATCTCAGCAATCTCTCCGTATATCCCCTTAGAGGTAAAGCAGCAGGTGTTAGCAGCAAAAGTGAATGAATCATTCATACTGGTGACTTTGTAGTTGCCAATGCGCCCCCCAACTTGGTCTCTTCCTGTCACTCTGTCTGCTCTATTCAGACCATCAGTCTTCTGATTCTCCAAATCCCCAGCCTCCATTCTAGTCCAGGGACTCCAACACGTGGTCTTCTGCCTGGAACACTATTGACCAAACCTGCTGTGAGTTAATCTGCGCCCACCCTCTGCCTCCTAAAAACAGATGAATTGAAGTCCAAACCTCAATACCTAAGAATGTGACCTTATTTGGAAATAGGATCTGTACAGAGTTAATCAAGTGAAAATCAGGTCATTTGGTGGGCCCTAATCCGATACGACAAATGTCCTTAGGAAAAAAGATAAATTTGGACACAGAGACAGACACACACAGAGAGAAGAATGATGTGAAGAGACAGAGAGAAGATGGTGCTTTCCAAGCCAAGGAACGCCTGAGGAAGCTAGGAAGCCTGAAGCAAATCCTTCCCTGGTGCCTTCAGAGGGCCGACACCTTGGTTGAGGCTTCTGAAATTCAGGACTGTGAAACAATACAATTCTGTTGTTCTAAGTCTCTCAGTCTGTGGTACTTGGTCACAGCAGTCCTTGCTGATGAACATGCTAATCTCTGCCGAGCTCCCTTCTTGTCATCTTTCAGGCTCAGCTTGTTGTTATCCAACATCCTAACTAAAGTACCTCTCTGACAAAGACACACTGTTATATAAAAGATAACTAATAAGGACCTACTGTATATCACGGAGAACTCTACTCAGTGCTATGTAGTGGGGATTTCCCGGTGGCTCGGTGGTAAAGAATCACCTGCCAATGCAGGAGACATGGGTTCAATCCCTGATCTGGGAAGATCCTACATGCCACGGAGCAACTAAGCCCATGCACCACAACTACTGAAGCCCGAGCGCCCTAGACCTTGTGTTCCACAACAGACGAAGTCACTGCCATGAGAAGACTGAGCACCACAACTAAACAGGAGCCTCCACGCTCCACAGCTAGAGAAAGCGTGCACAGCCACAGAGACCTCACAGAGCTAAAAACAAAAACATATTAAAAAAATTAAAGTGGTCATTTAAAAAATATTCTGTAATGACCTATATGGGGAAAGAACCTAAAAAAAAAAAGAATGGATATATTTATATGTATAACTGATTCACTTTGCTATAGAGCAGAGGCTAACACAACATGATAAATCAACTATACTCCAATAAAAGTTAAAGAAACAAACAAATAAAGTGAATCTCCCTCTCTTCCCCAGAAAAGTACTTCTTAACAGGAGGTAGTGTACAGAATGGTGGCTGTAGTTAATAATAATAAATTTGAAAGTTGCTAAGAACATTGTGGACTTCCCTGGTGGCTCAGACAGTAAAACTTCAGCCACCTCAATCTTTCCCGTAAGGCAGGAGACCCAGGAAGATCCATGGGAGAAAGGATATGAAGGTTGCTAAGAGAGTAGGTCTTAAATTTCCTCATCACAAGAAAAAAAATTTTTTTGTAACTATATATGATGATTGATGTTAACTAGACCATTTTGTACTGAACAGTTGACCCTTGAATAACTCAGAGATTCTGAACATCAATCCTTCTTCACAGCAGAAAATCCATGTGTAACTTTACACTTTGTCCTCCGAATCCTCAGTTCCACATCCATGTATTCAATCAAGCTCAGCTGCCAATTTAGAAAAATACAATCCAATGCTGTATTTCTTGAAAAAAATGTATATAAATGAACCAATACAATTCAAACCCATGTTGTTCAAAGGTCAACTATAGACAAATGCTGAATTATTATGTTGTATACTGGAAACCAACATATTATATGCCAATTGAACCTCAGTTTCTAAAAAATCCTAGAATATTCTGATTGAAAAGTCCCACTGAGTGTCAAGAATGGTGAATAGAGAAAGATGCATTAAAGAATACAGACAGACAAAGAATAAAATTTTAAAAAGAAAGAAACAAAAGTCACTCATAGAGAACCATATTTCTCTGGTCTTTTTAAAATTATATACTTTCTCTAAAAAAAACAGGATCATGATTTCGGTATGTTTAGTACATACGTTAGAACTATGCTAAACTCACTTGTCTAAGGTTTCTTCTGTAAATACCATGAGTTTTTCTACATAAACAATCACATCAATTGCTAATACAGCTTTATGGTTTTGAAAGAGGAAGAAAGGGAGAGAGGGAGGAAAGAAAGAGCCTCTGAATATGCTCGTGTCTGCACCTTTCTACTTCCTTCAAAGCAGTAAACACAATCAATACCTATTCAACCTCTTTCACCTGCACTCTGCTTCTCTCACTGTGTCTGTGTATGTGTGGGTAACGTAAATTTCATCAGAGAAAAACTATGATTTTCTTGTTCATGTTTATATTCTAAACATTTGTCATGGCTTCTGGCACATAGTAGTTGTTCAAGAAATAAATATATTTAATGAGATCAGTCCTGGGTGTTCACTGGAAGGATTGATGTTGAAGCTGAAACTCCAACACTTTGGTCACCTGATGCGAAGAGCTGACTCATTTGAAAAGACCCTGATGCTGGGAAAGATTGAGGGCAGGAGGAGACGGGGAATACAGAGGATGAGAAGGTTGGATGGCATCACTGACTCAATGGACATGGATCTGGGTGGACTCCGGGAGTTGGTGACGGACTGGGAGGCCTGGCGTGCTGTGGTTCATGAGGTCGCTAAGAGTCGGGCATGACTGAGCGACTGAGCTGAACTGAATGACTGAAAAAGAACCTGAAAATAAAAACTGAATGCTTTCAAAAACAACAAAACAACAAATGCGAATGAGTAAGTGCAAATAATGCTGTCTGAGACATGTCCTAGAAGTTTGATTGAGACTGTTCCACTAGAATGTAATTTTAAAATGTGGCCCAAATGAAAATCTGCCCCAAACCAGGATATGATCCTTCTCTTTCTCCTCTTGCCAACCATCTCAAAACTTTTTGACTCATGTTACATTTTACCAGACTAGAGAGTTTGTAGGGAGCCATTCGATATTCATTTGGAGCCTCTGGGAGTCTTGCTGAGGCAGCCTCTGTGGGTTTCTTCCTTACTAGGTGGGAAAAAATTGATCAAACAAGAGAGTGCTTCGTGAGATGTCAGAGAGAGTGAAGGGAATAGGAGAAAAGCTTGGCTGTTATTTACCAGCCCCTGCTGGCAACTTCATGCCTAGAAAATCAGCTTTAGGGAAGGGAGACTTATAAAAGCCGCCTCTCATTGCCCATAGCTCAAAAGGTCAGCATCAAATAAATGCTAACATAGCACAGAAAATTTCTGAAAAGCTCCTCTCTCCTTAGATCTATATCCAACATGCAAATGTAGCAATGTCTTATTTTTCCTTCTTAAACCACTCACTTTCACACCGGCAGTGGTAATGTTTTTTTTAAGTTAAACCAACAGATATTTATTGAACATCTACTATGTGTCAGCACCAGTTAAAGGTACTGACAATAGAGCATTGAACAAAACCCCCGAAGTCCCAGATGTCTGGATCTGACATTCTAGTGGGTGAGATAAACAATAAACAAAAAACATGTCAGATGGTGATTCATCATGTAGTTTTAATTTTCCAGGCCCTTCTCTTTTGAATGTGAAAAGGGGTGCTTCATGATTATTCTAGGACAAAACAAGTGTTAAGTAAGACTGTCCTAAGCAAAAGTAGGCATTTAGTCACCCTAGGAATGAAGAAAAATATAACTAGTATGCTCACAGAAATGGTGACACACAAGCAAGAATCAGAAGACCTAGATTCTTGATTTTAATTGTCTTCCCATGTTACCTTTAGCTCGTCACCTCAATTTCTATGAGCCATTTTCCTCCAATCATTAACTAGTTGTTAACAATCTGCCACCTGTATCATTTGGCGAATTCAATGAGTTCTGTCTTCAGAGTACACAGACTCTATAGAGGAACGATACATAGCCTAGAAACCTGGGTTCCATTTGTCGGGCCTCAGAGCAATATGTCCTAAAATAAGCAAAGATGGCACGTTGGTCATTTTGAAATAGGGTTATTTAAGAAATGGGCTTCCCTGGTGGCTCAGGCAGTAAAGAATCTGCCTGCAATGCAGGAAACCCAGGTTTGATCCCTGGATCGGAAAGATCCCCTGGAGAAGAGAATGGCTACCAACTCCAGTATTCTTGCCTGGGAAATCCCATGGACAGAGAAGCCTGGAGGGCTACAGTTCATAAGGTCACAAGAGTTGGGAACAACTAAGAGACTAACACTTTTTTTCTTTAAGAAATGGCCAACACAAAATGGCTACTTTGACCTTCTCCTCTGTCTCCCTAAAAGCAGGAAGTAAACCTTGTATGTAAAAGCCACCCTCCCTGCAGAGAAGAGAGGAGGAAGAGATGGGGAATTCAGACCAAGAAGTCTATATATACAAACCGTGCTCTTCTTTAACTTACCATCCCAAGCTCAAACTCTGGTTAGATTCACTAAACACCCAAGCTTACATTTCTTTGTCCTGCCAGTTCCTCACAAATTTATCATTTACTTGTCTAGAAAGTAATAAAAGCTGCCTGCTCTGGCCAGTTTCCCACACAGGTATATATATTTTTTTCATTATTGGGAGGTGATCATGTATTCCACATATAAAATTCGTATCATTTGTGTGTAGCCTCCTTTGTCATTCAGTGGGTTGGGAGGGGCCCCACTTTAAAACGAATTTGCTGGGAGGAAGTAAGCCTGGTCTGAGTACTTTGCAGACACTGCCACCCACCTGCCAAAGTGAGGTCAAGGAGGACTTGCTGTTAAAATCCTTCAGATTCATCTGTAGGGGATTCAAAGTGCTGATCAAAAACCTAGATGAGGTGAGGTTTTTCAAATTAGAAAAAATGGCTCTGGAGGTTACTGGAAATCACTCTGAGGAAGGAAGAGCATTTGATGGCGATGGCATCACTCCTGCAGGGGTGGGAGTGGACTCGAGGTGGGGAGAGTGCTGAGGTTGTTTTGTGTTTGGCTTGAGTTGGCGTCTTCTGATTTGACAGGGGTGAGGCCTGGACAGGGGAGCAAGCTTCCGCCCCCAATGGTGGTACATGAATGCCAACCAGCCTCAGCTTGGATGATCCCACCAGAAGTTCATCGGCGGGATGCGATGCTGAGCCACGAAGGACCAGCCTTTGGGTTGCAAGTCTGGATACAGACTGGAGATGACTAAGGAGCTGGGTGAGGCTGGGGCAGGATGAGATGGGGCAGCTGAATTCCTGGCACTTAGGCTAACCTGCTAGAGGTTGAAAGCAGCTTAGGGCAAAGCTCACCAGAAGAGCCCTGTCCCTGGGGCTTAGGGTCATTTGAGATCCATTTTTGAGGAAAAGGAAACAACAAAATTGCACGAAAAATTGTTCCTATGGAAAAAAATGACATCTGTTCAAAACAAAATAATCGGCAATCACACATTTTCTTTTCAGTATGAAAATATTATTAGCATAATTGGTTTCTGCAGGGCTGCCATTGGGACACTGGGCAGGGGGAGTCATGCGCCTTACCCCAGCTTCTGATTGTTATTTCACGGCAATAGAAAGCCATGAAATAACAATTTTCACTGAAATGGGTCGAGATAACCGGTCCCCTTTCTGCCTATGGCTTTTTAAAACGGTGTCCCTGCTGCTACCCAGATTTCTGGATACTGGTCTCCCAGGGGTCACATATTTGCAGCATTATCATCCAGGGACCAAAAGCCCACCTGGGAGAAGATGTCCAACAACGGTAAAAATTTTCATCTTGAACTTCTATTCTGGATCTCACTGTTAAAAGGCACATGACCAAAACAAGAAAAAACCAGAGGAAAGCATAGGGAAGGTCATAGAAACAAAGATGGAAGGAGAATGTAAAGCCAGGGGACACCATGATAACTGAAGGGTCTAGGGACATTTATCTTGGAGAACAAAATGTGTTATGAGCTATGGGTTTCAGGAGGAAGGAACTAAAGCCAGTGAGTATGATATTATTTTTTTTATTAGTTTTGCCAAACAATGACATGATATCACCATGGGTTTACATATGCTCCCCCTCCAGAACCAGACTCTGGCTCAACCTATAGAACTTTTAAAATTCTGAAATGATCTCATACTGAGATGCACCCTCTTGGAAGCAGCTGACCAGCCTGGGTGAGAACAAGCCCCTCCCTAGCCTGTTCTAGGGTGGGGTCTTTAGACTGGTCTATAGACTGGGCAGCCTTCAGCCCTGAGGGTAAGTGATTTTATAAAACTTACAAAAAGTGGGCCAAAGAACTTAACAGACATTTCTCCAAAGAAGACATAAAAATGGCTAACAAACACATGAAAAGATGCTCAACATCACTCATTATCAGAGAAATGCAAATCAACACCACAATGAGGTACCACTTTACACCAGTCAGAATGGCTGTAATCCAAAAATCTACAAGCAGTAAATGCTGGAGAGGACGTGGAGAAAAGGGAACCCTCTTACACTGTTGGTGGGAATGCAAACTAGTACAGCCACTATGGAAAACAGTGTGGAGGTTCCTTAAAAAACTGCAAATAGACCTGCCATATGACCCAGCAATCCCACTGCTGGGCATATACACCGAGGAAACCAGAATTGAAAGAGCCGCATGTACCCAAATGTTCATTGCTGCATTGTTTACAATAGCCAGGACATGGAAGCAACCTAGATGCCCATCAACTGACGAATGGATAAGCAAGCTGTGGTACATATACACAATGGAATATTACTCAACATTAAAAAAAAATTCATTTGAATCAGTTCTACTCAGATGGACGGAACTGGAGCCCATTATCCAGAGTGAAGTAAGCCAGAAGCAAAAACAACAATACAGTGTACTAACGCATATATATGGAATTTAGAAAGACGGTAACGAGAACCCAGCATGCGAGACCGCAAAAGGAACGCAGATGTATAGAATAGACTCGTGGACTCTGTGGATGAGGGCAGCGGTGGGATGATATGGGAGAATGGCATTGAAACATGTTAATTATCATATGTCTAATCAATCGCCAGCCCAGGATTGATGCTCGGGGCTGGTGCATCGAGACTTCCTGGGGGAGGGAGGAGGGAGGGAGGAGGGAGGGGGGTTCTGGAGGGGGAGCATATGTAAACCCATGGCGATATCATGTCATTGTATGGCAAAACTAATAAAAAAAAAAAAAAACTTACCTCAAAGTCCAGCCTGTCTCACTTAACCAGTTTGGGATTCAGAGGTATCATTTCTAGACCTTTTAATTTGTAGAACACTACCCCTACCCACCCTGCCAAAGATGTCTACCTGTACTGGTGAGGGAAATTCAATAGCTGGGCACCTCTGTTCTTTTCATGTTAAGATTCCCTTGCCCCAAGGTTCATTTGGCATAAAGAAGTAGCTGCTCTGTCGAATCATTCTCTGTCCCTCCTCTAAGGTACCAATGTCTAGTCAGCCTAACAGGCTCTGAGAAGTTAAGAGCCATCCCATCTCTGACTTCTTATCATCCATCTGCAGGGTAAAGCTCAAACTTGGTCCAGGAAATCTTCCACGACCCGTCATCTGCCGCCTGAAGGCTCATTTACTTTTCTCTCTCTCCTCGCCCCATACTCCTATTACAATTCTGTCAAGAGCTTCTGAGCACTTCTGAAGAAGTCCCTCCTCTGAGATTCTTGTATAATATATGGATTTGTATAATAAACCTGTTTCCACAATTTTACTTCTCATACCATACTCCAAATATCCTATCCAATTGTGGGCTCCTTGAGAGAAAGACTTGAAGTATTCACATCTAAATGTCTATTATCTAATATATCACTGGCATACCGCAAGTAGACCCACAAAATATACTTTAAATGAATCAAATATAACCAGAGTATCATGAAATTGAATATACAGCTTTCAAAGTCAGAGACAACAGCCTTTTTATAGCTATTAAATGTCTACAAAAACTCTGTAAATACAGTTTTTAAAAAATATTGTTTGCAACTCAGTAAATGGATATATTGTCTTTTGCATAAATATTTTATTCTTCTCAAACTATATTAAATGCACTTTATTGGAAGATATTGTTTATTTGACAATATTAATATATCAATATTTTTGGTCACATATGTTGTCTTCCAGCTTTTCTTCTCTCCTCTCCTTAATCTTAGCTATTTCTTCCATCCTTCAATTTCAGCCTATTGTTCATCTCTGGTAACTAAGCTAAGTTGCTCTTCATCTCCTCTTGAAGTCTTCCTTTCTCTTCTTCTAAAACGTTTTACTTATTTTTTAATTGGGGGATAACTGCTTTACAACATTGTGTTAATTTCTGCAGTAAAGTAATGTGAGTCAGCCATTGGTGTACATATACCCCTCCCTCTTGATCCTCCCACCCACCTAGATTATCAGAGAACACTGTGCTATACAGCAGCTTCCCGCCAGCTGTCTATTTTACACATGGCAGTGTCCATATGCAGCGCTACTCTCTGTTTGTCCCACCCTCTCCTTCACCTTCCCTGTATTAGATGCCAGAAATAGTGAGTTTTATGCTGAAGACACAGAAGTTAAGGGAACATGTTTTTCATTTAATGATCTCATCAGTAGTAGGGAGAGCAGAGAAGTAACTAAAGTATGGTGGTGTGGGATGAGGGAGTGGTTAAGGATGGCGAGTTACAGGAAAGCCAAGATACCACCTTAAAGAAGATATCCTGGAATGTTTTCCAGAAGAGGTGATGCTCCACTCCATTTCAATATCCTACCATCAACTGGATATGGGGCCCAAACCCCATAACGGGAATCAACATATTCTACAAATGGAAAAGTCAACTTCTATGTCCCAAATGAAAAAATTCCTACAACACTGGTTATGGGAGTCATAAGCATTTATTCCTGTAGGAGTCTATGATAATTGCATCTCTTCATTCTAGTGATCTTCACCATGGGTTATTAATTGCTGAAGGGCCATATTGCTCTTTTAGTAATTCATATCAACTGTTCAAAGGGGTAGAGAAACAGTGAGGGCAGATATGAACACAGACTGGTTTCTCTAACTTAAATGGTCAATGATGGAAAAAACTGACTGAATAAATAGCAATGTATCCATAAGATGAAATATTCAAAGTTCTATGAAAATAATGACAAAGATCTACATTTATTGACTTGGAAATATGTACACAACATAATTTTAGGCACAGAATACACAGTACCGTTTTCCTTAGGTGACCTGTGCACCATCTTAGGTGTGCTTAAGAAGACCTACAAAGTTATCCGAGCAGGATATTAATCAAAATGCACCATTTTTGCATGCCCTGGATGGAAAATTTATGTTGCATTTATCTTTCTTCTTTGTACAGTTGTGGACTTATTTGATTTTTTTAAATTAGTATGTCACCAATTTAAAATAGATGATCAGCAAAGACCTGGATAGCACATGGAACTCTGCTCAGTGTTACGTAGCAGCCTGGATGGGAGGGGAGTTTGAGGGAGACCTTTGCTGTTCACCAGAAACTACCACATTGTTAATCAGCTATATCCCAACACAAAACAAAACGTTTTAAAAAAATGAACAGTATGTCACTGTATGTGACATATGTCCAGTACAGTATGTCACTGGAAGAGCAGCAGTAGCATGTAAGAGCAGGGCTCCAGAATCCATTAAACTCAAGCTCTTTCATTTACTAACTTGAAGACAGGCAAGCAGCCAACCCTGTTTCTGCTTCAATTCCTCCTCTGTGAAATAGGAGTGCGTGTGTGCTAAGTCGCCTCAGTGTCCGACTCTTTGTGACCCCGTGGACTGTAGCCCGCCAGGCTCCTCTGTCCGTGGGATTTTCCAGGCAAGAATACTGGAGTGGGTTGCCATACCCTCCTCCAGAGGATCTTCCCGACCCAGGGATCAAACCCACATCTCTTATGTCTCCTGCATTGGCAGGTGGGTTCTTTACCACTAGCGCCACCTGGGAAGCCTGTGAAACAGGAGTAATGGTACCTAACTCGAAGAGATGGTCTGAGAATTGAGAAATAGGCAGAGTATGCTTAGAATGGTCCTGGGAACCAAACTGTTTAAAGAATTTTAATAATTGGTACAAAGATATATTACATTATATTATATTTATCATTATAACAAAAGCAATACAAATATAATTTAAATTATAAGGCTCACTCCTTTACCTTCTTCAAATCTTGAGTCAAATTTCATCTCATAACACTTTCCTGACCAACCTATAACTGCAAACAACTGCCCCACCCTCGCCAATGTAGGCACTTTTTCTCCCTCCTTTTTTCCTCCATAATGTCTTACCCTATTTTATTTTTCTCCTTAGCACTCATCACAATCTAACACACTATGTTATTTATTTATTCATTCATTCATTCATCCATTCTGTTTACTATTGGTCTCTGCCCAGTAGAATCTCAGGCCCATGAAAATCAAGATTCTTGTTTATTTATTGATGTATCCTCAGCACCTACAACAATGTTGGCACATGGTCGATACTCAATAAACATTTGCTGAATGAACGAATGTTGATAAAAAGCTTTCAATGACCCGATACATGATATATACCAAACATATCCATTCAATTTGTCTTTTAGTAGAAAGTGCCTTGGCCAAACATATTCACTTAATGAAATCACATCAGGCAATCTGAACTAGAGATGGAGTTTGATCCTAGGGGGGCCCATAAATAGCTAGAGGATGGCACACAAGTGGTATCTCTCTCTTACTCGATGAGGGAAATGGTAAATAAGCATGCCAACCAGACTGGCCTCTTCTGAGCCTTTTTCTAAAGACCATCACAAGGATGAGCCAGGTGATTAAGGGAAAAGAAAAGACTCACAGAAAGAAGAGAAGGCATAAAATGGAATGTTAAGACAGAGAGAGAAAAACTGATTAGTGTTTCCTCAACCTCTAACAGCTCTCAGTTCCAAGTCCAGGTCGAAGTTGCCAGTCAAGAATGCAAAATCTCCTTTGTTGCTGGTTTTTTGTTGGCTGTCTTGCTTCCTTTATGTGAACTGAATTGGTTTCTGATCCTTAGAATAAAAAGAACTAAGTTAACAATTGAAGACTGGTTAACTAGAATAAGCAGTATAGAAAACTGTACTGAGTTTATCACAGTTAATATTATTATTATTACTTTTAATATGCTTAGGAAAAAGAAGGCTAGAAGGGAATGAGCCATCTTCTCAGTTTCTTCTGAATAATAATTAAGTTATGATTATTTTTCTTTTGTAATGTATTCTAATATTTGTCTTCCAAATTTGCCACAATGGGAATGCTAAGCACGAACATTTTAGGCACTTAAATACCACCATAGAGTATGTACTCAATATTTTCATCATTGCTTATTCATTTATTTATAAAAAAACTCAAATGAAGCACCAACTATTTGCCTCCTACCTCTACAGAATAGTAAGATGATGTCATTAGTAAGTTTCAAGAGTTATTTTGAATCACTGGCCAGGGTTTCCTTGAAAATTAATATTATATTCTAAAACTATTGTGAATTCTAATAATCCCTTCTGATGTAAAAATTAATTGCTCTTGAGAAGGACAAGGTGTGGGAAAGCCCTTTTCAGCTCTACCTTTAAGGATGATACTCAGATTCTGATGTTTTTACCTGTGGAAGAAGATGAAGGTCGAAGTGTTAATTCCACTATCATTAATATTATGATTCTAATTATTATCATTATACATTTTTATAGCATCTTTCATCTTAGAGTCTCACAGTAACTAACTGCTTTGTCTAGGAACTGATTAGCTCTGCCTTGAGTCTGATGAAAATTTCTAGATGAAAAATAAAGGAGATTGTCATAATGGAGTTCACATATCAGTCAGTGAAGTGGAATGAAACTAACGTGGTTGGTTTCACCTTCTTTTAAATTCGATATAATCAGAGCTGAACAGAGACTGACTGAAAAGTCCTGAAATCATCTCCCCCAGAATGTGAAGACTGACAGTATCTGATCCGGCCGTTCCAGTGAGTGCATTCAATTTTGAAAGGCCAGTTAGATAAGGTAATATTGGCACAACTTTCCAGATATCTACTCCCCAATTAACAATGTCATTTTGTGTTTTTCTAAGTGAGGACTGGGAAACTTGCCTTGGCGTTACTGGCCTCTGCTTGGAGCTTATAGTTTTCATAGACAGTGACTGCTCCAATTCTACAGCTTTGGAAGGATGTGGGGAGAGGTGATGGAAGGTGATGATGGGAAGAATAAGAATAATAATATAGAGATGAGCACCATGGCCAGACGATTCCTTCAGGCCCTACTATGCTCAAGTTTCTACTTTATGGGAACCCATATTTTCGTTAAGAAGACAGACCTCTATCTGGACACACTAATAACAGTCAACTACAAGCGTTTCTCTTGTGATTTTATTTGACTTTGCACTGACTGAGAAGACAAAAAGGAAAAGAGAGGAACAAAAATAAACAATTTCAGACCTGGCACAGACTTCAGCAACCATGTTGCCCACTTCATTGTGGTCATTAACAAACAAGTTACAGACACTTGGCAAATTTTTAGCTTCTGCATGTAAATCCATGTATGATGAGGGGGATATACATGTGCTAAACATTTATATGTGTAAAAACTTTAGATGTTATACCCGCCCTATTTTTTGTCCCCCAAAACTTCTCTGGAACCGAAAATGAGTTTCTAATATAGAGGATATTAGAGAATTAACTCAAGGAAAAAAATCAAGACAACATAATAGTATTAATTTACAGTGGTTGTTATGGCCTATAGATGATACCTTATCTTAAATTCCAATGATCCACCCTCTCATTATATCAATCTACAGTTCAGACTGATATAACGATCAATCAGCCTACTTCAAAGCTTACCAGTCATTTGAATCCTAGCCAATTGTCTACCTTTTCACCCCCTCTTTTCTTGATAGCTACTGGAGGAACAGTCATACTTCATGCCTGTTCTGATCTAGGAGACCATAGCCAGGGGGCATTTTTGGTATGGTTTTTCTATTCTGTAGTAAGACTCCACAAAGAAATGGTTGGAGTGTCCACTATCAGACACTTTGACATCGGTTTCCATATAAATACTATACACCAGCCACTGAGCCTACTTTTGGCTCCTCCAAGAAGGTTGGATGCTGAACCATCAATAACTGACAACAATGACAAGAAGATAGAGCTATCTGATGAGAACCTTATGGAAGCTGTCACAAGAAAGAGCTTATCTTTTCTGAACACTTGCAGTGTTTCTCCTGCAGAATATGTCTTGAGTGAAAAGTAATCATGTCCACTTGTTTAATTGATGGAGAGTCCATGTATTCAAATTTTATCTGGACAAACTCAGAGAAAGGAATAGACATCGTCTGTATGGTTGTGTGGCAATGGGGGTTGCAGGGTAAATATCTCCAATATCAAACAGACTGAATTTTTGGGAGCCAGACAAAAGTAAGTTGAGGAGACATTTAGAGACTTACAAAATATGCAAACACATAGACATATATATACTTATATACATTTACATTTAGTACAGATTTATATATAATAGCTAAGAAGTGGGAAGCAACTCAAATGTTCATAACAGGAGAATGGCATATTCATACATGAATATACATTGTATGAATTATTGATTGACTCATACATTGATTTACATTATATGAATAGCATATTCACACAGTTTGATATGTTATGGTTTATTAATACAATGGAACACTATTTCGCAATTTTAAGAAGTAGCAAACTATTGATACATCAGCAACACAGATGAATCTCAAAATGAAATTTTGAGAAAAAAGTCAGAGACAAAGGAGTACAAACTGAATGATTCTATTTATACTGAATTCCAAGAACAGGCAAAATGAATGCAATAAATTATTGAATAGTGCTCCTACTTGGGACACAAATAGCTGTACCCCTCATTTTACACATAATGAAAATCGAAGTTGCTGAAGCAGATTGGCAATGTTACGAGAATAATTAGCAACAAACCTGAGATGTGAATTCCCAGACATAAACTGTCTCCTCTTGGCTCTTATTTATCCAGTGACTACATGTTTATGGAGCCTTCTCTTTATTCCAGGTGCTGTGCTAGGCATGAAAATCAAATAATAAAAATAAACTTCCCCCATGCCCTAACTGACAATCAAGCATAGAATGCAAAAAATATACTTTTTTGCAAATAGATGTACTGGATTCATAGTGTGTAGAATAAAACTTATAGTGTATAGGTTGCTCATATTACCCCTTTAAACCCTGACTTTAAACTTACCCAGGAATCTACCTAGCAACAACTTCAGTCCTTGGGTCATAATTTTTTCTAAGAAGAACACAGAGGCTGAAGGTCTATCCTTTAAATGCAGCTTGTGTGAAAAGAGGCTGCCATTTTCTGGCATATTTCCACTTCATTCCCCAAAGTAAAGTCTCCCAGGCTTTGGGAAATCTATGAATTCATTTCTTCTCTCTTTATCCTAGGCAGCAGCTGTCATTACCTTGTTACAAGGTAAGCTATAGCTATTTTAGTACCTCTACTCGTTTCCCTCACAGTGTTGTGAACTCCTTGAAGACAGAGTATTATTTCATTCATCTCAATATCAACTGGGCATACATCCCCAAGTGCCTGTCCCCTGAACACTACACCATGCTTGGTAATCTGGGTCCTTTCCATCATCTACTGCTATTTTCTTTTTTTTTTTTTCTTACTCAAGCACATGTGTACCAAATATATAGGTTTTATAGCCAAATACAGAGCTTCCCCAGTGGCTCAGTGGTAAGGAATCCACCTGAAATGCAAGAAACTTGCAGGAGACATGGGTTCAATCCCCGGGTTGGGAAGATCCCCTGGAGAAGGAAATGGCAGCCCACTGCAGTATTCTTGCCTGGGAAATCCCATGGACAGAAGAGCCTGGCAGGCTACAGTCCATGGGGTAACAAAAAGTCAGACATGACAGACTGACTAAACAACAACAACAGTAGCCATATATATCATATGCTCGGAAGGAATAATGGCCCCAGTGAAGGCTTAGATCTAACATAGGACAGGTATAAATTGATCTTGAAATAGACCAGAATTCTGAAACCTCAAATTTTCTCCCATGACCTCGGAATCACCCATTCTAGTTCATCGTCATCCCTACCGCATCAACCTAGAAATCAAGTCAAACCTCAGGCTCTTGAAAGAAGGAGATAATGTGGAAAGGATAAAGCTTTCTCTGTTTCAGCACATTGCACCTGGCCTCCTGGAGCCAGTCACCCGAACAAACAGGGAAGCAAATATTCCTTAGGGTTAAACTCTAAATTTCTCATGTGAAATTACAAAATACAGTGGAGTAAAAATGGAAGATAATCCTTGGAATCTGTATCCTGGAAGATAATATCACAGAAGCTCATATGAGATGCCAAATACTGCACACGCTGTGACAAAGGAGCCACTGAAAAAAACAGACAGCGCAGACTGAGTGTTTGCTGTCAGAAAGACAAAGAAAAGCCTAAATGTTTGGGGTTTTTTTTTTCTCCTTTTCTCTCCTGTGCAACAGTGTTGAATGAGCTAATGGAAAGGACAGAAATGATGCATGTGATAATCTGATCCACGAATGTGATGGGAACGAATGCCTGGCAAGTCGCTAGTGGCCCAAACACTAATAGCCAACCCTCCTCCCATCCCTCTTCTACCATCATTTAACCAAAATGTTGCATTGGAGCATCAAGCATGATAAAATAAAAGAAGGCTTTAAGATTTTCTTGCTATTATTCTTACTATATTTTATTTTATTTTTTGGCCATGCCACTTGGCATGTGGGATCTTCATTCCCTGATAGGGAATGAACCCTGGCCCCCTGCATTGGAAGCTCAGAGTCTTAACCACTGGACCAGGGAAGCCCCACTATTATTCTTTGTTTTCCATTTGTAATTTTTCAAAAGCATAACATATCACTGAAAACATATTTGAATTTCAACCTAACAGTTGAAACAAACTTTTAAACCCAGATGTATGATTACTCTTTTGCCATGAGCATGTGTTTAGCTTAAGAATATTTATTCAAGAACCAAGAAATAGCTCTAGGCTCTTCTGTTTTTCATGCTCAGTCACAAGTTACAAAGAACCTTCATTATGAAAATTTAATTGAGCCACGTGGTTTTGTGTCAATATGCATTCTGAAATACTTGGCTTCTGCCAGTTGGAAAGATATTATTCTTAGTTAGGTTTATAAAATCCTACAACTTTAATTCTTCTCTACCATTCTGAAATAGATCTGTTTTTTTGCAAATTGAGTAAGTAGAATTTATTTTTTTCCTTGTAACTGTTTTATTTTCCTAAAAAATATGTGCAACGTGGAAAGTGAAGCAGGACTGGAATAAATGGCTGTCAACTCAACAAACCTTAAGTAAATTTTATGCCTGGTGCTGCCATTGGTATTCAATATCACTAGATATTTTACCTTGAATAATCACTGATGGACATTGATTTTGCCTTTGCTCTTCACAGCACAGCAAAATTAATGTGAAAGTCAGACTCAAATGAGTCCCAATGGTGTTCTCGGATCTCTGCTGAGAAGCACATCTCAAATACAGAAGAAATGGCAACCAGCTGAGACCCCGTGTATCTTGTATTGTAACAATTAATGGATATGAACAGCCCTCACAGGAGAGCTCAGGTTACCTTTCTATCAACTTTGGAGGTGAGAGTCTGAAACAGTTCATTGAGGTTAATATGTAGTGGGTTTATGATTTGATTAATCCCCACCAATTAAAACAACGATGTTTCTCTTTTTTCACATTGTATTTTTGTAATTATTCTTTGGGGTACGTGGATATAACAGTGAAACATCAACAAGGGTGCAATAATTGCATAGGAGTTTAAAGTCAGGGGAAAAATACATTTTTCTGAATGTAATTTTTAAAAAGGAGAGAGAAAGAGGATGTAATGCAGTGTTTAATGGGAATGTAGCAGTAACTCCTTGCCCTTGATTCAGGAAATCATACTGGTGATGTGACATGTTGACATTGTCTAAAACACCATTTGGTTCAAATTAATTCAGATCATGTGACAGAAGAATGAAAAAAAAATGAGCAACTATCCTAGGTGTGGTAGTGGTTTGGTCACTAAGTTGTATCTGATTCTTGTGACTCCATGGACTGTGGCTGCTCTGTCCATGGGATTTCCCAGGCAAGAATACTGGAGTGGGCTGCCATTTCCTTCTCCAGGGAATCTTCCAAACCCAGGGATCAAACCAGCATCTCCTGCATGGCAGGCAGATTCTTTGCCAATTGAGCTACCAGAGAACTTTGGACTACTATAGCTGGTGATTTTTTTATAGATAGAGAATGTTTCTTCTTTGCTTTCTTCTCTAATTCAGCTCACTGGGGAGAGCAGTGGGTAAGTTCTTGGTAAATTTTGAAGTGTAACAAATAAAAGACTTACAGTTCATTACCTATGTGTCAGAGGAGTAACAATACCTGACTTTCAGATGTAGTTGGTGCCCTATTCCTGAGCCCTGGGCCATCACTTCTTGGCTTCTTACTCTCCAATGGCATTTTATGCCAAACACGTGATTTTTCTCATTGCACAAAGATTTCTGACCCAGACAGGTAAGCCATTACTGCTAAGTCTGTAATGTTGCTAGAAACAGCCCTTGATGAATGACAACAGGATTTAGAGGAAAATAACTTCATGTTCTCAGATCTTGGGCTGGCCGGGGGTGGGGGTGGGGGGCAGCTTTGAGCATTACTCAGCAACATCATCCAGAGTTTCTTAGTGAGATTAATCCAAGGACTCCTAACAATAATCATTTGATTTATGCACGCTATATTTTTTCCTTTCTCTCACTTTTGCCCTTCCCTGCTGGTGCCTCCTGGAATCACCTTCCAAGTGCTTCATGTTGTCACAGGTCTGCTTCTAGAGTAATACAGATTAAAACATGTGGTTTGGCAACATTCCTCAGGATACTTAAAAAAAAAAAAAGATGGTACATGGCATTTATGCCACATCATGTTTTACAAGGCACTGCAAATGAGCAGTTGTGATGCTCAGTCACAGTACCTACAGCTTAACACCTATTCATTGCATCAACATGTTTCAAGTATTTGTATTAACTGCACATGTCCTGTAGGAGTTGGTGTTGTATTTATAGCACCTGCTCCTGGAAGGGATAGGCTACCCACTCCAGGATGCTTGGGTTTTCCTGGTGGCTCAGCTGATAAAGAACCCACCTGCAATGCAGGAGACCTGGGTTCAAATCTTGGTTGGGAAGATCCCCTGGAAAACGGAACGGCTACCCACTCCAGAATTCTGGCCTGGAGAATTCCATGGGCTACACAGAGAGTCGGACATGACTGAGCGACTTTCACCAGGACTAACCCAGTGATCACAAAAGCAAAAATGTTCTACATGGTTAATCAGATTGCTTCATGGACAGTGTGGAAACCAAATCCAATCATTTATCTTCAGTGCTTTACTTGTCCAGTCTTATCTCTTGAGCTGTCTGTGCAGCATGCACTGAAGAGGAGATTTGGCAATTATTTGATATAACTTAATCAAAATAAATGGCAAATCAAATAATGCAAGGCATAAAGTTACATAGAGACTAGATTTCATCTGTGTTGGTGCCACAACTGCCAAATTACAACTTTAATCTCTCCTGAACCTTTACTTCTCTTAATGGAACTAGTTGTAGTATCACTGGATTTTTGTTTTACCATTTTTCACATTCAACAGAGTTTTGATAAATTGAATTGATTCTCTGATCCTCAGTCTATCTCGGTGTTTTTGAAATATGTTATGTCAAATATTAAGACTAGATTATCTCTATTTTTAAAATAAATGTTCCCATTAATAACCAATGAAAGAAGAGGAGACAAACACAGAAGTCAAGGATCCTTGAAGCTATATACTGCTAGCCAAATTTATTACCAATTGTGTGGCCTCGAACAACATTTTTGATCCTTCTAGGTCATTTTTTATCTATATGATGAGAATAACAATACCTAACTTTCAGGGGCTTTATGATAATTAGCAAGAATATATTTAATATTGCTAAACACATTGTGAGCGCACAGAGCTATAATTATTGTTTTGGTATTGCTCAATCTTCCCAGGCTAATTTCTAGTCCAACTGTATTCATTGCCTCTAAAACTGATTATGCTTCTTTGGAACGTTTTGCATTCCATGTTTCTCTCAATTCACACAGGACCAGTTCTAGCCAAGGCTTTCATACGCTTACAATTTCAATCAAGTCAACAAATAAAACTTTGCATGGGCAACTCATGAGGTAGAACTGGAGGTGCTTGTTTCTCTAAGTGAAATGGTTTCCATGGAAAGAAAATATAATTTTAAGATAAACTTAACAATTTAATTAAATGTAATGTGTTACTAATCTAGGAAGAAAATTAAATCTGAAATTATTATTCTTGAGTTTATGTTTTAGAATTCAGCCTGTTAAACTGCCAGCTGCAAAAATTGCTATTATAGCATTTCAAAGATTAAGTGAGATAACATAATTAAAGCACCTAGCACAATGGTTGGCAGAAGAGACATTCAAATAAGTATGACAACTTCTTAACAAAATAAAACTATGAAACTGTTTTATATCACAGGACAAAATACTTTGGATTGACATATACTACTTTATCCTAATATTATAAGTCAGGGATATTAAATATGTAACATATTCTTACTCATTTAAGACCCAGAGACATCATTCATAAGGAAACAGAATTTTAAACACCTTCACTTTTTTGCCCATAAACTGCACTTCCCTTTCTGTCTTGAAACTAAACAGCTGGAAAATATCCCCAACCAACCTCTAATTTTCAGTGATTTAAATTTAAGATTTTTGTTTCAGGGAGAATAAAATAAAATATCCTATCATGGTATGATGCATCTCACAACATACAGCCCAATTTGTATAAATGATCCAGGCTCACAAAACACAATTTCATTCTAGAAAGTATTCCTAAACTTGAAATTTGGGATTTGTATTCCAAGAAGGCAGGTAATGCAATGAAGATGAGAGATCTTTTCTATCTTATTAAATGTCAAAAAAATTACATTTTACTTATTTTTTATAATTTTTATTGGACTATATTTGATTTACAATGTTGTATTAGGTGATGTGCAGTAAAGTGAATCAGTTACACATATAAGTACATATGCTCAATTTTTAGATTTTTCTTCCCATATAGGCCACTACAAAGTATTATGTAGAGTTCCCTGTGCTATACAATAGGTCCTTATTAGTTATCTATTCTACATATTTGCTGTTTAGTCGCTAAGTCATGTCTGACGCTTCTGCGATCCCATGGACTGCAGCCTGCCAGGCTCCTCCATCCATGGGGTTTTCCCACTAAGAACACTGGAGTGGGTTGCCATTTCCTTCTCTAGGGGTTTGAACCTGCACATAGGGGATGCAGGGGGATTCTTTGCCATTGAGCCACCAGGGAAGCCCCATCCTAGTGTGTACATGTCAGTTCCAGTCTTCCCTTACCCCTATGGAGCCATAAGTTTGTTTTTTATATCTGTAACTATTTCTGTTTTATAGATAAGTTCATTTTTACCCTTGTTTCTACATTTCACATATAAGCAATATTATATGATATTTCTCTTTCTCTGTCTGACTTATTTCACTTATTATGACAATCTCTAGGTCGATCCATATTGCTGCAAATAGCATTATTTCCTTCTTTTTTATGGTTGAGTAACATTCTATTGTGGGCTTCCCTGGTGGTTCTGTGGTAAAGAATCTGCTTGCCAATGCAGGAGACACAGATTTGATCCCTGGGTAGGGAAGATCCCCTTGGAGGAGGACATGGCAACCCATTTCAGTATTCTTGCCTGGAGAACCAATGGACAGAGGAGCCTGGTAGACAACAGTCCATAGAGTTGCAGAGTCAGACATGACTAAAGCAACTTAACATGCATGCATGCATGTACCTTTTCAAATTATGGTTTTCTCTAAATACATAACCAAGAGTGGGATTTCTGGATCATATGGTAGCTCTATTTTTAGTTTTATAAGGAACCTCCATACTGCTCTCCATAGTGGCTGCACCAGTTTACATTTGCACCAACAGTGTAAGAGGAGGGTCCCCTTTCCTCCACACCCTCTCCAGCATTTATTGTTTGTAGATTTTCTTATGATTGCCATTCTGAAAAGTGTGAGGTGATACCTCATTATAGTTTTGATTTTCATTTTTCTAATAAGTGATGTTGAGCATCTTTTCATGTGCTTTTCAGCCATCTGTATGTCTTCTTTGGAGAAATGTCTATTTAGATCTTCTACCCATGCTTTGATTAGACTGTTCATTTGTCTGTTTGTTTTTTATACTGAGCTGCATAAGCTGTTTGTATATCTGGGAGATTAATCTCTTGTCAGTTGCTTCATTTGCAAATATTTTCTCCCATTCTGAGGGCTGTCTTTTCATCTTGTTTATGGTCTCCTTTGCTGAGCAAAAGCTTTTAAGTTTAATTAGGCCTCATTTGCTTATTTTTGCTTTTATTTTCATTACTCTAGGAGGGAAATCAAAAAAGATCTTGCTGTGATTTATCTCAAAGAGCTCTCTGCCTATGGTTTCCTCTAAGAGTTTTATAGTATCTGATCTTACTTTTAGGTCTTTAATTCACTTTGAGTTTATTTTTATGAGTGGTCATAGGGAGTGTTTGGATTCCGTTTGTTTACATGCAGCTGTACAGTTTTCCCAGCACCTCTTATTGAAGAGACTATCTTTTCTCCATTGTATATTCTTGCCTCCTTTGTCATAGACTAAGTCACTATAGGTGCATGGGTTTACCTCTGTATTTTCTATCCCGTTACACTGAAGAGTAGTCCCATAATTCCACTGGCTATGTTTCTGTTTTTGTGCCAGTACCACACAGTTTTGATGACCAGAGCTTTGTGGTATAGTCTGAAGTCAAGGATTCTGATTCCTCCAGCTCCATTTTTCTTTCTCAAGATTGCTTTGGTTATTTATGGTCTTTTGTGTTTCCATACAAGTTACAAAAATCATGACATTTAAGATCTATGCCAAAATAACACAATTTGTACACATACAGCTTGCACTTTTATTTAATATACCTTTCATTTTAATTTTCAAACTTTCTAACAAGCAATCCATTGGTAATTTAGAGATATGTACAAAGAAAGTTTTTTAAATATATATTTTTAGAGTAGAACATACTCATCTCTATTTTGATCCTTTCAGACATGCTTTATCATTACTTGTAAAACTTAACAGAAAACTGGACACAGTGTGATGGCATCTCCAAACTCTAATTTCTGCAAATCTACATCAGTGACAAAGGGATCAACTCAGTCAGAGCTACAGGTTTAAAACACTAGCTCCTTCCTTCCCTCTTTTTCAGGTGGATTCTGCCAGTTTTATTAAAGGAGGTCCTGAAAGATAGTTACTTGATAAGCAGTGACAAAGTTTCAGTATGTTGCATGGGAGAGTCCAGTGGGAAAAGTTTCCTGAATATCCGTATTTGCATGACTTATTTAAAAATTGACCCATGTTATTATTTTACAAAAGCATAGTTTTCTCTTATTCAGGCCTCCTCCCTTTATAGTCTTATTCATCTTGACAATCGTGAATATTATAATAATATAATTTAATAATTAGCAATCCTTTTCTGCTACCCACTGTTGATAACAGTAAAGAACCCTTACATGAAGAACCTTTTATTTTCAGTTAGGTGTATCCATTAGATAAATAAATGCGAAGGTTTGAGTCCTCCCCACCTTCATATTAGCAAACATGTTAACTAAATTTGGATGGTAAACCACTGAATAATTGATAAAAAACTAAATATAACATAAACGATCACTACAAATTTGCACCATTTGGTTTTCCTCTATATAATAACTGAAGAAGAGAGCTGGCTCTGGGGGATGCTAATTGAGGTGGAAATGGGAGTGGGGAGCTTGTTTTCTGAAAGCACAATTCCTGGACTTGGTCAGCTTAAATTTCAACACTCAAAATGAATCCAGCAATCATGATCCTAAACTATAAATGTTCCATCCTGCAACCAGGATGGGAGTCAGGACTCCTTTCTCATTTCAATAATAACCTTTTCTTGGCATATATCAATAGGTATCAAAGCCAAGTTCTTTGCAAGAAAATGAATATTAGGTCTCACTGCTTGAATAATAATTAAATTTGGATGGTTAACTACACTAGATATGACAGTCTGTTAGGGAATGTTCCATTAGAGAACTGAAGTATTTGGATATATTACAGTCACTGTAATATATTCAAGTCAGTGGATTTGAAAGTCCTTTCTGTATGAAAATGCAGATATAATCTCAGAATTATCTTTGCCGAGACATGCATTTATAGACATGTCTAAAGGTCAAAAACGTCCGAGATAGACTAGATTTGGGGATGCAAAATAACTATGTAAGATGTCAAACTTAGAAAAAATATTTAGCAAACATATACCTATCTGATTATTGTTCAATTCCCTACAAGTGAGACAGTCAATTCCTAGGCAGGCTGATTAGAAATCTGGGGTCCCTGAGGAGGAGAAAGGGGTCTGGGGTTCTAGAGGAGATAGGAGTCTGGGGTTCTCCAGGAGGAGGAAAGGACAAACTTTTTTTCTTTCTCTACACTCCTTAGTCTTAGTTACATAAAACATTTTTTTTTTCTTTAAACCCAGAACTGATGATTATACAACTCACTTTCAACTCTGTACTAGGGATTATATAACAACAATTCATCCTGCTTGAGGACAGTTTCTCCTTCCTGAAAACCTTCTGAGGAAGAAATCCTGATTTCTTAGAATGTATATTATGGGAGTGGGTCTGGTAGGATCTTTCTATCCTTAAGTTCTAATTCTTTATCCTAAAATGTAAATTGTGGGAGTGGGTCTGGTAAACTTTTTACAACCTCGAGACATTCTTTTCATTTATTATAATAGCTAGTTAGAAGAGTATATAACTTCCTTGCTAACACTAGCAAGGGGGGCACTCTGTCCCCCTTCTGATGTCTATGTCAGAAGCTTTCTCTGTCCCTTTTCTTACTTTAACAAAACTCGGCTACACAAAAGATCTTGAGTGATCAAGCCTGGTGGTCTTCAGAGATCACAAATCTGACATCGTTCACCATAAGCTATCACAAGTTATCACCATTTTAGGGATGAGGGAATTGAGGCTCAAAATGTGTCCATAACTTAATAAAAATCATATGATACAACAGACAGTATTTTCCAAAGATAGACACACCAATACCTCCGCATGCTCTTCTATAATGCAACCTTGAGGTCAAGTCTATACCCACTCTCCGTTTTTCTGGGAAATCTGTTAACCGCTCTAACCAGCAAAGTATGGCAGAAGTGATGCTGTATGGTTTCCTAGGTTACAGACACCCTGCAGCTCCTGCCTCGTTCTCTTTGGATGACAGCTAGGTACCACATGTGAATTTCCACCACTCTGGGACTGTCTCACTGGAGTGGTCACATGTAGATGCCCCAGTAGACAGCCATAGCTGAGTTTTCAGGCAAGAGCCAGCATCAACTCCCAAGCATGTAAGTGTGCCATCTTAGACATCCAGCCCAGCTGAGTCTTCAGATGACTGCAACAGCCGACATACAACTCCAACTGTATGACAGATCTCAAGTGAGAACTTCCCATCCAGACCCTACTTAAATTTCTGACCTACAAAATCACAAGCAAAATACTATTTTTTAAGCACTAAGATTTGGGGCAATAATAACTGAGAAGCACAGCTAGTCAATCATAAACTAGGATTTGGAGCTAGTTGTGTCTGATCCAGGGGTATTATTTTTCCCAATTACACATCCCCTGGGATATATAATTCTCATGATTTTTCACATTCAGGACATGAGATTTCAGTGGAGAGAACGTACTGCTTTGAAATCACCTTTTCTTTAGTGAACTGAGTGGTCAGATGGGTAGGTCCAATAAATACTAAGGCTCAGCAAAGGTAAAAGAAAGTACAAGGTAGGATGCTGAGACTTGACATTCATTAAACCATTAAGCTGAACCAAAAGCATAAAAGGGGGGTTTAAGGCAATGGAATCTAACTCAGTCCTTATGACTTAATGGCTAGTTAGGAGAGAAAAATGTACCAGAATAAAGGACCTTACCCCACTTCCCCAAAATATACTCTGTTATGTCTTCCAGAAATCAAATATGGCAAGCAATTGCAAAATAGACAGCTATTTAGATTTTAGCTTCACTACAACTCCCAGAAGAGAGGGGACAGTTAATGGATGCAGAATTCAAGTGGAGGCAAGCATCTTTCTTAAAGGTGAAGCAGAGCAATTGAATTTGTTCTTGTCAATCATCATCAAACAAGATATATTGAGTATCCAGGGTGTACAAAGAATCCTGAGGTAGAAAAAGAAAAAAGAAACAGAACATAATTTCTATTCCCAGAGAGCTCTGGCAAGCTCTCTAGGGATAAGGCAAGCATATGTGAAGTGATGACACAGTTTGCTTACTTTTTGCTTAAACACATGTACTTTTCACAAAGGACCAGAGGGCGTCATGACTGATGTACAGAAACAACATAACATTCGAAGGTCCGATGCAGACATTGTATTTACACCAAAATGGTAAGAGAAATCCTTTTTTCTTTATCTTAGTTGCAAATAAAAGGACACAATTAAAGCAGTTAGGTGATTTGCTCAAAATTACCCAACAAAGCTGAGGTTTTTTTGGAGCCTGTCAATGCAGAATCACACATTCTATTCATTGTGCAATGAAGGTGAAGAAGGACAAAGAAGAATAGTGGACACTGAACACTAGGCTCAGGACGGCTCCTGAAATGCAGAAGTAAAAGGAATTAACAACAAACAAAAAGGCGGAGGGCATCCACATTCATCCACCTGTGTGCTGTTCCTGTATCACTCAATTTTCTGTAACCTTTAGTTTTTGTTCCTGACTTTGAGTTGGGCTAGGTTTCCCGCTTACCCTGCTAATTCCTGACAGCAACTTTAAACGTGCTACCTTTCTGGCATCTAATGTGCCTCCAAGTAACATATGTATAAATCAAATCAAGTGCTGTTTTTTAAAAATTCCTTTATGAATGTCTTAATTCCTTGATGGGAGCTAAGCCTAAAGAGTCTACTTCATATTCACTTGCATCTCTGCTTTATAACTGTTCCCCACATGTTCCCCCACCCCACATTAGACATGTTCATTTGATTGTTAAGAAACCTAGCTAAGAGTTTAAAGAGATAAGTGTGCCTAAACCTGAACCTGTCAGGGATATTTTTTGTGACTAAGCAGGGCTTGAGCACAACATTAAGAATGGTGGAGTGATAAATATGCAATAAATATGGAGAGGATGATGTAAGGGAAAGTATATAGGTGTGGGAAGAAAACTGAGTCATATGATATATTGTAATAAAATTTGTTTCTAGTAATCTTTTAAAATGATGGAACGACAGATTACCATGAAAGGTGGGAAGAATATAATTTCAGAGCGGGGTTGAGGGCACAAATATCACAATGCTTGATCACTCTTTCAATAAAATGCTATTTTTCCTAAAATTCAAACTAAGAGGTAAACTTATATCAGGCACCGAGCTTGCCACAGGCATTTTGCTGTGTCCCTGTATGTAATTCACATTGACCATTAACAGAATTTGCACAGAAATACTAGTTAAAAAATGGAGACTTCATTGTGGGCTTACTTTCAGAGCAAGTTTAATCCTATTTTTGAAGCTCAGAGGTTTTTCCCAATGCATGAAAGATGATGGAAAACCAACAGAGAAGTCTTTTATTTATTTATTTGCCTGCACCAGGTCTTGGTTGCGGCATGTTGGATCTTCAGTTGAGGCATGCAAACTTTTAGTTGCAGGCATGTCAGATCTAGTTCCCTGACCAGGGATCGAACCTGGGGCCCCTGCATTGGGAGCACAGAGTCTTAACCACTGGACCACTAGGAAAGTACAGGAAAAAGTCTTGGAAAGACAATTGTGTATTGAAGACATCCTCTCATGCCATGACATCTGGGACAGCTACATTTTTTCCTCCCTTTTATTGTTTTTGCCATACAATGCCATGATATCACCATGGGTTTACATATGCTCCCCCTCCAGAACCCCCCTCCCTCCTCCCTCCCTCCTCCCTCCCCCCAGGAAATCTCGTTGCACCAGCCCCGAGCATCAATCCAGGGCTGGCAATTGATTTCACATATGATAATTAACATGTTTCAATGCCATTCTCCCATATCATCCCACCCTTACCCTCATCCACAGAGTCCACGAGTCTATTCTATACATCTGTGTTCCTTTTGCTGTCTCGCATGTTGGGTTCTCGTTACCGTCTTTCTAAATTCCATATATATGTGTTAATATACTGTATTGTTGTTTTTCCTTCTGGCTTACTTCACTCTGGATAATGGGCTCCAGTTTCGTCCATCTGAGTAGAACTGCTTCAAATAAATTTTTTTTTAATGCTGAGTAATATTCCATTGTGTATATGTACCACAGCTTTCTTATCCATTCATCAGTTGATGGGCATCTAGGTTGTTTCCATGTCTTAGCTATTGTAAACAATGCAGCGATGAACATTGGGGTACACGTGGCTCTTTCAATTCTGGTTTCCTCAGTGTATATGCCCAGCAGTGGGATTGCCGGGTCATATGGCAGGTCTATTTGCAGTTTTTTAAGGAACCTCCACACTGTTTTCCATAGTGGCTGTACTAGTTTGCATTCCCACCAACAGTGTAAGAGAGTTCCCTTTTCTCCACATCCTCTCCAGCATTTATTGCTTGTAGACTTTTGGATTGCAGCCATTCTGACTGGTGTAAAGTGGTACCTCATTGTGGTTTTGATTTGCATTTCTCTGATAATGAGTGATGTTGAGCATCTTTTCATGTGTTTGTTAGCCATTTTTATGTCTTCTTTGGAGAAATGTCTGTTAGTTCTTTGGCCCACTTTTTGATTGGGTTGTTTATTTTTCTAGAATGGAGCTGCAGGAGTTGCTTGTATATTTTTGAGATTAATTGTTTGTCTGTTGCTTCACTGGCTATTATTTTCTCCCATTCTGAAGGCTGTCTTTTCACCTTGCTTATAGTTTCCTTTGTTGTGCAGAAGCTTTTAGTTTTAATTAGGTCCCATTTGTTTATTCGTGCTTTTATTTCCAATATTCTGGGAGGTGGGTCATGGAGTATCCCGCTTT
>ML663025.1:3707573-3816185 GCA_007570785.1 Antilocapra americana
TGTTTCCATGTCTTAGCTATTGTAAACAATAGCTAAGACATGGAAACAACCTAGATGCCCATCAACTGATGAATGGATAAGAAAGCTGTGGTACATATACACAATGGAATATTACTCAGCATTAAAAAAAAATTCATTTGAAGCAATTCTACTCAGATGGACGAAACTGGAGCCCATTATCCAGAGTGAAGTAAGCCAGAAGCAAAAACAACAATACAGTATATTAACACATATATATGGAATTTAGAAAGACAGTAACGAGAACCCAACATGGGAGACAGCAAAAGGAACGCAGATGTATAGAATAGACTCGTGGACTTTGTGGATGAGGGTAAGGGTGGGATGATATGGGAGAAGGGCATTGAAGCATGTTAATTGTCATGTGTCTAATCAATCGCCAGCCCAGGATTGATTCTCGGGACTGGTGCAGCGAGATTTCCTGGGGGAGAGGGAGGAGAGAGGGGGGTTCCGGAGGGGAAGCATATGTAAACCCATGGTGATATCATGACAATGTATGGCAAAAACAATAATAAAAAAAATAAAATAAAATAAAAAATAATAAAATAACTAAAAAAAAAATATCTATTTCCTGAAATTATCATGGTGAGTAAATACGATTATGTTAGCAAATCACTTAGCACTGAGCAGAGTTCAAGCTAAACTCTGAGTATCACCAATAGGAAAGTGAACCTCACTATACTACTATCAACATTACGGACCTTACTTATCTATCAACATTGTTCAAGGACAGATTAGATTGTTTGGCTTTTATATTAATATCTATTATATTGAGCATTCAACAAGCATTCCAATGGCTTTTTTTTGCCATTTATAAAGTTTATTTCCCCCATCCTAATCATTCATTTCTTATTTACTTAAAGGACTTTTACATTTATCCCCTCTCGATCTCATATAGCATCATTCCTTCTCCCTTTTTGTGACCTTCCAATATTCTACCCTTTGCTATTAAGCAGACTGATTTCAAGGGCTTCTCTGATGACTCAGCAGGTAAAGAATCTGCTTGCAATGTAGGAGACATAGGAGATGTAGGTTAGATCCCTGGGTCAGGAAGATCCCCTAGAGAAGGGCATGGCAACCCACTCAAGTATTCTTGCCTGGAAAATCCCTTGGACAGAGGAGCCTGGTGGGTTACAGGCCATAGCGTCGCAGAGTCTGACACGATTGAGCACAGCACGGCACAGACTGATCTCATCAACGTGGTTCGGTTCAGTTCAGTTGAGTCGCTCAGTTGTGTCCGATTCTTTGCGACCCCATGGACCACAGCACGCCAGGCCTCCCTGTCCATCATCAACTCCCAGAGTTTACCCAAACCCATGTCCATCGAGTCGGTGATGCCATCCAGCCATCTCATCCTCTGTCGTCCCCTTCTCCTCCTGCCCTCAATCTTTCCCAGCACCAGGGTTTTTTCCAATGAGTCAGTTCTTGACATCAAGTGGCCAAAGTACTGGAGTTTCAGCTTCAACATCAGTCCTCCAGTTGCTGCTGCACTGCAATTCCAAACCATATTAATGAGCCAAATATTAGTCAACTGAATGACTGAAGAGGACAGTCCTTCCACTTCCATTTGCCTTTTAGAAGAGACTAATAAGTTGATTCACAGTCCATGGCTCAGGGATGAATCCAAAGAGTCTATTCCCAGCAGGCAAGGCATGTACCTTCTGTGTAACAGCTGTCTCTTTGTGCTATGACTTCAAGCACAGTATTGTGCTAAAACAGCAAGTAATGCAATAAAAATGAGATAATCCGGCTTCCCCCTGTGCACTGGGACATGTGAATAGGAAAAATAAAGGGAAAGAAAATCTGATTTATTTCATTAGTGAAATGGAGACACTGACCAAAAAACAGATGGGGTAGAGGAAAGGTCTGGGAGATGATCTTTCCATTTCTCCTTTGCTGAAGAGAAACCTCAGTTATTCTCAGGCTTGCTTTCTGATGTTTTGCCAATACCATCAGATTCTTTGAAATGAAGAAAAGAGACACTGACAGCTGTGCCCAGCACGGAAGCCACCAAACTGCAGCAAACTTTATAGCCTGTCACATGGCATCAAGCCAAAGGAAGATATCAATAAGATCCAAACACAACTCACATGGATCAGAGTGTTTAAGAGAAACAGAGGGCAGGGCATGTTTTGTCTCCAAAAACATGAGCTTCACAGGATTTCCATGAATGCACTAGAAGACTTGATCCAGCAAAAGAGTATATCCCTATGCCTGGTATCAGATGAGGTTCAGGGGAAAAAGGAAAATAGTACTTTTTAGGTAATTTCTGTGCAGTGCTTCTCCACATCTAGCATTCAAATGATCTTCATGCTAACCTTCTGAATTAGGGAGCACTTTTTAGTAGTTAGAAACCAATTTCAAATTAGCTTACACAATAAAGAGAACTTATTAGCTGATCTGGGTTCATGAATATTAGATACCCTAGTGGACACTCTTGTCACATTTACATGATTTTCTCCTCAGATAGAATTCTTCCTCTTAGAAGGTGAAGTTGATTAAAAGAGAAGGAAAATCTTGAGCTTTTCCCATTGTCAATTCCTTCCATTTGATTGTTGTGAGCAAACAATGACCATTTCTCACATGCGTCCTCAAAATTTCCTATCTCCACATGCCTAACCAAGTATTAAAGATCCTTGCTGAAAGGGAAGGAGGAAAACGAAGGTGAAAAGATGAACAGGTGATAGAAGAGATTACTGATGAAATGAGAAAATACATGAATGCTCCGTTTGCTCCATTTTCTCTGTAAACATAATAGATTAGATTCCATTACTCAACAAGTATATGTTCATCTGTACTGCTTCATATGGTAGCCACCAGCTATATGTGCTCATTTCAATTTAAGTGAAAATTAAGTAAAATTTAAAATTTAGTTCCTCAATTGCACAAGCCACATATCAAATGGACAACAGTCACATGCGGCCAGTGGCTAGCTTACTAGACAACATGAATATAGGATATTTCCACTGTCACAGAAGGTTCAGCTGGATAGTGCCGATCTATACTTTTAAGATTCAGTCTGGCAAGCAAAATAATGAGAGATCCTATTCATATCAGAAAAAAATATAGAATTCAGAAGTGAAAAGCAAAAGGAGAAAGTAAACTTTCTGATGGGAGAGGGCTGTGAATGCTGCACCAACAGGGTCTGAAGGATAGGAAACAGACCAGCTTTTCGTAGATAAATCTTTCTATACTAGACAGAAGTATGAGATAAGGTTAGATCTGGGGAGTGAGGAAATGGGCCCACATGTAACACAGGGTCCAGGAGACACACAGAGTCAAAGTTTAATCTCAGACTTGGGGATCAGAGATATGCCACTCAAGGTGAGGGACTGTCATCTGCCTAAAAAAATGTTGTTGTTTTTTTTAATGGAACCGAAATAAAATATACTGTAAATTGGTTAATGGATCAGGTTGCTCTATCAGCTTCATTTCTCAAGGCAAATATGAGAGCTTGCAAATTTTACTATGAATTAAGTGCCAAATAAAGCATTTTCTCCTAAATTTCTCAATTTGAGTAGGCAGACAGTTCACAGATACAATCGTGATCTTACGCTGGTTTGCTTGCTAAGGTGGAAGTGATAAAATAGTTTCTATATCCTATATTTAGCATGAAATGTGACACCAGATGTCACTAAGTGTATATAACCTGAAATTTTGGTAAATCTAAATCTCTGTGATCCAAAGTGAAATTTGTTCTCTCTAACCTTCCAGACAGATTCGTACACTGACCTGGTATCAGAAAGTCCTATGATTCTTGATATACCAACTAAAAATGAGGATGAAAGTCAATATTTTCACTATTTTTTGCAACTACGGAGTGACCTATAAAAGAAAGCAGAGGATTTTTAACTTCAAAAGATAAATGTTTCCAATGTCCTTGACAGACATCTTTAAATGTCAGTGTTTCAAATGAATACATTTTTATTTCTACAATAATATACCCATTATGGAGAAAAACAAAATACAGAAAAAACAAGGAAGAATTGGGATAAATATTTGAACATATTTGTACAACTTATATATGAATACAATCCCTATTGACATTTTGATGTTTGGGGGTTTAGGTTGTTTGCTAATTGTAGCTTAAACAAGTGTGTTTTGTCATACATTTAGATTTAGGATTATTTTTAAAAGCTGTCAATATAAAAACTTTGTTTATAACATTTTGCATAATATAGTTTACCTAGCCATTCTCCTTATATTGTTTTTAACTTTTGGATCATCATAAATACAAAGACAACAAATATTTTTGGACATTACACAGAGGGTTGAGATTTTAGTGATTTTGTGTTCAAGCACTGATGTTAGATCCCAGTACTGAACACATGAATCTCTGGTTTCCCATCTGTGGGATCTTGGAAAGCTGCAAAAACTCTCTGTGCCTCAGTTTCCTTATTTGTAAGACTAAATTCATTCTGTGTAAAGAATTAAAAAGAGATGATAGCACCACGTATAAAATAATAGCTCATTCTCTTAATAAATAATATTATCTCCATAAGATGGATTTCCAGAACTAAAATTACTGGATCAAAACTACAAAAGGTTTCAAGGCTATTATGAAGTCTTGACAAGTACACTTTTTTAAAGATTGATGTCAATGGTTATATCACCAGTCATTTCCAAGCATGCCCATTCACTATTTGGTCACCAGCCCTAATTTTAAGTAAGTAATCATGCAAATAACAGATTTTCTTCAGCCAAAATAGAAAATAAAGTTCTACCAAATAAAAAAACAAGTCAAAGTCAGCATCTTGCTCTAAAACACCTGGAAGGAAATAATCAGGGCATCTTTTTAATATCTGCACTCCTTTCTCAGAGGCCTTTATTTTTAATGACATTCTCAGTGGGGAGACAATGTCCTGCCAGCAAATGGAATATTGCTGTTTGTAAGTAAAAGTACCAGTATTCAGGGGACTTAGAAGGGATGAATGGAAATGATAAACATCAAATGATAATAAGAGGCTCATCTTTCTCCTGTGTTGCAGCTAAATAAAGCTTTACAGTAGATCCCAGCTGAGGAAATGTGCTGGCAGGTTGTGACTACCCAGAATTTCTATCACATTTCCCAAGGTTAAATACGCTGCCTTGAGGCAGCTGCTCAAAATGATAAAGGGGACACTGTAGGACAGTGGTGCTCTTTGTAATGTTAATAACCCTTGATTCTGATATCTGATGCAACTCTGGGGAAATCTGCCAGTTCCAGACAGTTTAAAACCTAACTCAGTTAAGGGCACATTATCGGGGGAAAAAAAAAAAGTGTTTTTTTTTTAATTTGGCAAGAGCAGGAAGATAATTTGAGCATTCCATATATTTAGATACTTTCTTTATTTATATCACTGAATTGAATTTCCACAGGATAACATGTTGTGATATAAAATTAATGTGTTTTTTTCCTACAAAAGCAGATGGTATTTTATTTCAGAATTCACATATATTTATGTGCTTATTGAATTCATTTTTATGGTATAAAGCTAACCAGGGTAGTGATCTTTTATCATACTTTTTACTTATTTATTTATTTAAGATTTATGCCCCATCTGGCTTCAAAGGGGCATGAGAACATCTGCAGATGAATGCATAGGTAAAGCGAGACATAAAGCCATCGTTAAGTTTAATCGAAAAGAGCAGAAGGAATGAGCACATTCAGAACTGGAATTAAAGCAAGTACTGCTTTGGGTAAAAAAATTGAGTCTTCTATATTTTCCCATTGCTAATTTTTTAAAATGTATATATGTGTATATATATATATATAGAGAGAGAACCATTATAATAAATCACCAACCATTCCTGTTTTTAAACAGGAAGCATAAGACAAATCCACCTAAAGAAGAACTGAATGTGATGGAGATCTAGGGTATCATAGGAGCCAAGAAGAAAGGCAAAGAAAAGGAGAAAGACACCACAAGGGAAGGTCCTGAAGGAATGGGCCTCTTACAGGGATGACCTGCACTCTGACTGGTTTGAAAAAGGCAATAATGAATAAAATGAAGTTGTTCTCATGTGACAAGTTTTGGCAAATAGCAAGTGCTTCCCAAGTGGCACTAGTGGTAAAGAACCTGCCTTCCAATGCAGGAGACTAAGAGCCGTGGGTTCAGTCCCTGGGTTGGGAAGATCCCCTGAAGGAGGGCATGGCAACCCACTCCAGTATTCTTGCCTGGAGAATCCCATGGACAGAGGAGCCTAGAGGGCTGCAGTCCATGGGGTCCCAAAGAGTTGGACACGACTGAAGCAACTTAGCAAGTGTTAATCAAATGTTGAAAGGAAACAAAAATAGGTACTTTGACATGTTATCATCTTAACACAACGAGGGACCTGGATTTCCTTTTTTTTTTTTTTTTGGAGTTTTTTTTTTTTTATTGTTTTTGCCATACATTGTCATGATATCACCATGGGTTTACATATGCTTCCCCTCCGGAACCCCCCTCCCTCCTCCCTCCCCCCCAGGAAATCTCGCTATACCAGCCCCGAGCATCAATCCTGGGCTGGCGATTGATTAGACACATGACAATTAACATGCTTCAATGCCCTTCTCCTATATCATCCCACCCTTACCCTCATCCACAAAGTCCACGAGTCTATTCTATACATCTGCGTTCCTTTTGCTGTCTCGCATGTTGGGTTCTCGTTACCATCTTTCTAAATTCCATATATATGCATTAATATACTGTATTGTTGTTTTTGCTTCTGGCTTACTTCACTCTGGATAATGGGCTCCAGTTTCGTCCATCTGAGTAGAATTGCTTCAAATGAATTTTTTTTTAATGCTGAGTAATATTCCATTGTGTATATGTACCACAGCTTTCTTATCCATTCGTCAGTTGATGGGCATCTAGGTTGCTTCCATGTCCTGGCTATTGTAAACAATGCAGCAATGAACATTGGGGGGATTTCCTTTTGAAGACCTTAAGTTAACCAAGTAATAATATGCTTAACCACCATTTTAAAGAAGGTGTTTTTACATTATTCTATTCACTATCACATTAGTTAATAAGTGTGAAAGACAAGAAAAACATCATAATTTATATTCTGATGGTCTAACATTTAGGATAGAGTTTGGAGAAAGCTAGAGAAGTGGATTTAAAAAAATAACAATATTGATGTATTCAAATATCAACTCCCTTAGTAAACAATAGGATAATTTTCTCCTTCAGACAACAGAACCACATACCAGAGGCTCCTGCATTCAATTATTAATTCATGGAAAGCATTTCTCTATTCTGTATATATCCTAAGTCATGGCTGCCATCTACTTGTGACCTCACCACCTGTGCATATGGGCAGTGTTCAATTTTCCTTTTTAAGCTACAGCTGTTCTAGCCGTTTCGGTTATGCTTCCAGTAGTCCAATAAAATGACATTAGAAGATTTCAAGCATAAATTGCTACTGACACAGAAAGAAAGATGTTAAAACTAGAATACTTGTGATCCAGCAACAGCAAAATTACAGGCCATGTTTTAAAAGTTAGTCAGAGCTGGGAGGTAACATGAAGTTAACCTGGCTGTGTTCTTCCCTCTTGCATGGGTCACTGGAGCAGGAGAGTGACTTGCTGAAGGTCATGAAAAAACAGTGAAAGAGGAATGCTGGATGTAAAACGGAGTTAGGCATCCCATCTGCCTGTTACCCTAGCCTTTCAGTTCTGCCTTTCCCCATCTCTAGGATGATGATGGTGATAATGATGACATAGGTTAAAGAACTTCAAAATTTATAGAGCATCTGCAGACCTAAGTGCTATGTGGCTTCAGTTCAGTTCAGTCACTCAGTTGTGTCCGACTCTGTGACCCCATCATCATCACCATCACCTTGATTATAATTAGAACCCTGCCTACCTCCCATATCACTTTCCATTGCCCCAGAATTTTTCATAGCCTTATAATATGACGTCATTTCTACTGTGAGCAAAAATTGGTGGAAATATCATAAACTTTGCAGACTTTGGTAAAGTTACATAGATTCTAATGATGAAACTATTATTTCTTAATGGAATATTGAAATCTGCAAAGTACTTGTACAGGCTGACACATAGTAAATGTGCAATAAATGGTTCCTTAAGGTAACATAATAATCCAAAGAGATACAGAGTTTATCAAGTTTATCACTCAGTCATGTCTGACTATTTGTAACCCCATGGATTGTAGCCCATCAGGCTCCTCTGTCCATAAAATTCTCCAGATGAAAATACTGGAGCAGGTGCCTATTCTCCTCTCCAGGAGATCTTCCCGACCCAGGGATTGAACCCAAGTCTCCTGTATTGCAGGCAGATTCTTTACCATCTGAGCCACCAGGGAAGCCCTTATCAAGTGGTGTCCCAGCTATAAATATGTGGCACTCTGAAACTAGGATAATTTGAGGAGAGTTTAACAAAGATTATATTTTAAAACATAGAAAAGAAGATATAGAACCCATGGAAGATATGACCGTACCCTATGGTCAAAACAGGTAAAAGGAGGGGAGGGTTTTCTCAAAGTGGAGATGGTTGTATGCCGAGAGCCATTCTGTGGCAGCTGAGAACTTCAGTTACAAGAGAGAACAAGCCTGCAGCGAGTTGCAGTGACAATCTGGGAGATTATACCCCCCAAGCTCACTCTCCACCCTCCTTCTTCCCATGTATATAGTCTACATGCCATCCTCTCATGGCACAAGACAAGAAGGAAAAAAGTAGAAAGTGGATCTGGAGAGGTAAGCAGAAAATGTTTCACTGAGGGTGTATTTAAGCAGGTTAGCTTCTGTATACATGTATAGAATCATATAAATACATACATGCTTACTGGTAATTTAGGCACAAAGGTTTCTTCTGTTACATCAAACGTGACAACAGGTTTCCTTTAGCTTAACAGTCAAATAATGAGCTTGTATATTTATTTTTCTTATTGTTAATACCTTGATGGCAAGGGCTGAATTCTGTTTTGTATCTCAGTCCTCACTGTCATTTGATATGTACTAGCTCAGTATATTTACTTCATGAATGTTTAATGTGCTGCATTGAGTTAAATGTTTGTTGGAGGCCACACTTTTATTGGCTTCCCTGGTGTCAGACAGTAAAGACTCTGTCTGCAATGCAGGAGACCTGGGTTCGATCTGTTGGTTGGGAAGATCCCCTGGAGAAGGGAAAGGCTTCCCACTTCAGTATTCTTGCCTGGAGGATTTCACGAACAGAGAAGCCTGGTAGGCTGCACTTTCATTAAATAAGTAATCTCACTTACATAGGATTTTGACTTTAGATCTGAAAATAATTTTGTAGGAAAGAGTAAAGTTTTTAGTCAAGGTCGCAAATCCAAAGAGCCATAATAATGTTTCAGGGTCCCATTTTCTGATCCGGTCCTCTTCTAATTTGCCATTCTCTACATACAAATTCTCTTTACACATGCACTTGACAACTCCATCCATTCAGCACCCTGGACAGTGCTTGGCACATGGAAACAGAAACAGTTTTTGTTTTATTTGCTTTGCCTTTCATGGTTGTGTTCTCTGACCCTAAAACAGTACGAGGAATACAGTGAGCGCTCTATAATGGTTTGTTGAAGCAGTAAAATAATGAGGAGAGAGAGAAGGAAGAAGATTTTCCCAAGCAAACACTGTATTATTTTTTGCTACTCATGAGTCTTTTCTCTTAGGTACCTTCTGAATACCCTGCACATATAGACAGAAAGTTCACTGCATTGGCAACCATGTACTTGGGCAACACCAAGTGTAGGGATATTCTCCATCAGCCAATTTCTTGGTGATGGAAAAGGAAAGGAGATCACAAGTAGAATTTTCTGTAAAGAGATCAGTCATTTTCCAATGTTCTCCTTTCATGGCATTAAAATACTATTCCCTTTTTAAATACCAAAAACGTATTTCATGTAAGGACTCATCTGGGCTAATCTTTGAGTCTAAGGATGGAATGACTGAATCTGGCTTTTCCCTCAATGAAAAAATTATTAATGGGAGAGCTTTAGAAATCATTTCCTTGTGAAATATAAATCTGTTTCTTTGAATAAAACATTCTGACAGGCAGCCTAGAAAGTACTAACACAAGGTAACAATCTACCTATACTACTGAACTTTATTAGACTGTGAGAAAAACAGCATAAAATTCTGTTATGGCACATCACAAAGGCCGGGCTCCGCCCAGGCCTTTGTACTTCCTTTACAAAACTACTCATAAATCATTTAAAATCATTGATCATATCCTACACCTCTCTTTTTGCCATAGTTCAGATGGAAGCTGTGTTATACTCTAAATGACTTTGCTTCTCAGATGTAAAACAGAATTTATGTTTACTATTCTTCAGACGCCCACACTTTCCTTCTGCAAGATAAAGCTTATAACTGCTTTAAATCATCCGTTTTCTTCATGTGATTACTGAAAGAATGGCAGATTTACAGGCATGAGACCATCTGTACCAAGAAAAGATGATTTTTTTTTCCTAATAGAAGAGATGGCATCGTTTTATTGTCACGTTTATAATCTTGCTTATCCGCACACAAGAATCCTCCAGGTTTGACCTGTAGGGATCTCCCCTTTGAGTCCAATGAAACATACCCACCTTTATGCTAAATGAATGTTTCTCAGCTTCTCAGCACTAATGACATTTCAGTGGTGAACAATTTGATAATTCTTTGTTGGGGGGCATGGCACACGTGGGGTAGGGGAAATAACCTGTGCAGTGTGGGATGTTTAGCAACATCTCTGACTTTTATGCAGTAGATGCCAGAAGCACACCCCCCAACCTGTTATGAAAACAAAAATGTCAAATGCCGTATTGAAAAATCACCCCTAAATCAAGAACCACTCTCAAAACATTCCATACCCGCTCAGTAAACTAAGAGGAAAATTAAAGTGAAGGTACACCTACTAAAGACCCAAAAGAATTCATACATCCATTCACACACCACTCATTCATTCAGCAACTCTTTCCTTGAGTGGCTTTTTCCGGACCATTTGGATGTTCAGCAGATCTTCCCTATAGTAAATAACATCCTCATATAGAGCGAGTCTTAGTTATATAAAGGGTGTAATTATATACAAAGTCCTAGAAAAGACTTGATTGGCAAGTCTATAAGAGAGTGAAAAATAGAATAAATTTGAATCTTGATATGGAACTCACAGATTCTGGAAAAAGTAGTCTCAGCACTTGTACTCACCAAGATTTTACTTTGTATTGGAGTTGGAAGAAAACATAGTGGAACAATGAGTTTAAGAGTGTTAATACCTCATAGGGTACCTAATGCTTCAGGTGCCAAATCTCCTAACAAAACACTACATTTTAGTAGAGACAGCCGAGCACATATTTTAAGAAATTTGAGGTAATTCATGTAGCGAATAGACAATAAAACCTAGATTAGAGGTATTTTTTCATTTTCTTGATACTTTATAATTTCAAGTTCTTCTATGAGTATGTATTTCTTTAGTAATTAGAAAAAAATCAATGAGCTTTATAAAGTTCATTAAAATTCTGGCTCCTGTACGTTTGAAGTTAAGCCCAGTGCAGTGAATACCTTACAGTAACTTTCAGCCTCAGATAGGATTATTTATGGGCAACCACAGAGTACCCCTAGAGAGCAAGGAAATAAAGTTGACATGATGGCATTTTCCAAATTGCTTCTGAACACACAAAACAGCAGCAGGCCTTTGAAGACTAGGCCTGCAGTCTCTGCCCAGGGAACAATGGCTCCCATAAACAAAGTTGTCTCTCTCCAGTCTTCCCCACGTCTCCCCCAGGCGATTCCTGCTGCAGCAGCTAAAGCTTATAACCACTTCCCCCCCAACACCCAGGCCTCTAGAAGGTCACATTTGCATTGGCTAGAAGGTCAATCCAGGTGGCAATGCCAGTGGATACTGTCTGCTATTGCTTGTTTGCTTAATTACAGGCTCTTCCCCTGCCAGCGGTTCCTTCCGTATCACCTCCTGCTGTGTGCTGCTGGGATGTTCAGCTAGAAATGGGAGGAAAGGAGCATGAAGCTGAGAGTCAGGCTATGGACCTGTGAAAAAGACAATCTATAGGTCCATGCAAGGTGTGTGTAGGATGCAAAGGTGAGGAATAAAAGTCTCTCAGAGAAAAATTACTTCCTGGAGAAAACAATGAAGCCCTTCTCGTGGCTATGAGGAGTACTGGCTTGGACACCACGTTGCCCGGGGCTCCAGCTCCAGCTCTGTCTGCATTAGTTGTGTCACATCAGGGGGTCCTGGGAAGCATTCTGAATCCAGTTTTCCCCTTCTGAACAATGGGCTTAACAACACCTATCACCATCTGCAAACTAAATGATAACTACCACAGACCATCTGTATGATACTTTTACAAGTTATTCATTTATTCATTCAAACAGTTTGCTGAGTGCTTGATATGGGACAGAAACTCTGCCACACATTGGAAAAAACACAGTCAACAAAAGTAGATACAGTGTCTCCCCTCAGGGAGCACCCAGCTCAATTGAAATCTGTATATTTAAGAAATATACACCGAAGTATATGATGAACACTACTACTTACAGCAAAGCAGAAGTTAGTGGAGGCCATCTGAGGGTTGGGAGGGCTGTGCCGAGGATCATCAACTTGAACCTGGAAGAGAGAAGATTTACCAGGTGAGGGAAAGAAAAGCATTCCATGTGGACTGAACAACATAAGAAAGTATCTTATGATATTAAGGAACATGGGAGGCCCAAATAGCCATCTCCTTTGTGTACTCAGCACTCAGCACAGGGCCTAGCACACAGAGGTCAATAAGTATCCATTAAATGAATAAATGAGATCTCTAAGAAGTATTCTGTGAGTGTTGATTCTATTACTTGCTAGAGGTACAACCTTTGGCAAACAAATTACCAGTCTAAGCCTCAGTTTCCTTATTTGTCGGCTCCCTTAATACTGCCATCTCTAGATGATTTTAGGGATTACATGAGAGGGCATGAAAGGATTTGCCTTGTCAAGGGCTGCACAAACATTAGTTTAGTCTTCCATGAATATGAGATTTCCTCCATAAATATCACAAAGATGACAAGCCCCTTGAGCACAGGAGCCAAATTTATTTAGTTTATCCCTACATTCATCACACCCATTGGGGTACCTGGACTAAACCAAATGCTCAGTAAACAACTGTTAATGAAATACTCATTGACAGTGATTATGCTTTTTATCCCAGTGAATATACACAGCTATATGTGCATATACATCAACTTTGGTTTTGGTTCCTGTGTGGTTTCTGTCTAAGGCATCAAAATACAAGCATATTAAACCAAATATGATTATAGTCTCTCTCTTGTGCTCTCTGCACCAAATCTATGCCTATTAACTGTCCTGAAAAGGTCCTGAAATATTTCTAAGCAGAGCTGGTGCCCCTACTAATTGAGTCTTTCCCTGTTTTCTCTAACTCAATTTGCTTCTGAAAAACAGGAGTGGGACACAGGAAGAAAGAGGGGGTGGGAAATGTATAATTTCTTGGAAGATGAATAAGAGCACCTCAAAGTCTGAAAAGCAGTAGAGCACAGACAGCGTTGAGAGAGGCCATTTACCACGCAGCTAGAGCACATACTTGCTAGGGATGCCAAGGATGCAAGATCTTGAGCTCTCGTTACCTGAATCCTTTCTTCCTGTGAGCAGAAAGCAACCTTGAGGAATGACACAATCTCTCTACCCTCTCCACTGGAAAAAGCTATGGTTTTTCCAGTAGTCATGTATGGATGTGAGAGCTGGACCATAAAGTAAGCTGAGTGCTGAAGAACTGATGCTTTTGAACTGTGGTGTTGAAGAAGACTCTTGAGAGTCCTTTGGACGGCAAGAAGATCAAACCAGTCAACTCTAAAGGAAATCAACTCTAAATATTCACTGGAAGGACTGATGCTGAAGCTGATGCTCCAATACCTTGGCCACCTGATGCAAAGAGCCGACTCATTGAAAAAGACCCTGATGCTGGGAAAGATAGAAGGCAGGAGGAGAAGGGGACAACAGAAGATGAGATGGTTGGATGGCATCACTGACTCGATGGACATGAGTTTGAGTAAGCTTCAGGAGATGGTGAAGGACAGAGAAGCTTGGAGAGCTGCAGTTCATGGGGTTGCAAAGAATCAGACATGACTGGGCAAGTGAACAACAAACCGCTCCACACCTCCAACACAAAGCAGACTTGCTTCCACTTACTATGACAGTGGTGACTCCCATAACCCACAATTTCCTGTAATGCAACCCCTTGGTGAAAGGAGAAGCTGGCGGAACCAAAGCAAACAATCATAAAGCTCTGGTTACCACTCCTGCTGCAAGGAACAGCATCCTTTGTCTCTGAACGAGGAGTCTCCTGTCTTCAGTCAGTCCTTGAGACTAGGCAGCTAACTATGCAGCTAACCCCCACTAACTTGCTAGCTTCTAAGTAGATATAAAATCACAAACTGTTCACTGTTATGGACACTGGGTAATAATTTTGGCATTAGAATCTGATATATCTGGGTGTCTTTTGCTGTTGGCCTTTCTTGAGCTTCAGTTTTGTCTTTTGAATCCTGCGATCATAACCCCAACCACAAGCACTGAGCCAGAATTTTATTTTTTCATTTGCAACCAAATACATCTAAATACCACATTGTGCTAACAACAAAACAATACAAAAGAAAACAACCACAAGCTTATTGGTCACAGGAAAGTCAGAATTAGAATACTTCTGGGCGTCTCAGACATGGGAACTCACAGGCCATTTCTGGGGTTATTTTGAATGATATAACTGCAATTATCTTCTATCTTTATGTTCAAGATTCTAACTACTAGGAAAGGAATATTGATTAGTTGAGCTTAGGTCAGGTCTTTTCCCTTTGACCAAAGTGATGTGATAGGGAGAGAAGAGGGACAGGCATTTTAAATACTTGGACTGGTTGGAGTAGCAAATGCCCAAAGAAAAAACAAAAGCCACAGATATTCTTTAAACATCACTCTTGGCATATGTAAATGCTCCATGTACATTACGTGCCACTATCTTCTTCTTTAATGCTGTAATTGTTGTCTTTATGGTTAATAATAACAAAAATCTTATTACAAAGCTGACAGTTACTGATAGCATAAGCTCATTAAAAAATATCTTTTACTGTTAGAAAATTCAAATCTATCAGGGAAAAATGTCATAAATGTAAATTTAAGAGGTACCAGCTTTTTTCCAATGTTAAGTTTACAGTAGTCTAGCAACCAGTGGGTGTGAAGCCTGGTGCCGGGGTCCAGCCTCAGCAGGGTCCGGGGGTCTTGAGGGATGAGTGGCGTCGGCAGAAGAAGAACTGAGCTGAGTCGATGTGTGGTGATGGAGCAGTCTCTCGTTTATTGTTGTTGGTTTACAGTTTTATAGCCAAAAGACATCCCCATTACATCATTATATCACCTATCATTCTATACAATTTTTTGTTTTCTACCTTCCATAGCAACCTTATCATTGAGCTCATTCCCCAATCTATCATGAAACATTCCCCTTGCAGAAGTCAGATTTCTATGTAATTAAATTTAACAACAGTATGTTTACCATTTGAATGTCTTCAGTATACTTCATTCAATCATGATAAGTACATCAATCTAAGTAGATAGGTTACATTTCTCTTACCAGGTACAACTATGTAGGAGCTAGAGGGAAGGGCTAAAGCTTGAAACTGTTTATTCTAGTAACCTACTCAGGTTCTTATGAGGAAAGAGGACAAAGAGACAGTTTAGAAAGAGGAAAGAGGACTAAGACAGTTTAGAAGCACTGCTTTAGCAATAAAACCCTATTAACCTTAACTACTATAATGAATTCCTATGTCTATTCTATCCTAAAGCAATCAATATCTCCAACTATGCTGGCCACAATTATGAGCATTCCTAAGTCCCAGTCGAGCCTGATTTCTTCAAGGAAGAGAGCCTCCTCCGTGGAGTGGTCAGGGGAGTGGGAGGTGGAAAGGTGACCCAAGTACGAGCCTTTCTGGTGGTGGCCTTGCCATGACCCCCAGAGAACTTTTGGTAAACTCCCCAGTAATTAGTAGGAGGAGTAGTAATCTATTTAAATGTCCTTTTCATTCCTCCTTAGCCCCCGGGGAAGGTGATCCACCTTCCCGGATCCTCTGGTCGATAAGGTCTGGGGGGATTATCTCAGGACAAATTCTTTCCTACTGGGACTGACCTACTGAGACGAGCCAATGTTCCGAGCATGGACAGAACTCCCAAGAAAAATACCAAGGTGGGGCTTGCCCAGGATCCCCCGATAAAGAAAGTCAGCCTTGCAATTTCTTTCTTAGTCTCATGACCTTGTCATCCGAGCAAGGGGGCATCCTGACGGCTCCCGGCAGCCTGGACTGACAATTTGTCTCTGATTTGATAAGAAAATAAAGAATGTAACCCATGATTAGGAGTACAGACTCTAGCTGCTTTGAATGTTAGCCTACCAAGTTGTTAATTATTTGATTCTTGGAAATTAGATTAGTCTCTCTACATTTCAGCTTTCTCATATTTAATTCATTGAGTTAATTGAAGTAGACAATCCACTTAAAGCATTCACATAGCCCTTGACACTTAGTACATGCTCAATAAATGTTAACTATGACTACTACTCCGTGAGCTGCAAAAGTTCATGACTTCCCTCTTTCACCTGCCTGCCGACACCATATAAATAACAGTAGATCTGCAACTCAGACATGGCCTCTATAGGACATTTTTATAAACAGAAATAGCCAAATAATTATGAAAAGTCTGCCTGCTGAGGATAGACTTAATCTGGCAAATATTTTTTTCTGAGAAAAACAAAAAGATTCAGTAAGAGCTTAAATTTGCTTGTATATGGGGGAAAAGTACACTTAAAGAGAGATTTAATTATTTGGCAATAAAATCCTCTTTTATCATGATTTCAGTGTGCAATTTAACCACACTTTTTGATCGTGTGTGTGTGTGTGTGTGTGTGTGTGTGTGTGTGTGTGTACAATGTAATCATTCAGCTGTCTTAGCTATTTATTGCCTTTGTCTTATAAATTGTTTATTTTTGCACTGAAACAAGCTTTTAAAATTATCATAAATGTTTGTTTTACATAACCACTGTTGAGGAAAAGAAAAAGCTTATTCATTTCCATGTAATTCTTAAAGTACAGAAAATGATACTTTCTGACTCTCTGCATTGTCAGCCTATAGTTATGTAAATATGATCTGTGACCAAGTATTTACGGCATTTGTATTCACTGAACAATGCAGCAGAGACCCAGGAATTATAAAATATGTAAATTTATTGATCTGTAGCATCTCTTCCTGTTTAATCTATGCCTTTTTAAAGACAAAAAAGAATTTGCCAAAATGTTAGTTCCATAATAGTTGCTGACCTCAATTGCTAGGCATGACTTCTAAAGAACAGGGAGAAATCATTTTCACATCTCTCACTATTGGATTTTCACTTTGCAAGTCCCAAATTTTGTGAACGTGAATCCAGACTAACCTGACTGAGCTCAAATTCTATCTTTGCCATTTACTCCCCAGGTGCTCAGCATACTCAGTCATGTCTGACTCCTTGTGACCCCATGGACTGTATGTAGTCCTCCAGGCTCCTCTGTCCATGGGATTCTCCAGGAAAGAACACTGGAGTGGGTAGCCATTCCATTCTCCAGGGGATCTTCCCAACCCAGGGAAGGAACCTGGGTCTTCTACATTGCAGGCAGATTTTTTTACCATCTGAATCATCAGGGAAGCCCCTTATGTAACTTCACACTTTGGTTAACATTGCTGAGCCCTGGTTCCTAGGATTCCTGGTCTTTTATTGTATTGGGTCTGTGGGAAAATCAGAATAATTTTTCTGAGTTTATATTTGTGGTATCAATTATATCAGAACGGTCCTCTCTCTCAGAGGTGATTTCATTCTTCACAATGACCTTGGCTTATGTATTCCTCAACCTTGACAACCATGACCCAGAGAATTAGATTCCATAACAAATTCCTGTTCTGCTTTTTTTTTTTTTTTGCCTCTTTAATTACTCTTTTGTTCCCATCTGCATCTCCTCTTCTTCCTACTACTCCATGCAAAGAGAGCTGTAACACAACTGGGTCCTTGGCTTTGTGTTCTCTTATATCTTCATTCCTGGAAACAACTTGAAAAGATTCTTAACCCACTAATAATTGGTATCAACTAGTAACGGCAGGCATCCTAATTCTTGTAACAAATCTACAAGATGCTTCTAATATTTGCCTCTTTTACACATTAGTTTTATTTCTAGCCTTCAAAAGAAAACTTAAAACCAGATGTGCTCGACTAATGATCCTACGCTTTCAGGTATACTCACTACTTCTCTACTCACACCCCCTGGCTCTAGACTCTTGGCCACCTGAGTTTTCAGCTTATGTATACAGCTAAGAATGTTTTTACTGGAGGATGATGAGCTTCTTACAGACACACTCTCCTATGCCCATTCCAGTTTCTGTCCATTAGAATTACCACTATCTTCATTATTTCCTCAACGGCTGGTATGTTATGTTGGGATGGCCAAAAATTTTGTTCGGATTCTTTTGTCTAAGTGAACTTTTTAGCCAGCCCAACAGTTCATACATCAAAGGGTCAGTTGTAAGGACAGGATAAGTGAATAAGTACAGATGGGACAGCATCTGGCACAGGATCCATTCTTAATAAGCTGTTGTTAATAATACTACTACTACCACAATGCTCTAAAAGCTGAAGATCTAGAAAATGAATAGATACACAGAGAGTAACAATTCAATCACTATAAGTGCTCTGATGGATATTTGTATAAGATGCTTTATAAACACAGCAGAGAATGTCTAAATGTACCATGCCTGCACTTTTTATTATTAGTCGCTACACACACACACACACACACACACACACACACACACAGAGACACATGGGCACACACACTGACTACACACGTGTCCCATATTTCAGAGAGGGAAGTATATTGGTAAGAATCCTCTGGACTATTCCCCCATGGAATGAAATTCTTAGTGAATGCCACTTTGAAGTGAGGCTTTCTATCTTCAGTCACCAGATTGTCTCCTGAAGTAATTGAAACCCATAAGCCTTGAATATAAAGTTGCTCAGTGCCACTGATTATAATAGAGCAATTTGAGCTGAGGCGACAATGCTGTTTTTGAAATGGGAGGGTTAGCATAGCCAATACAAAATATATAAACAGGCTTTTTTAAATACATAATTTTTTAAAGGATTTGTGCCTGAGTGGTGCAGTTCCTAAATCTGTAATTACATTTAATATAGTCAGGAAGCCTAGTCATTGCTTTCTGGTCCTTCCAACAGGAGTCAGGATAACATTCAGTGAATCTCATGGAGGAAAAGCCCAAAGACCTTCTCTCTCTCTGGAGAATCCTAAAGCAACAGAGCCTGAACTCAGTCCACGCTGCTACTGATAGCACAGCTCTGTGCTACCACCCATTACCTGAAGGGACGAGAAAGCAACCGTTAAATTCCTCTATCTCTTAACTTACTGAAATCCAAAAAGGAAAAAGATAGGAGATGGCATTAAAGCTTTCCTCTACTTACTTCTATTTCTGCCTCTGTGCAAAAGAAAAAAAATTTTTTTATTAGTTTTGCCAAACAATGACATGATATCACCATGGGTTTACATATGCTCCCCCTCCAGAACCCCCCTCCCTCCTCCCTCCCTTCGCAAAAGAAAATTAATTCTCATTTGGACTAAGTCAGAGGAAGAAGTTAGATGGGTAGGAAAGGTTCTGATCTCTGGTCAGGGAACTAGATCCCATATGCCACAACTAAGCATTTGCACACTGCAACTAAGAATTTGCATGCCGCAATCAAAGACACCACATGTGACAACTAAGACCTGGCACAGTCAAATAAATGAAGGTGGGAGGTCCATGTCCCGTACCGTGAATCTGGGTGGGATCGTGCTTCTCAGCATCAGTTTTCTAAAACCAACTAGGTGTCCTATAATTCAATTAGATTTTTACTACAGATGGTGACTGCAGCCATGAAATTAAAAGATGCTTGCTCCTTGGAAGGAAAGCTATGACCAACCTTGACAGCATATTAAAAAGCAGACACATAACTTTGCCAACAAAAGCCTGCACAGTCAAAGCTATGGTTTTTCCAGTAGTCATGTACAGATATAAGAGTTGGACCATAAAGAAGGCTGAGCACCAGCTTTCAAATTGTGGTGTGGAGAAGACTCCTGAGAGCCCCTCGGACTGCAAGGAGATCAAACCAGTCAATCTTAAAGGAAAAAAACACCCTGAAAATTCATTGGAAGGACTGATGCTGAAGCTGAAGCACCATTACTTTAGCCACTTGATGCAAAGAGCCGACTCATTGGAAAAGACCCTGATGCCAGGAAAGATTGAGGGCAGGAGGAGAAGGGGATGACAGAGGGTGGAGAGATGGTTGGATAGCATCATCAACTCAATGGACATGAATTTGAGCAAACCCCAGAATACACTGGAGGACAGAGGTGCCTGGCTACAGTCCATGAGGTCACAAAGAGTTGGACACAACTTAGCAACTGAACAACAACAACCACAGACTGAAAGACTCAATGCTATGAGATGGTCACCACTTGGATCCCAGCTACAGGTGCTGGGGACTACCACACTTTTGACTGGTAGGCTTTGCAACAAATTCAGGAGTTTTCCTGAACCCCTACAGTTTCAGTAATTTGCTAGAACAACTCACAAAACTCAAGGAAGTGCTATATTGACATTACCACTTAATTATAAAGGATACATTTGAACAGGTACTTGGGACAAAGGTCTCAAGCACAGGAGCCTCTGGCTCCATGAAATGAGAGTATGTCACCCTCCTAGTTCATCAATATGTTCACTAACCAAGGGGCTCACTAGTCCCTCTCCCCTCCATGGAGACCAGGGGGTGGGACTGGAAATTCCAACCCTCTAACCCCATGATTGTTTTTTCTGTCAATCAGTTCCCATGCTAAAGCTATCTAGAGGCTCCACTATGAGTTACCTCACTGCATAAATTCAGATATGACTGAAGAGGGATCATTACAAGCAACAAAAGATACTCTAATCACTCAGAAAACTCCAAGGATTTTTTTAAGCTCTGTGCCAAGATTCAGGGACAAAGACCAGATATATTCTTTATTTACCAGACCTTGTGATGTTTTCACAAAGAGAGAATTGCTAAAGGGATTCCGTGTGATGCAGTAGGCTGGGTCATAACAGGCCATGCACCTTCCACCTTGTTCAATGGACTATTCATACTCAGAGCTCTGAGCCATTCTCTAAGAAACTCAATCCACAAGGCCTCCATGCCATAAACCAACCAAACCCCACGTAGGCACTCTGATTGCTTGTCCGAACTTTTGTGTCATTCTAATAGATAAGATGAGCCTTTAGATGATTCTGGCCACCAGCCCTCTAGTCACCTTTGCCATTAAGTCTGCCCAACTGAATTCCCAGGCTGTGAATCAGAGAAAAACCACCCCTGCTGGGTCCTATCTGAATTCCTGACCCCTAGAATCTGTAAGCACAATAAGAGGGCTATTTTAAGCTGTTAAATTACAGGGCACCCTGTTACACAGCAGTAGTAACTGGAACAAATCATAACAAGTGAGTCTGGAGAAGTAGAATGGGGCCGGGTCATGCCACGTTAAGAGTGGTGGGCTTTATTCCATTGAAAAGCAGTTTTAAGAGCGGGGAGAGATGCATCAGAGTTGGAGTTAATTTTGAATAACTCACCCTGGCTGCAGCAAGGAGGCTAAATTTAAGATGGACAAGACCAGAGTCAGGGAGATATAAGAGACTGTTGGAAGATGACAATGACACTTACTATGACAGCAGTGACACAAATAGAGAGGGGAGGATAGCCTTGACCAAAAAAACAAACAAACAAAACTACAGCAACGAATTTAGAAGGTAAAAGCTTTGCAATTTGGTGGAAAACCTGATATAGAATTGGGGAACAGGAGGGAGAAGGAAGAATTAATGATGGCTCACATGTTTCTGGACTGAATGGCTACAAAGATGATGGGACTATCAACTGAGATCCAGAATAATAAAGAGGTTAACTGTGGCAGAGGAAGGGAGAATGTCCACCATGTTGAATGCGCTGAATTGGAACTTCCTGGGCTTCCCTGATAACTCAGGAAAGTTATCAGCGAACTCAGTTTGTAAAGAATCCTGCAATGCAGGAGACCCTGGTTCAATTCCTGGGTCGGGAAGATCCACTGGAGAAGGGATAAGCTATCAACCCCAGTATTCTTCCTTGTGGCTCAGCTGGTAAAGAATCTGCTTGCAATGAGGAAGACCTGGGTTCAATCCCTGGGTTGAGAAGTTCCCCTGGAAAATGGAAAAGCTACCCACTCCAGTATTCTCGCCTGGAGAATTCCATGGACTATACAGTCCATGGAGTTGCAAAGAGTCAGACATGACTGAGCAACGTTCACTTTGGAATGCTAGGTAGATATATCCAGCAAATTGCTCAGAACTTGGAAAAGAAGATAGAAGATTTGAGAATCAAGTCTCTACAGTTAAACCAATTAAAACAGATTAGATCATTTAGGAGAATTATGCAAAATAAGTAAAATAGAGAATCAAATCTAAATCTCTATAGAATTCCAATATGTAAGAGTTTTAGAGGGTAGGAATGATCAAGAAAACAAAGAAAAAAAGCCAAGTAAGGTCAGAGAGAAAGCAGGAGTGACACTGACTCCAAGAAGTAAAGAGCTTCAGAAAGCCTTTATGGTTCCCCGTCATTAAATGCAGCAGAGAGCTCCACTAACCCCATGTCAAGACCTCTGCAAGACACTGAGAACATGAATGTGAATACATCATCATTCCAGCCTTCAGAGAAAAACAGCCAGGTAAACACACATGTGACAGCAGAGTGGGAACAATGCAAAATAGGACTGTTATTCAGAATTACCTCCAGGAGGGCGAAAGCGACTTAGTGAAAACTGAGAAAATATTCAGAGGATACAACATATCAGGTTTTTATCTTCTAAAATGGAATGAAAGTCACCTGAATTCAAGAAGCAGAACTGTTTTCATACTCAGTCCTTGAGGACCACTACCTGGAGTTCAGTGGGTAAGTATACAGGTGTGTGCGTCTGTTGTGGGGAGGGTGGGGGTGTGTGGGTGTAGGGGTGTGTGTGTGTGCCCAGTCATGGCCGAGTCTTCGCGACTCCACGGATTGTAGCCCACCAGGCTCTTCTGTCCTTGGGATTCTCTAGGCAAGAATACTAGAGTGGGTTGCCACTTCCATGATGGGCCTGAAATTCTATAACTTCTGGAAAAGTCTCACATTTTGAAATACATAACTTGCATTAATGTGCTAAAAAAAAAAAAACCCCACCTGGAAGAGGAAGAGGGCTGTCATTCACACCCAGACCCAAAGGGAAGCCAGACCCTTCTCCCTGTCTGGCATCAGTTCAGCTAATCTGTGAACTGCCTTTCTGCACCCTGGAACCTCCCTGGTGGCGTCTGACCCGGCACCATTCAGCCAGGCGGAGAGCACAGAAAGGAGCCCTTACTGCAGCCTTGAACTGAAACTTAGAAGCCAGAATTGCTCGGGAACTAAAAGCAGTTTATTCCTAGGCTTTCATTATTGTAAAGCTGAGATGATTCCCAGGTCCTGCCCCTCCTGCCCACTCTCCTGGCTTTCCACCTTCAAGTCCCTGGACAGGTATGTCAGGCTTTAGGGCTGACTCACCTTCAGATGATTTCAAGGTTTCGCAGAGGTCTAAGAATGTACACTATTCCAAGTTTTATCTTTGAAGAAACAGCTAGCCATGTATTGTTTAGATGTATAAGAATTTCTTCCATAGTCAAATGCACAAAACCATTTAAGTACCATGCATACGACTGGTAATTTTAGTAAGAAACTGTCCCTTAAAGTGCTGTGTCTGTGTGTGTGTGAGAGAGAGAGAGATAAGACAGAGAAAAAAAAGAGAGAACAGTGATTTCTACCAGGGGCTATTAACCTCCCAGGAGACACTTGCCAATATATGGAGATACTTTTGGTTGTCACACCTGGGAGGGGGAGGTGTACTAGCATCTAGTGGCTAGAGTCCAGGGATGTTACTAAACCCCCTACAATGCACATAACAGCCCTTCACAACAAAGACTTCCCCAGCCCCAAATGTCAATAGTGCCAAGACTGAGAAATCTTGAGAGACAAAGACAAGGAGAAGAGGAATCAAGTAGTCTTCCAGCGTGTTTTTGGTTTTCTTTCCTACACAAATCAAACCTAGTCGCAGAGCCATCACGCCTTCAAGTTGGGAGGTATTCTAGTCATCACGCGGTCTCACGCACCATGAAATACACCATCAGGATGGCAAGACAGACGGGCTTGTGTATTATAATTCTATTAAGACAGACTTGTCGGATGAAAGAGAAAGCATGGCACAGGACTCCATGAGAACACTACAAAAACACGGCCCTTGTGCTGTGACTAAAAAGAGATAACCCCTCAAGCTAGCGACAGAAGGAAGCTGACTGCATGAGGAGACAACAAGAGAGAAAATATGTTTAATGTTCCAATTGGAAATGCACTGGCGAGACGCAGCACTGAAACAGTCTTGTAGATTTAGGAACCAGAAGGGAAAACGGCCTTTGACCTCCAGGGGCAGCTGGGAAACAGATGCCTGAAGAGCCCAGGGAAGAATTTCCGACCCAACAACAGGCATCTTGCATGCATCAAATGGTATTTCCTTTTGTGTGGAAATTTGTTGCTTCTTGTTAAAATATGAGAAAACGTCCAATTTCTTGTGCAGCCTCCCTAAGGCTTCAGCTCATCTGGTTGGCCACACTCACAGCTGGAATTTCTGATACCCAGATTCTCACACTGCATGTTACTTAAGGATCTGCTGTTCTAAGAAATAGCACGGGGTTTTCCCCTTGTCTCACGGCTCAGTGGGCAGCACAAGTCTTTGTAGAGATTTCAGGAAATGGGATGGATATTCACAGTGAAAAAAAACATGAGTCTGAGGAACAGACAAGCTTGAGTTTGAATACGGGCTAGATCCCTATCCTAGTCTGTGACGTCGGTAATGTCTTAACTTCTCCAAATCTCAATGGACGAATAAGTCAATGAGGAAACATGATCGTTGTGAGGATTAGGTGTGATACCATATTTAATTCTGCCAGGACAATGCCTAATTTATGGTAGGTGTGCATTTGGGCTTCCCTGTGGCTCAGGCGGTTAAGAATCTGCCTGCAATGTGGGAGACGTGGGTTCAAATCCCTGGGTTGGGAAGATCCCATGGAGGAGGTCATGGCAACCACTCCACTACTCCTGCCTGGAGAATCCCCATGGACAGAGGAGCCTGGCGGGCTACTGGTTGCAAAGAGTCGGACACAACTGAGCCACTGAGCACAGCACAGCGCATGCAGTCAGATGGCTGTTATTGAGACAGGTATTGTTTTTCTGAAACTTAAGATTTAAAAATACTTTTCTACCTATATTATTTTGTGTTTCTGCTTATAACCAAGTTGAGACAAATGCCAAGCTGAAGACATTTCCTTGTACCTCTTACTAATCATGCTGGTGACAAAGTGACAGAGGTACAGGCCACACAGGATGGAGATAAAGGTACTAGAATTTAGAGAGAGACAGCTTTTCCTATTAAGAGAAATTTTAGAGCCTGCATGTGTCTGTCCATATTTTCCCTGAATTTCTTCACAATGAAGAAAGAGAGTAGAATGTCTAATTAGAGTAGATGAGGAGAGGTAATTCATATGGATGCAAAGCCTCTTGAAAAAGATGTTTTCTTATACTTCAGTACATTTAATACCTAGAGAGACACAGTGTATATCATTTTCCCTTCACATCCACCCTTCCCACAATTCACAATGACCCCCCCACCAAGTCCAAAATAAAGTCCAGATCTTCTAGAAGGCAGTGGAAGAGAATGGATATACTGTTGTGAACACAGTGCATGGAATTTCACAAAGAGTGAGATTTCAACTGTGGGAAAAAAATCACTCTAGATGTTATACCCATTTGATAATACAAATTGTTTTAATAATGAAGATACTGAAATATGAAACATCATTTTAGTCCAGGAATCCAATGCTTCTGTAAAACCTTCTAAGTTCTGAAGTTCTAACAACCCTTAACTTCAAGTGTCTTTCAGAGCCAAAAGGCTAAAGGGAATGCCATGGCAGGCCAGGACACATGCTAGAAACAGCATGCTTGGGTATGAGTCCTAAAACCAGCACCTACTAGCTGTTTGAATTTAGCAAAGTGATTTCACTCTTCAGAGTCTCAGGTTTTTTCATTTGTAATACAGGAAAATTCTCAACTACCTTGAATGCTTGTTTGTAGGTTTTAAGTAAGACAGTTCATATAAAGGCATGGCGATGCCCCTGATGATAGTCTTATCTTTGCTACTAGAGATTCCCACTTCATCTTTCCTTAGAAAAGTGGAACAGTGAATCTATGGGTTCATTTCAACTCCATCTGATGGCTTGCTACTTGTTGTCCCTGCCCATTCCCTAAATTGAAGCTTTCTGTGCCCATTTCCAAAAGGGAAGCCACTAACGGAAACACAGATTTATTTGGACAGAGTCCCATGTACAACCACTATCCTGTGTGTTCATGAATGCTCAGTTACTTCAATCATGTCTGACTCTTTGAAATCACATAGACCAGAACCTCCCAGGCTCCTCTGTCCAGGGATTTTCTAGGCAAGAATACTGGAGTGGGTTGCCATGCCCTCCTCCAGGAGACCTTCCTGACCCAGGGATCGAACCTGTATCTCCTGCATTGCAGGCAGATTCTTTACCACTGAGCTACCGGGGAAGACCAACCACTATCCTAATGGACTTCAAAACAGAAACATCACCAATGTCTCCCCAACTGTGGTTAGCTTCCTGCTGTGATTATTACAATTATCTGTAACTTTTCAGAGCCTTTGGGATCCTTCACCTCAATATCTTCAAATTTTTACAGCTCTCTAGAGAAACAGAACCAATGGAATGTGTACAGAGAGATATCTATTCTAAGGAATTGGTCACATGATTATGGGGACTAATCAAGTCCAAAATCTGCAGGGTAGGCCAGTAGGCTGAAGTCGTAGGGAGAAGCCAGTGTTTCAGTTCAAGCCCAGAGGCTGCCTGCTGCCAGAACTCCCTATGACTCACGGAGGTCAGTCTTCTGTTTGAGTAAGGCCTTCCGCTGACTGGATGAGACCCACCCACGTTTAGGAGGGCAATCTGCTTTACTCAAAGTTCAGCAATTTAAATATTAATATTATCTAAAGACACCCTCTGCAGAAAGAAATGGCAACCCCCTCCAGTATTCTTGCCTGGGAAATCCCATGGACAGAGGAGCCTGGTGGGCTACATACAGTCCATGGGGTGAAAAAGAATTGGACACAACTGAGCAACTAACACACACACACAAAGACACCCTCAAAGAAAAATCCAGAATAATGTTTGATCAAATATCTGGATACCATGGCTCAGTCAAGTAAAACAAAATTAACCATCACCATCCTCTCTCAGGGCAGTTGTCCAGACAGGTCATATGCTCTGAATGCTCTCAACTCCAACACAAGATTTTATTTGCTGCTGGTCCCCTCTGTCCAGGTTTTGGCATACAGCCTTCCATGCTGTGATACCAGTACCTAACAGCCAAGCGGCATTAGATCCATAGTTATTTCAAGAATGATCAGATTATCAAAATCATAAATCTTCTATATTTAGGCCATTCCATAGTACCTAGCATTACATTCTTCAGATAGTAATATGTATCACAGATATTTGTGGAGAATACACCAAACTCTAGGCTTTTTTCAGCTTTAAATATGGGGGAAGAAAGAAGTCCCTCATTCACACAAAACTCATTTGTTGACTTTGTTCATTTGGAGGAAACCCAGTTAGAATGAAGATGATTCCTTTCATTACGTTTATCACAAGCTGAAATCATTAAGGCACTCTGATGAGACAGCCTAGAAATGGAAATCAGTTTAGATGCACTAGTCTGGGAAGGTCTATGGATGACATTTGAGTTGAAATTGAAGGATCAGGAATGAAAAGAGCCTCCAATGCAAGGGAACAATAAGAAAAAGATTTTGAGATGCAAAGAACAGTGTGACTGGAGTCACACAACTGAGAGGACAATTTGGAGGTGAAAGGTCTAGATCATATAGGACCCAATAGGTCATAGCAGTGCTTATATCATATTAAAAACACCTCAACATGGATGTTCTTTATGTGAGAATATGGGACAAACCAATTTAAATTTTAAAACATATTCCTTGAGGTTCTATGGAGCAAACAGGTGGCCTACAACAGCTTCCCTAAATTGTCTATTAATAGTCTACAAGATTCGACCCACTTGTTTATATTTATTCCAGCTGACAGAGCTGGGAAATTTAGTCAAACACTTCCATCATCTTACTTGTCCTGATGGCTTAATTTCTGCCTGAATCCCTTTCATCCTACAGTAGAGGCTTAGTCACAGTTTGAGATAATCCCTGAAGCTTGAACAGTCTTGGTTTCCACCTTAATCCACCCTCCCTATTCTTGCAAGGAAGCAGGGGTTTGTATACTTTATTATAGTCAGGGAGCGGCTTCAAAAGAGACACAGAAAATGAAGACATTATAGTTCTTCAGAATACCTATGTTAGCATTTATGCAGACACTTAAGATATTTATTGAATGTGTTCTATGTTTCAGGCACTGAGCTGGCCACTAGGGTTATAGTAATTGATAAGAGAGGCGAAATTTCTATGTGAAAGAGAATAAATGCACCTCAAAGCTTTAAAGGCAAAGGTCATACTAATTAACAAAATGTTTCCTCTAGAACAAGGCTGTGTCTTCATCTGGAGATAGGGACAATAGGATTGCTTCAAAGATAAAATTTTTAAACTGTCACATTGACAAGCACATAGTGGATACATTTTAAAAAGCCACATTGACAGAGCTCTGGATATCAGACATTCAAGTGCTTAGAATTTTAGCACTACTCTGACTTCCTGTCCTATAATCAAGGCTTATCTGAGTTACAGATGCCAATGGATTTTAGGAAGGATTTATATACAATCTGCTATAATGAGCAGTTCGTTAGCGAATAACCTAGACCACATCAGTGGGAGTATCCTTCTATCACATTGCTTATATTGTTGTATATTAACACATGTTTTCTCTATCAAAGGGGCTATAAGCTTGGCCCTAGGAACAACATTCTCTTTGGAAAGCTAATTTTTCTCATGTACAAAGAGAAATAGCGATCCGAATCTGACCAGTAGCAGAAAAGCAGTTAGGGACTCACAGATAGAAGGCGCCACCTTTCTTCCAGACAAGACAGAAATGAGGCATTGTGTTACAAACACGGTGGTAACAACTGTATCACTTGTGTCATGGAGGCAAATGTGAACTTTATGACCCCTAAAAGTCTATTCTCCCGGACTGGGGGTAATAATCTAATAATAATACTAAATCCCATTCACTGAACATAAAAAGGACAACAGTTGTAATGGCATTGATTGGCACTTACGTGTCTGTCTTAAGCACTCCGCATCTCACTTAACCCCTAATGAAACCATCTGTTCCCTCCATTCATTCACACTTGGTAAAGCTAGGGCTTGGAAAGGTAATCCAAGTCACTAATGGAACTGAGAGTCTAACCAAGGCATTCTAAAGCCAAAGCCACACTCGTGATGAGTACACTGTACAGGGTGGCAGTCTGTAGGCATGCCTACCTGAGCAGGGGTGCTGCTCCAGACCTCCTCCTCCCTGGATAAACAAAGTGAGGCTGCTCAGGAACTATCATGATGGAAATCAGCAGCTTTGAGATGTCAAAGGCAATGACACTGAAACTAAGCATGCTGGTGGTCAAGAGGAGCCTTTTGCAACAACTAGCATCGGCTGCCATCCTTTTGCCAAAGACGTAGTCGCAACACACTGACTGAGAAAGCCACACTCTTTCTGTGACATCTGCGATTCTGCACACTTTGGTTGTACTGTATTACTTCCGAGCCCGCTGAATTTTAGAGCGTTCTCAAGGAGAGGAGAGGAAAAAAAAAAAAAAAAGCAAACTCAGTAAATCCCAGTATTTTTACTGCCTTTGCCAAATTTGACATCTTTCAAAGTAACTGTGAGAAGCATGCACAGTCTCTGCCAACTGCATGATTTAGCAGCTATAAAATCCCTCTGAATCAAACCCATTTTGAAATAAAAAGGAACCTGCTTGAGAATTTCATTGCACTGTTGGATACCTACTCAGAGATCAATCACCTCTCTTCATTCTGTATTCCTAGTATATTTTTAAGTTTAATCTTTTTTGTAGCTTACCCATTTAGTTAAGGGTAGAATTTTAAAAGACTAAAGATTGCAAGAGGAGGAGGAGGACGTGAAATCTGAACAAAGACTTTCTTTATATTCTACACAATAGAAGTATAAAAGATGGTCTATTTTCTTTTCATCTTTTTCCCCAATAGTGCAGTACCTAGATTCTCAAAACTTGAGTGTCCTGTCCCCCAAGGAAAATAGTATCTCTCTGCAGGCTGTCTAGCAGGATGAAACAGCTGTGTCTCCTACTCCACAGGGAATTTCTTCAGATGAAAGTCTATTTTTTTGCTGAATATGATTGGGTGAGCAGAAGGCTAAACACATTGCTTATGGCTGGGCCCCCAATGACAATCGAAAAAAATGTGTTCATAAAATGTAGTATAAAATGAATTAATTTAACTATCTGGAGACTGAAATATACATTGTAAAATAAAATACTGGCTATAAGGAATATAAAGGTGTGAATATCGCCAAGCCACAAAGGAATAAAAATAAAATGGTTTGATTTTGGGTCTCTATGAAGGTTTAGTATCTATGGAACAGAGAATTCCTGGCTCTCACTTGGAGTATCACTAATGCAAACATTTCCATTATGGCATATTGCACAGACACTTCAATTATGTTTATGTTTAAAGTGGAAAGCAACAAGGGAAGATACTTTTTTCTCACGATAGGAATGTTTATTTAAAGGACTAATATATGTTGATCTATAGAACTACTAAGAAAATACTAAAAGTCAGATATGAACTGAATTTCCATTAGGTGGAAAAATCTTACATTAGAAGTCACTCACAACCTTTATCTTCCTCTCTCTAAGAAACAAGCCCTCACAAAAGAATCAAACTCAGAAACCCTTCATAGATTCTAACTGTCTACTAGATCATATTGTTCTGATTTGGACAACCAACAGCATTTTACTAATACCCCAAATTCATGTCAATGGTAGTCAGTTTCAAGGTGTACCCATTCACGTGGGATCGGTATGGAGCTCTGAACCTGAAAAACAGATTCACAACTGTGTATCTTTACTCTGCATAAAGCCATCAAGTTGCCAAATGATGATTAATGCATTGGATACAAAACAAAAATAGCATCTGCAACTTCCTTATAAAATCTACCCTGAGCTAGAGTGTGTGTGTGTGTGTGTGTGTGTGTGTGTGTGTGCATGCACGTGTGTGTGTGTGTGTGTGTGTGTGTTTTAGAGGATCATATAAAAAGTGAAAGTGAAGTCACTGTCATGTCTGACTCTTTGTGACCCTATGGACTATAGTCCATCAGGCTCCTCTGTCCATGGGATTTTCCAGTCAAGAACCCTGGAGTGGGTTGCCATTTTCTTCTCCAGGGGATCTTCCTGACCTAGGGCACAAACCCAGGTCTCCCACATTGCAGGTAGACTCTTTACCATCTAAGTCACCAGGGAATCCCTTTGGATCACAGGAAAGTTTACAAATAAAAAAAAATCATTTCTCACTGAAATATAAAATGGGGCTTATTAGTAGAGTGATTATATAATTTATCATCTACAAAGGACAATCATGAGAGTTAAAGGGGGCACTATTGGTAATTGCACTAAGACAATAGGCATAAACTAGATATATGATGACACTATTAATAGCAAAATATCCTCTTCTTAACCAGAACATAATACAACAGCAGCATGATAGGCAAGGGAAGACTTGCTTTGGAAGTAACTGTACTTAGGTTAAACTCTGACATATATTAGTTGCTTTCAAATTATGGTACTGGAGAAGACTCTTGAGAGTCCCTGGGACTGCAAGGAGACCAAACCAGTCAATCCTAAAGGAAATCAACCCTGAATTTCATTGAAAGGACTGCTGCTGAAGCTGAAGCTCCAGTACTTTGATAACCTGATACAAATCGTCGACTGATTGGAAAAGACCCTGATGCTGGGAATATCTGAAAGCAAAAGGAGAAGGGGGCGGCAGAGGATGAGATGGTTAGATAACATCACTGACTCGATGGGCAAATTCCAAGAAGTAGCAAAGGACAGGGAAGCCTGGCGCGCTGAAGTCCATGACATCACAAAGAGTCGGATACAACTTAGAGACTGAACTACAACAACAAAAATATTACTCATATGCATTTGTTTCCATATCTCTCCATTTCCTCATCTGTAAGATAGCAGAAAATACAGCTAACTTTGTGTAGTATTTACAGTGCACCAGAATATATGCTAAGGTATAATACTGAATAGCTTCATTTAAATCTCATAACGCGTGAAGCAATGAATTAAATGAGATTAAACATCTTGCTAGTGTTCATTTAGCAAGTGGCAGAGTTGGAATATGAACCCTGGCAGTTGGTCTTCAGTGTTCATACTCTTAAACCTTGTGACACCCTGAAGATGTCAATACCAATTTTTCAGAGTTTTTGTTAGGGCTAAATGAGAGACTGAATGCCAGACAACTAGCACAATGCCCAAAACACAGCAGAAAATATAGAGTTACTAGTAATGGAATACAAAAGAGCCAAGATGCTTTTTTGAGGTAACCCATCTGGGACTACTTTGGAGGTGATAGTTATTTATAATAAGACACTCTGATCATTCTGTAGCTAAAGCTCTCATTTGACTAGAAATCTCTACTAACCTGATCTATTCTGAATGTATGGGTGTGCATGCTCAATCATGTCCAACTCTTGGCAACCCCGTGGACTATACCCTGCCAGACTCCTCTGTCCATGGAATTCTCCAGGCAAGAATACTGGAGTGGGCTGCCATTTCCTTTTCCAGGGGATTGTCCCAACCCAGGGACTGAAGCTGTATCTCCTGCATCTCCTGCATCACCACCTGTGAAGACCTTATAAATCGCAAGATGAGACTGAAATAACAGTCACTTTAAACTTACACAAAGGCCATGAGGGAAATTTGGGGGGTGACAAAGCTGTCACATATCTTAACTGTGATGCTAGTTACATGACTGCATTTTGCCAAAATTCAGAACTCCTTGATTTTACTCCCAAATTTTCTCAAGTTAGCATTAAATTACTTATTTTCTCTCAAATTCTTTAGAAACAAAGAAGTATTTGCATCCTCTACTCATACTTTTATACAACAGTAATTAAATATCCAAGAAAGATGGATCCCATTTGAAATACTGTACAGAGAATTATTAGGAAGTAATTTGTTGGTTCATTCTCTCTAACATTTATTATAAAAAAACACCCTTAGAAGGCAACCTATTAAAATGATTAACACCACAATCATGTGACCAAGGAGCCAATAAGTTAATTAAAGTTCATTTATTCTACAAGCTCATCTCGGGAAGAAGTTGACTAAATTGAGCATAAAGATTTTTATATCCAATTTGATTTGCCTTCTAAATAAATTTTATATGTATATATATAGATTTTTTTCTTATGCTTACAGAGATTTAATAACTTGGAAAATGTACCAAAATAACACTTAGGAAGATATTTTAACCAAATCCCCCAATCAGACTTTTTAAACCTTGTGACTATGATTTAGGATGCTAGTAGAAGATAAAATTATTTTCCATTACCCATTTAGAATATTTGATTACTAATTTACATAGGCAAGGCATCAGAACATAATGAATGTATGTCACCTTTGAGAGAGAGCCTTTTCAGAATTGAAAGTGAACGCCCTGCTGCCTTCAGCCCAAGAATGCTAATAATTCAAATACATTTCTGTCCAATCAGATGAAAGCACCATAAAGCACTTACATGCCAGGAAGCTGGATTCTGGTTAATACAAAACATGTTGGGAGATGAAGCAATCTTTTATTATTTGATTATAAAATGCCACCTTTACCCTTCAACTCTGAGTGATTTATTACAAGGTGATTAAGACTGTGTGTTGATGCCTAAGAGGAACTGTTTTGATTTATGACAATTTCACACAAAATCACAACTGTCTTGTTTAAAGTCATTCTAAGTTGCAGACCATGTGTGAGTATAGAAAAATAATTTAAAAGTGTACAATAAACAATTCAAGATTTCCATCAACATCTGAATTCACTGTGAGTTTCTTCTTGTATGTTTCTCTCCTGATGCTAGTATGATTGTTCTTACATAGCATTTTCTCAGACTACCAAGCAAAGGCTGTAGTTTAGCCCATGATATGCTTGACTTCGGTCACCAAGCTCAGTGGACTATGGTTGCCAGATCCAGTTCTTTTTCTAAGATGTCTTATCAATTTCCAGGAAACCAAAAAAGTGGCATTTTAATGAAAAATTCATTAAATATTGCCATTCTAAATATTTCTTTTATAAAGAAGTGACCAATAGGTAGCCATAAACACTTGAATACTTGAGTTTTATTAGATTCTGCTAAGAATAAATATCTCTATATTGATGAATAGATGATAACATCGGCTACTAACCAGCTAAGATCACTTTGGAAAGTAGTTTCAAAACTACCTCATCTAAAGTATGTAATCTTGAGATAAGATGCTGGCAAAATGCCTGAAGAGATGTGCCAGTTACTTAAGGCCACAAAACAGAGCATTCGGGCTTTGTAACTCAGCTGAGTTTTCTTAATGTGGGTGGATTTTCTTGCTTCCTATAGTATCATGCTTTAATGTGCCTCTGCTTTCCCTTTCTTTTTTAAAAAAATCTCAGGCTATCTCATTTTTGCTCTACAAACTAAGGGGTTTTGACACATCATACTAAGTATTTTAAGAACACGGGCCAGGGTAGCAGGTAGTATTCTCCAGAAATTAGTATGGTGACAACATCTCATATCTCAAGAGGGAGAGTTACAGCTACTTTTCCATCCGACCTTCCCAATCTGAAGGTTTTGTTTCTTCTATCTGTGCTCTAGGTATTAGTATTAGTATTAGTATTAGTATTAGTATTTTATTAGTATTAGTAATATTAGTATTAGTATTGGTATTAGTATTTTAAAGGGAGGTAAGTTTTCCTTTTCAGAACATCAGACTGAAAATTTTTATTCCAGGATTCCTAATTCATAATGGTAATTAACTGTAGAAAAAAGTTATTTTTGAGAAAGTTAAGTCTGGGTTTTTGATTTAGCAGATCCATAGATCCTTGTATGTTCATTCTAATGCTGGCTTTGTATGAATTTAACAAACATTTTCTTACTCCTCCATGAGCTCAGGCTTTGCTTGATCTCAACCTTTGTACCTCTAAAAGACAGTTTTATAGTTTAGAATGTTTTGATTATTATTACTAGCTCATGTGAACTGGCAACCATTGAAAAACATAGTCTTTTAAAAAAAACTATTTATATGGCTTCACTGGGTCTTAGTTGGGGCAGGCAGGACCTTTAGTTATGACACACAGGATCTACTAGTTACCACATGCTAACTCTTAGTTGCAGCATGTAGGATCTAGTTCCATGACCAGGGATCGAACTCGAGCCTCTTGCATTGGCAGCACAGAGTCTTAGCCAATGGACCACCAGAGAAATCCCTAAAAAGCACAGTCTTTAAATCAAGACAATTTCCCACATTGGAAACTTAAGGGGATGGTTTTTGTTTGGTTGGTTGTTTGGGGTTTTTTCATTGTTGCTTTTGTTTTTTGTGTATGTGTTTGCAAGTAGGATATATGAGGCAGATAATTATCATTCCTCTTGGATTTTCATGGGCTACAAATGTGAAACTTGGTACTCCTTCCATATTTTTCCCCAGTTTGGGGAGGGAGGGGTTCGTCTAGTAGTCTGACACTAGCCCAGAGAAGAGCAGTGCAATTTTGAGAGTCTCTAAACTTTTAGGCAGCTTTTAAGAGCTTTCACATTTCACCCTATAGTTTCAGAAGAAAAGAGAACGAAGCTGCTATGCAGGACACATGCTCTCCTGACAAGGGTGGCTTGAGAAATGGAGATCATACTGCTTCTTTCTTCTGATCACATATTGATGGGTGCATGTCACCTGTTTCTGGCTACTGGGCCTCCACAATGTGACCGGGTCTTTCACATAGTCCAGGCTGGCCTTGTATTACTAATGGGTCCTCAGACCTCCAAGAGGCCACTTGTCTACATGGTATGATATCTCAGCTGGAATTTAACTTGTATTACTATCTTATTTTGTGACCTTTGGCAAGTCTCTTAACCTTTCTGAGAATCTCTTAACATTTTTCCAGTTCCAGGCTTTGAAAAGCGTGGATAACAATAGACAGAGTGCTTGCCTTTCAGAGGTGGCATGAGGACTAATTAGCTGATGTTTGTTAAGAGCTGTATAAATGCTAAGTATTATGATTATTCTTTACTCGTGTGAGCATCACAAAATGTCAGTGTGTTGAGTGGGAGAAGATGGGGTATAGGACCCTGGTAGAGTATTACTCTCTTATAAGTTTCCCCTTTCTGATGAAATTACTAGAAATATGCTTAGTTATTTGTAAACTAAATGGTTTAATTATAACCAGAGGATAGCAGTTAGTTCATCTGAATTAATACATAAAAACTATATCTCACAGTTTTCTATGGACCAGAAGACTCAGAAAGAAAGGGACCTCCCAGGAAAATCTGTACATATTGAACTACAGCAAGGCATGATTGCTTCCTGGGATTCGTATGTGACTGCCTGGAGTTAAACATGCTCCATATAGGAACAAAGCAACACCAGATTCCCAGAGAGAATTGAGTCTTTCCACTAACCAGTTGCTTATGTTCAAGTAGTAAGGGTGGGTGGCAGCTCTAGGTCCATTAATCACTCATGTAATACTCCGTTTTTTAGACATACAGTGTAGAACAGTGGGCAAATTTAAACAAACAAATATATAAATAAATTTACAAAGCAATGGGCCTCTTCACCAATAATTTCATAAGAATGCATAACAATATTTGACTCTGATGGCTGGCTCCTCCATTTCTTCCACCATCACATGTATTTTAGTCTTCACTATCTAGGCACTCAGAAGTGCGAACAGACCCAACATTTGGACTGTACACATATTTTCAAACAGTGAAGTCTTAGTTTAAAGGAAAATATTTTATCACTTACATTTAGATCAAAGTAATGATTTTTTAAATGGATATCCCAGGGCCTGCATGTAGGATCTAGTATTAATACACTTCCTTAGAAGTATATACATTATTGACATTCCAGGAGAGGTGATGCCCAACCCTGGTACGTTGCTGGAAGTCACTGATAGTTTTCTTTAGTTTATTTGCATTTGGTAGTTGAGAGTCAAGACTTGACTTTTTGACAATGGTGCTCTCAACACCACCAAAAGAGATCAGGATAGGAATTTGCATAGAGGCTGGCTTCCCCAGCCAGCTCAGACAGTAAAGAATCTGCCTCCAATGCAAGAGACCCAGGTTTGATCCCTGGGTTGCGAAGATCCCCTGGCAAAGGGAATGGCTACCCACTCTAGTATTCTTGCCTGGAGAATTCCATAGACAGAGGAACTGGTGGGCTACAGTCCATGGGGTCACAAAGAGTTGGACATGACTGAGCAACTAACACTTTCATATAAAGGTTTGGAAGCATGCTTTATCTGATCTGAGTTTTCTCATACTGGGTCAGTTTCCCATCACATTGGCAAACTGAGGCAGATCATTAAACATGTATATTTCAGATTTTCACAGGAAAATTATCCACATGACCATTTAGAGCTAGATAATAGAGGAAAACACATTTCTGCAGAAACTACAGTATATTCGGATGCTGCCTTGTATCTCATAACACTCGTACCCTGACGCCATTATTGTATTACTAATTGACACTGACTTGTATAAAACATCAGAGATGAATGATAACCATGGATGAGAAATAGAGATAAAGGATGCCCTACAAGATGCACATTAGTAAGAACCCAGTGTGGTGAAGAAAATGAATCTGACCTGGACTGAAAGATAATAGTAGCATTAGCCAAGATATCATAAAACTATTGATATTTAGAAGTCAAAGACTTACTGTCAGTTTAGATAAATGTTTCTCTCACACATGCGTTTAAATGTCTTTTTTCCTCAACAAAATGAATGGTATTTGTCTTTTTCTTCTCTCCCTACAGACCGCCAGATTATTATAAAAGAGCATTTTATATAGGTGAGTATGGTACACCAATTGAAACACAATTGTATCATCATTTCAAGCTCAATAGGCACAAAATACATCTCTTACTTGGCAATTCCCAGACTGTTGTCAGGAAATAGACACAAATCAACTGAAAAGCTTGTATTTATTCATATCCAAGAAAGGTTTTCTTGTCAATAACTATGTATGAATTTTTCCCTAGTGATTTAAACAAAAAGAAGGTCCAGAATGTTTTGGTAGTTTATTCTTCTCTTCATTTGTATATCTACAAAAGAAGAGTTAATATCATATGATGCCAATATATTTCGAGCAGAGTAATACTCTCAGCTCAGCTATGACCTTTTCCCCTGTAATTAGTTCCAACTGAAATTAGATTCAGTAAAAGCATGGCTCCAATTAGAGCTAAATCAAAACAAAACTCAGGGCTTGATTACATATAGCAAAAGTGTGGAGGGAAAAAGGGGGTAAAAGAAGAGGCGATATTCTTCCAATTTAGTTCTGCAGATTGAACCACTTGGTAAATCCTTTGAACTCTGGAGAAAATGTGCATTTATTTCCACACAGAGTTAGGTTAATATTTTCCATGACTCACAGAGATTTTGCACTCTCCGCTCAGTTGACCAGTTTTCCAAAACTCTGCATGCAAAAAGCAAATCAAAAATTTTCAAAGTTCTGATCTAGGAAAAGATCTATTTTCTCTAGGAGAAGAAAAAAGAGAAATCTTCAAGCTTCTTTTGAATACCCTTATAAAACACAAAGCCAAGATTATGAGAGTTATTGGAATGCATTTACTTATCTCACCCTGAATAACTCTACATAGCTTCCTGACATGTAAGTCTATAATACAGCAGAATTTCTAAGTTTAGTTTTCATATCTGTAAAACAAACATACTAGTAAGCAAGTAAATAAACAAAAAGGATGGTAAGACTAAATCCTGATTCATGAGGCATACTATAAATGTGAGCTACATTTCTTCTCTTTCTCTTACCAAACTTGTGTTGAGGCCCAAAGCCAGAAAGTCCACAGCCTAACCGGCTTCATGAAATACAGCAGTGGAAAAATGGGCTTCAAAAAAAAAAAATGTTCGGGACTAATTATTGGGAGCTTCAAAATCCAAGTTAAGAAGTTGTGGCAAACATAAGGATGTGCCTCACCTACAGGAACAGATGACTATTTCAGATCTGAATTTGCCCTTCATTCACAGAGAGCTTATTTCAGCACTGCTACCCGGGGATTTATGGACTCTCTAGTCCACAAATAAGAAATTCTATATTGCACAGCATCCAAAGACAGGACTCACTTTACAGCAAAAGGGGTGTAGGAATGGGCCCATGGCTATCGGATTTACTAGTCATAGGTCACAGCACATACTACACCATCCGAAGGTACCAGCTAGCTTCACAGAACACTAGACAGTGAAAGTGGAAACTTCCCTGGTGGCTCAGTTGGTAAAGAATCTGCCTGTAATGCAGGAGACCCAGGTTCGATCCCTGGGTCGGGAAGATCCCCTGGAAAAGGGTATGGGGCTTTGACAGGCACAGCGTGCCAGCCTGAAAGAAACACTCCAAAAGGGATGAAGTGTCATCCTTCAAGACAGAGTAAACTTACTTAAATTAGAGATCTCTGTGTGACACTGTCTCTCCAATAGAAGGAATACAAGGCTTAGGGAATGAAAGAGTGGAAGCCTGAGACTTCCCTGGTGGTCCAGTGGTTAGGACTCCCCTGCAGGGGGTCTGGGTTCAATCCCTGGTCAGGGAACTAGATCCGACATGCAGAACTATAAATATGGTATATATACCATATACCACATCTGAAAAAAAAAGATCTCGCATGCCACAATGAAGATGGAAGATCCCATGTGCCACAACTAAGACCTGGCATAGCCAAATAAATAAAAAAATTTTTTAAAAAAAGAATGGAAGCCTTACCCTCTCTTCCAATGACCCAACAGGTGACCTTGTGCTTTCTGCCCCTATAATTCTGGGGCTATGCAAGGTTAGAGATACTGGTCCCAAGAAAGGGCAGACTCTTATGAGCAGACAGCACCAGGGTTCATTCTTCTGAACTGCAAAATACAGCCTGTGCCAGGGCCACCTGGACTCCTTGTGTCCAGAGGTCAGGAGACGAAATGAGCAGGCACCATAGTGGCAGGGCAGTCTACCCTCCTCAGTAGGATATTAAACCACCATAACCCACTGGTGTCTCCAGGTACTCTCCGGCCTCAGAATGACCATGAGCACACACATGTAACAGCCCGAAACTAAGAAGAGTACTGAGTGGTCAGATCATTCAAGACAGAAGGTTTGGTCACGCCCTCCAGGTAAGCCACACAGACTTGCCAAAGTGAGAGTCAGAAGAATTCAAGAAGCAACCATAAAGGGGCAAAAAGTGAGTGTCAGCGGCAGCCCCAAGATCACCTGCGGTGAAAGGAGTTATAGTTCATCTCATTGGCGGCCTTCTCTTTGAAATTCCCCCCAAGAAGAAAGGCTGCAGAGACTGGGAGTTTGGGGCTAATATATGTACACCATTGATACTATGCATAAAATAGATAACTAATGAGGACCTACCGTATAGCACAGGGAACTCTACTTAATGCTCTGTGGTGAGCTGAATGAGAAGGAAATCCAAAAGGGAGGGGATAAATGTGTATGTAAGGCTGATTCACTTTGCTCTACATTAGGAACTAACACAACATTGTAAAGCAATTATCAATTGAGTTCAGTTCAGTTCAGTCGCTCAGTTGTGTCCGACTCTTTGCAACCCCATGGGCTGCAGCACCCCAGGCTTCCCTGTCCATCACCAACTCCTGGAGCTTACTCAAACTCATGTCCATCGCATTGGTGATACCATCCAATCATCTCATCCTCTGTCCTCCCCTTCTCCTCCCGCCTTCAATCTTTCCCAGTAACAGTACTCTGATAAAACTTAATTGTTTTAAATAAAGGCTTCAGAAACCATGAAGGAGTTGTTTCCAAAACCTCTGCAGAAAAGTAGATCTGTGTAGCACACAGGTGGAGAATGCTTCAAGCAGATCTCTTATAACAAATCTCAGAAAAGGGGAGAGCCTCCAAGGACCTCAGCTTTAGAGCTCAACAGACTTTCCATCTAGAAATCCTATCTAACCTCTAACCCTAACCCTAAATTTTTGTCATTACCCTGTCATTACCAGTCATTAATTACCCTGTCATTAACCTGTCATTACCCTGGCTCAGAGCCCACTTTTCTAGTCTTTATTTTTCACACTATAAATTATCAAAGAACATGACTGATCCAGTTTGGCTTGGACTGGATGTCTAACTCTGCTCCAGAAATCTCTTCCCAGTGCAGGAGTGTCGGGGGTGGGGGGGTGGTTATCTAACAGAAGGTGGCTCTCAGAATCTCAACCCTGGAGAAGGCGCCCACCAAACAGACCCTCATCTGCTAAGAAAACCAAAAGCAATCCTTTAACTCAGTATGACGAAGATACCCTCTACAATTCCTCTGATGCAAAACAATCCACTTTCTTCAGAAGCAGCTTTCCCATCTGGAGATAGTTCTAAATATTTCTCTCTGTCCCTGGGTATTTTGGGAACTGCATGTGGCCACTGCCTCTTAAGGTAACACAGATGATATCTGCTGCCTCTCAGAATTTCAATAAGTGACCAGAAATCTGTAATCTTTTGAGCTTCTGGAAATTTCATCGTTTGATGTGATTTCAACCACTTTTTTTCTGTCATTCACGCCATGCCCCATGCACCACTACAGATGAGGAAAACAGCTTAACGATAAACATGCCATTCTCCAATATCCATTTAGGTTACTTACTTGCAAGTGTTGCGATGCCAGTGGTTATTTTGGACAGGGCAAATCTCCACTTAAGCCAGTGAGGGGTGACACAGAAGGAGAGAGGTTCAAATCTGTCATTTTTATTTCTGCCTGCATTTCCATTTTGTTTCCTAAACTTCAATCTCTCCAGAATGTAGTGTTTATTAGGATCCTGCATCTAAAAGAAAATTCTGATGCTCAAAGCTTTTTATCATTTCTTTCACAAATGAAATTCACAGCCCCACAGTGCAAAACATCACTTGGAGTGAATCCCTTTGGAGACACACGATAGCAGTATTTAAGCTCTATCATAATGGAGCTCCATCTGCCGATGTCCGACACAGAGACATTCTAGTTTTGTCGGCCACTTGAGAAAGTGTGAGCTAAGAAAATTCTTGGAACTGTGCCACAGACACCGACGGGAGCAAAAAGAGCTTAACTATTGGCTGAGGGGAAAAAACAAACAAAATGAGAGGTAGGCAAAAAGAAAGGAATGCTTATGGGACCCCTCTGAAGGCCAGACACTTGGCATCCAAGGGTATTAACTTATTTAACCTTTACAAGGAGCCTGAGAGATGGGTTTTAATCCTACTGCCTGCAGGTGGGGAGCTGAGGCTCAGAAAGAGTAACCAACTTGCCAATATGGTCACACAGTTTACACACTGAAGAGACGGGACTAAAACAGAAATTCCATCATCAAAGCACGTATGTTCAAAAACACGGCAGGGCCGATTCTCTGGTCTCACCAGAACACGACTCTTCCGACTCCCTTGCTGTTGAATATAAGAAATCATAGGTGCTATTGAATGTAAGAAATTAAAGGAGGCAAATTTGGCAGGACTCCACATTGAGTGGGCAGTTGCTGTGCTTCATAACAATGTCTACAGGGGCAATAAAGACACACACAAAAAAAGAATAGACAATTACAGTTTAAAAGCTAACCAGGGGAACACATGTATACCCATGGCGGATTCATGTCAATGTATGGCAAAACCAACACAATAATGTAAAGAAAATAAATTTTTTTAAAACAAATTAAACAATTAAATTTAAAAAAATAATAAAAATCCTAATCAATTTAAAAAAAAGAAAAGAAAAAATCAAAATAAAAGGTTAGTGGCAATCAAGATTATCTCAAGCCCTACCACTATCCCTACCCCCACGTATGCTGAAACAGAGAAAAATGTATGTTCATATGGCGAGCAGAACTAGAGTTTATTAAACAATGCTATGTCCTTCATGTTTTAGATGTTATATCTTGTTTAATCCTAACAATCCCCTCACTCAGAGAATACAGTTCTCATTTTACAGATGAAAAAACTGCAGCCCAAAGACAGTTTAACAACTACAATTGTTCAGGTACAAGCTACAGAAAACCTGACTCACAGTGGCTTGGGCAAGTAAAGAATTGTTTCTCCTGAAACAGGAAGTCTGGGTGGGCAGCAGAGGCTCATACAAAGAGTCCACATGGCCAGCACGGACTCAGGCTCCTTCTGCCTCTCTGGTACACCACCCCCAGCATGTGGCTTTTATCCTTATTCTTTCAGCATGTCTGCTGGACCTCTGAGCATTGTAAATACATTGCAGGGAGGGAGATAAAGAAAGACGGAGGAGCAAAAGGTGAACAGAAAAGAACCATGCCAACCAAATCTGTCCCTTTTTATCAAAAGGATAACAGAGTTTCTGAAAGCCATACCCAAAGCTTAATCTTCTTGCTCAGAACTACATTACATAACCACCTATCTCTGTAAAAGAAACCACTGAATTGAATATTTAGAATATTCTAAACTCTACTGCAGTCCTAAATAAATTCAGAATTAGTAATGAGTTAATATTTGGGCAAAGTGCTTAGAATAAGATCTGACTCCTAGTAAGTGACATGTGTTTAACATATGAAGAAATGAAGGAATTAAGTAACGAAAGAATGAAAAAATGGGACCTGGATATTGGGTAGGCAAACAGAATTATTTAACACAGATAAAAGACTTGCTTAAATTCCCCAGCTAGCAAATGGTAGTGATGTAATTCCATTTTGAGTTCCTCTGATTTCAAAGGATTTTTTTTTTTTACTTTTTTCTATTATAACATAAAATCACCCCCTCAATAATCACTCAGTTGTGTCTGAGTCTTTGTGATCCCATAGACTGTAGCCTGCCAGGCTTCTTTGTCCATGGGATTTCCCAGGCAAGAATACTGGAGTGGGTTGCCATGCCCTTCTCCAGGGGATCTTCCTGACCCAAGGATCGAACCCGGGGGCAGATTCCCTACCATCTGAGGCACCAAGGAAGCCCCCACCCCCAGTCATACACACACATTTAAATTCCTTTGTGACTATGTCTGCAAATGTTATATAATTTTCTTGAGTGCTGCTTAAAATATTAGATTCCAAGTAAAGAACTGGTTCTAAGAAAACAGGCATGCCAGTCTAAAACAATTTCATTCTCAGGTGGGCTACTTAGCCTTTAATAGGCAGGCTGAAAAAATATCACAAATAGCCTGGCATTCACAGCAGCTCAACCCTGGCTTAATGTAACTGTGCCACTAAACCTGGTGAAAATGAAAGTGGTAGTGGCTCAGTCGTGTCCAACTCTGTGACCCACGGACTGTAGCCACCAGGCTCCTCTGTCCATGGAATTTCTAGGCAAGAATACTGGAATGGGTTGCCATTTCCTGCTTCAGGGGATCTTTCTGACCCAGGGATTGAACTCAGGTATCCTGCACTGCAGGCAGATTATTTACCATCTGAGCCACCAGAGAAGCCTAGAGCCCCTGATAAACTGAAAGCAGCACATGACTCCCCAAGTCATAGACTGACAAATGAGCGCCTGAGTGTACTGTGGGGACTGCCTTTTATTAGCCAGACTTCTAGCCCCTCTGGTTTTTAGCCCTTAGGGTAGCAAGTGGTCTTGGTGTGGTTTGTCACCTACTGGCAGTACATCCATATATCAACACAGCTGGTAACCTCCTTTGTTTGACCTTCAGCATCCTTAAATGTCAAATATCACCCTCCATATACAGACACACCAGGTCGACTCAGGTTTATCCTAGGTGCCCAAAGAGAGAATCAAAGATCAGTCCTTATAAAAATTCATTACTGATGAATATTGAAATATTACAGGGAAATTAATCAATATTATTAAACATCAGGAGACTAAATGCTGGCTCATTCTATGGGAGATGGAACCAACCAACACAGAAGACCTCTTAAAAGTGCTGATTGGGATTGTTTAAATATACACATATATGAATGTGAAAATGACTAACTTTTCAAAGGTCGATCAAGGATAGAAAGCAAACAGAAAGCTGAGTGTGAAGGGTTCAATGGCACAGGAGATGGTCCGTGGCCCTTCTCAGCAGTCCTGTCACACCCACAGGGTTCGCACTGACACTCCCTGAAGTACCTCTGTACTAATCAAGGAACGGAAGTTTGGCCTTTCTCTTTAGTAGAGATCCACTGTGAATTCAGCGGCTATCCACTGCCTAGGTCGAGACCTTAAGAATCAAATCAAATAATGAAATCCCCTTGCTTCCTCAAAAGAAATTACTGTTTTCTTTTCATGTGAATTATGACTTGTTTAAATCCCAGTGACTGTACAGTTGCTGCTCACATCAGACAAATATTTGCTAATTTAGATTAAGAGGAGATAGAGCCAGAAGGTCAATCAGCTTATTCCTTGCTAGAAACCATATAAGGAGGTTTATATCTTCGGAATTCTATTTCACAAAACAGTAATTCTTGTCTTGTCTTCCATACACACTGACACTGTTCTTGTTCTTTAAAACCTGCCTTCCTTTGTGATATTACTGTTGTGAGCCCCAGAGTAAGAACAAAGAGTGATTTCTGTCCTGGACACTCATGAACTATTTCAGTCTGAATCTTGGATAATCTTCAGTTCATGCTCTGGAATTAGATTCTCTGAGTTTGACTATGGTTTCTACTACTTACTCCCAGGATGGTCTTGAACAAGATATTTCACCTAGTAAAGTCAGTTTCCTTTTCTAAACCATGATGAGCTTGATAATATAAATACTGCAGACTTTCAGTTAGATGTAGGATCACATACATCAAGTGTTCAACCTAACTCTTAGGTACCTAATAAATATCCAACATGTAAGATTAGTAAGTTGCTTCAATCATGTCCAACTCATTGTGACCCCATGGACTATAGCCTGCCAGGCTCCTCTGTCCATGGGATTCTCCAGGTAAGAATACTGGAATGGGTAGCCATTCCCTTCTCCAGGGGATTTCCTGACCCAGGGATCAAACCTGTGTCTCTTATGTCTCCTGTATTGGCAGGCAGGTTCTTTACCACTAACGCCATCTGGGAAGGCCAAGGTTAATTATAACTTCAAGCAAAACAAAGCATACTCTTCTAGGTATTAAATCTTCTTATAATGGATTTACAGTGGACTCATATCTAATATTTTTCCCATCACTCTGTTCTCTCAGGAAATTAATAAACTATGTAATTATATGAATATGTTTCAAAGATTCCAAATAAATCTTAATGCAAAGCCAATTCTCCAGTATTCAGTGGCTCCATCAACTGATTAATGGTTTCAGTCTTTTCCTTTTCTTCTGAAATGGAGTGATATAATAGAAGGAATGCAGTTCTACCATCAGAATGGTGAGCGTTATCTATTCCAAGATGAGAGGTATGATCTTCAGGGAATGTCAGAGTCCCCTGCTCATAAGCCTCAGTACACAGATGGATATGTACCAAGGTGCCTCCAGTTTGCTTCAGTAAAACCTCCCTTTGAGAGACATTAATTAAAATATTTAGGGATCACAGCTGAGTCTACAGTTTGAATGAAGCCAGATACTGAAAAAGGTCTCTCTTCCTTTGTGTTATTTACTGCTGGTAAAAATATTCCAGCTGAGGCTCAGAATGTTAAAACAACACTTCAAAGATGTCATGCATTTAACATCCTCCTGCCCCACGGGGACCAGAGAAACGAGTCATGATGTATAATAGTCCTCCTGCAGGCATTCTGGTGCCACAACAGTGAAATGGAGGAAAAGAGACATCCTGGTCTCAAACAGTAAACCCCATGGTACAAAAGGTCTCTAAAACTACAGTGACGGGTCCAAAGTCCAAATTATTGTGCCAAGAGGCCAACATCTGTGACCTTTCCAGATACCACTGTGTCAAATGCACCAATAAACACTGATGAATAATTTCACTTCCAGAATTCTCTTCTAATTAAATGATGAGAGCTGGCATATCTCTCTCTCTCAAGTCTCTATTTTACCCCCATCCAAATCTCTCTTTTAAATTTCACATAATCAGGTGCCTATTCTTCAGGAATACCTCACACTTTTAAACCATTACTCCTTTGTAGCCTGGCTTCTTGTATGCTGCCTGTTCAAGCACATGGCAGCATGATTTCTCCAGTGAACACCATAGGTGACTGCTGCTTCTTCCTTAGTTGCTGAATACAGTCATCATCTTTTCAATATTAATTTCTTAAAAATCTATTTTATACATCCTAATTCCCACTCTTCTACTACCTATGCCCAACTATATCATCATCTATACTTTGTACCATGGAAATAATTTCTCAAGTAGCTTCTCTGTCTGCTTTGTTCCACCAAGGCAGTCTCCACAAAGCCACCAGTCATCTTTCACAATGCATTTCTAATTATGTTGCTCTCTTGATTAAAACATGTTAAAGACTTTCACTGCCTTCAGGATAAGGAACAAACTCCTTAAGATTTTCAAAAAGTCTTTTCATGACCGGGCCCCAACCTCTCTTCTCAAGAAACCAATGTTCCAGATGTACTAAATTGCTTGTAGTTTTTCCAGACTGTCATGATTTTCTTGCCCATAGGTTTTTGTATGTGATGTTCACTACATTTAGAAAAGTAATCCTTTCCCAATAATTTCATTTATCCCCTTAACTTGTATTCACCCTTCAGTTTTGAATCTAGTTTAACGTCCTTAAAGTTTCTGACTTCCAATTGTATCCAGTACTTACCATATGCCCTCAGCACTTTTCACAGAATAATGTAATTGCCTTTTTATAAATTCCTCTCTAGACCTTTCCTTTTCTAAGATTCTCAAATTCAGCAATTGTGTTATGGCCTTACACATAGTAAGTCCACAATAAAGAATTTTTAATGACTATCAAGATATTTGTCAAGGTTTGATTACAAAAACAGAAAACTGACAACCAAGTTTAACTAAGCAAATGAATAACAAATTTTGGCACATCTTTAAGGTAGAAAATAATATTTTTCCTTCTCAAAGTAAAAAAGTTTTTTAAATGTTTTAATAGGTGGGAGCATAGAAATAATGGAATATTGAGTGAAAATCACAGATAAAATCTACATTAATAATATGATATCAACATGATAGGCAGACAGATAACAAAGATAGGTAGGTAGCTAGGTAGAGAAATAGATAGGTGACAGAAAAAAAAAACAGAGGATGGGAGGGAGGGGGAGAAAAAAGAAGGAACAGAAAAAGAAAGAAAATATACAAATATGGTAACAGATTTATATTTGGCTTATGCGTAATATGTGCTTGCTTATTATGCTTTGAAGTATATTTCTGAAGAGTCAAGTGTATTACTTGAAGAGTCAAGTAAAAACATAATAGAAAAGGGCCACCGTGAATATTGACTTTATCGTGGCCAGTATCTACAAGCAAAGCAGTCATATTTGCAGATGTTGAACATCACAGCTGGAGTCTCAATACAGAGCTAATGTTGAAAAGTTAAATGAGTAGCAATACAGGCGTCAGATACTAGCATCAAAGGCAGGAACGAAAACCAGAAAGCCACGAGCAAGTACAGAAAGCAGGGTGCAACGGCCAGGGACCAGCTGAAACCAGTAACAATCTAGTCCATGGATCTGAGTGGGTCAGCAAAGCTAAAGGGATAAAACCCACATCTCAAGCTCTAGAAGCACAGAAGACTCCAAGTTCTAATTAGGAGATGAAGTAGACTTTCATTACATAGATTAGATATGCAGGGTCAGAATTAGGGGGATCGTAATTTGGGGACATGAAGGTAGGCATAAAATACATAGACTTATTTCAATAAAACCCATATTGAACCCCACTAGCTAATGAAAATTAGTTACCCCCATATAAACTTATTTTCCTTAAAATGTGCATAAGGCCTATCCAGGGGATACAGTAGTAAATGAAAGCATCACTTTTATATTTGAGAAGAGTGGGGAAGTGAGAGGCAGAAAAAAAGAAAGCAATTTTATGACTATTCTCGGATTTTAAAAAAAAAAATGCTTCAGCGTTCTTTAGTAGTTTTCAAAATGGGACTAAATAATAAATGTTCTCTTTGTAAAGAACAATTACCTAGTTAATTTAAAGAGTGTTTTCTTATGAGGGCTGCAATTAAAAAGAGAGGGCAAGAGAAATTTGCTTTAGCCATTTGCCATCACCCCAGGGTTTGTTGATCAACTTTATGCTCCATTTATGTCCCCATAAATCATACCGTGGAATTAAAAGTGTGTGGTTGACGTGAATATTGCCCACTTTGCAAATGAGAGACAAGGAGGAAGGAAAACCTTTATGCAGAAGCATGAGTCTATCATACAAAAATTCTTTACAATTATTATCTCTGCTTCCCCACAAAAGTGAGATTACTCTCTTGGTAGATGTCATAGAATTGAGGCTTTGAAATGGAGATGCCAAGCTGTAAATTACATTTCTGAATCAATTATGCTTCTATCAGAAAGGCTATAAATAACATGCAGAATTACCAGATGTGTAATTTTTTGTTACACTTGAACACTTGGCGCGTTTAGAATGTCTAAGTAAGGGACTTGGGTTAATCTGTGAATTTCACGGATTCATCTCACAAGACAGCAGAAAAGTGTGGTTGAGAATTAAGATGACCTTGCTTCAAGGAGATTTATCACAACAAGGTCAAGTCAGGAATTTGCCTGCATTGTTTTTAAAGGGATCTGGGTGGGAAATGGTCATGGAAAAGCCCCTTGGTGTTTCCATTGGCTGAATTCTCAGAAGAGTTGAACAAAGGACACATTTAGTTTCAGACGGGTTACTTGAGCAAAATGTAATTCAGTGATGAGCTCCCTTTGTTTGACAGCTTTTACATGGATTTTATTTTCTCACCTTCTTGAGATTTCTAAGTGAGAAACTGTTGGGCAGTTTATTATAACCAGTCTCAGCATCCAAAGCTTAGGCATCAACAGTAGGTACAGGAAAGGCCTGTAGTTTATCAAGTAGCCTCTGGCAGTGGCCTTCCCAGGAATATCACTTATTCCTGGGTTTGGTACATTGTAGCATTTTTCCTTTGTGGCAGTTTAAGCTTTTATTCCTCTTATTGTTAAGTCAGCATTGAGTTATTAAATTTAGAAGCTGTCAGTATTAGGAATAAAGAAGAAAACTGCCTCTCTATTTATTAGATGATAGGCCCCACCTTTCCCTGAGAATTTCTGGGGACAGGTAGGATCTATTCTTTGCTATAGCATTGGAGGAAACCTGGCTTCCTTGGCAGAGTTAGGTAAATATCGTGCAATCAAATAAATTTTTATTGATCATGCTAGAACTACCACTCTTAAAGCTAGAAAATGGAATTAGGTGTTTTTTTTTCTCTCACAGCATAATAAACAGGAGTCTGGAATCATCTGGAGCCCAACAGATGAAATATATCTAGGATTATAGTGTTTAAAGCACCACATGGAGATTCCAGCCCAGCTCAGTTTTCTCGTCTATAAAATGGATATAATGGTATCTAATTTCCAACATAATTTTTAAGGTTAAAACGGGTAATTCTTGCCAAAATGCTTAGCAAGTTCTATATTTGTAGTTGGTACTAGAAGAATGGGTTCTTGGTATCATTTAGAGTCTTTTTATATTAATTCAACATACTTTCCCCACAATTCTTTTTCTACCTATAATTGCCTGTCCCAATAAAGGAATGTAGCCTAGCAATTAAAAGCTGAAACTCAGTTAGTCTGGGTTTGAATCCCAGTTCAGATATGAACTCATCAGCTTCATGAGCTCTAGAAAATTATGTCAACTTATCTCTGCTTCCATCTTCTCATCTGTTAAACAGGGCTAGCAATAGTAACCGCTCCAGAGAGATGATACTTTCCCTACCTAACTAGTGTTTGTTTCTGGATGTAACTGAAATAAAAGAGGAAAAGCACTTGGAACACTATCACAATAAATGCTGCTTCCATTATGAATATTTTAAAATATCTGAATCCATCCTCCCTCCTCTATTTTGTTTTCAATAAACTTCCATTCACATGTTAACTCCATAATACATAAGAAGCATATTTACTTCCCGTTAAAGCAGTCATCATCCATTTTGAGTAACAGGATACAAAGTACGCTGGTGACTGGATATTAGAAGAATACTGTGGGCATGCGTGTGTGCGTGCATGTGTGTCTGTGTGTGTGTGCACGCACACTCATGCTCAGTCATGTCTGACTCTGCAGCTCTTAGGGCTGTAGCCACCAGGCTCCTCTGTCCATGGGATTTTTCAGACAAGATTACTGGAGTGGGTTGTCATTTCCTCCTCCAGGAGATCTTCCTGACTCAGGTATTGAATCTGCATCTTCTGTATCTCCCGCATTGCAGGCAGATTCTTTACCTGCTGAGCCAGTGAGGTGGGCAGATATCAAAGTTAATGTACTTATCAGAAGAAAAATCAGGCTGAACTATCATAATAGGATATACTCAAACCAAATAAGGTAAGAATATGAAGACTAGTAGCAAATCCTTCACAAAAGCAAGCAAAAGACACAGGAGACAGAGAGGGACCACACCCATGCACGTGTCAGATATCCTGGAGAGATGTTCTTGAAGGCACTGGATCTTGCCCTAGAAAAAGGCCTGTTATATATCCTGATTTCCAATTATTGGAAAATTTGCAGCTGTGCATTTTCAGGAAGCTACTAATAAATGCTTCTGATGTCTTAGAAGCATTGTTTTCTTTGTTTTGATGGAGAGGAGCCTCAGAACACAATGGATGTCTCCTCAACAAGTACAAAATCGCCCATGGTTTGGGGCTTGCAACTTCCAAAAGGATAAACTATTTGAATCACTTTTTTTCAACACTGAGGGTGAAGTTGTCACATTAGAACTTGACAAGGCACCTGCCATCTTAACCGATATATGAAGAAGTGTTAAACTGAGAGTCAAGGTTTCAACCAACATCCAAAGATCCTGCAATATTGCCATGAACATTTTATATATGGTTACCTTCAGAATGAAGAGTACTTTTTCCTCTTTAGGATAATAATAGGGAGTAGGATCAAGTTTCTGATTGAGGTATAGCTGTCATATCACATCACACTACACCAATCATTTACACATTAAGCATTTTTATTTGTTTAAAACATGGTGTTTTTCTCCCATCTAAATGACAGCTTTTAGGCAACAGAAGGAAAAATATTGAAATCTTAGTGTTTACTCTTTAAAGCATATACTTATCAAAACTGAGTCATAAAAGGAAAATTAATGGGGTCAAATCTTCTCTTATGCCAACAGTGAAGTAGTGAGTAAATAAAAAAGAAAACTGCAGGATTCTGCAAATAATATATATAAGTTCAATACGATTCACACTAATTTGAAGCAAGAGAAGAATGGCATAGGAAAAACTAGATATATTTGTAATTTAACATTCTGTCAAATGTGGATCAATTGACTATGAAGACAAAAGGAATTATTCTCACAACTTAAATATTTTTTAAAGATATGGCCTGGGACTTCCCTGGTGGTCCAGTGGTAAAAAAAAAAAAATCCACCTGCCAATGCAGGGGACATGGCTTCGCTCCCCTGGTCCAGGAAGATTTCACATGCCATGGAGCAACTAAGCCCTTGCACCACAAGGACTGAGCCCATGCCCTACAGCCTTTGTACTGCAACTGGAGGACAGCCACCACACGACACAGCTCGAAAAAGTCTGCACACAGCAACGAAGACCCGACACAGCCAAACATTTTTTAAAAAACGATAGGACCTGTGTATAATGAATAACATTCTTCCCAGGTGGCACAATGGTAAGGAATCCACCTACCGAAGCAAAAGGCACAGGGACGTGGGCTCTATCCCTGAGTCAGGAAAATCCCCTGGAGGAAGAAATGGCAACCCACTCCAGCATTCTTGCCTGGAGAATCCCATGGACAGAGGAGTCTGGCAGGCTACAGTCTTTGGGGTCACAATGAGTCACAAGCAACTGAGCACGCGCACACACACACACACACACACACACACACACACACACACACACACACACACACAGCATGAATAACACACTAGTTAATAATGTCTGACTTAGCTTTTACTTTTCTTTCATTGAATAAACAGACCTAAATTTATTATAACCCTAAAATGAAAAGATTAATCTTTTACTATTCAAAAATTTTATCTTTCACCATTCAAAAAACTCTAAAACAGAGAGACTGAGTAATATGTGAGCATTTTTTGGAAGAATGAAAAAATTATATTGTTGCTGAAAATGTCTAATTGAGAAAATTTTATTAAAAACTGCTTTTGATAATTCAATTTATTCTCAACATAGTTTCATGGGAGATGGTACATAAAGACAGGAAGATAGATTTATAGATTTTAAAATAGGAAGCGGTGACTGAAACATTGCATTTAAACTGGATCCAGCTTTGATGAGGAATAGAAATGAGGCAGCTGATGTTCTAATTCAGGCAGTGTTCTGGGAGAGCTGGTTCTCATGGGTTTTTTACTAGAAAAGATGTATCTAATCGATAACAATAGGATTCTCAGTGTGAAAAAGAATATTAATGCTGTATATTCTCATTTATAGGGCTTTCCAGGTGGCATTAGTGGTAAAGAACCCACCTGCCAGTGCAAGAGATAAGAGACGCAGGTTCAATCCCAGGGATCAGAAGATCCCCTGGAGGAGGGCACCACCACCCGACTCCAGTATTCTTGCCTAGAGAATCCCACGGACAGCACAGCCTGGTGGGCTAAAGTCCATGGGGTCACAAAGAGTTGGACATGACTGAAGGAACTTAGCATGTATGCATGCATTTTCATTTACATATTTTAATATCTTGTTTATAATAATATGTCCAATATTTTTTCCTCTAAAATATAGCTAGATCACAGAACTAAGCCAAGCTCTGGCTAGCTGATTTACTCTGGTAGGCCCATAATATATAATTCAAATTTATTTATCTATTAGCCATAACACGTGGCTTATGGAATCTTACACCCCAAATCAGGGATCAAATCCATGTCCATGGTAGCAAAAGGACCAGGTCCCTACCATTGGACTACCAGAGAATTTCCTATAGCTCAAATTTAAAGAATTATAATTAGGCTAAAGCAGAAAGTAATGTCTGATAATAATTGATTTTATTTTCTTTTTCCCCCTGCAGTTGACAAGGGGTGGAAAGACATAAGGGACAACCCCTGTCTTTTTCTGGGGAGGGATTTGGCCTGCCAGCTGTGAGCGAGCCTGCTGCGAGTAGGGTGGAGAGGGTATGCCACAGGCAGACCCTAAGGGAACAGCTCTGCGCCCTGGGACAGGGCTCTGTGGCCAGGTTTTCTGCTGGGCATTTAGTTCTACCGAGCCCTCAAAGGTCTGAACTGCTTTCCTTCTTTCTTCAGGTGGCCATGCTCATACCTGAATGCAGGTAGGAGGGGCCTGAAGAAAGGATCAGGGCACAGAACTGGAAGGAAAGAAAACAGTAGTAACTGATTCTGTAAGGTACCTGCACTAATGCCACACAGCGGACTGTTTAACATGAACTTGTTCACCCATCACGTGTTAGATGGAGAAGGCAATGGCAACCCAGTACTCTTGCCTGGAAAATCCCATGGATGGAGGAGCCTGGTAGGCTGCAGTCCATGGGGTCGCTAAGAGTCAGACAAGACTGAGCAACTTCACTTTCACGTTTCACATTCATGCACTGGAGAAGGAAATGGCACCCCACTCCAGTGTTCTTGCCTGGAGAATCCCAGGGATGGCGGAGCCTGGTGGGCTGCCATCTATGGGGTTGCACAGAGTCAGACACGACTGAAGCGACTTAGCAGCAGCAGCAGCAGCACGTGTTAGAAATAAGCCCTTTGTGAGATGTGTAGGCTTCTAAATGAAGCTCTAGGCTCCTCTTGGTCCCTTTCTCCTTCCCTATATTTTGTAAGGATGCTGATATGGATTGGCCAAACTCCAGGATAATGAAACATGGCACAGATTTAGAGACTGAGAATTTCAAAGGAGTGAAAGATCAAGCATACCCATTGAATATGGCAGCTTCACTCATGTGGCTAATGGACATGGACCCTGGAAATATTGGGAGCCACCCAGGGCATGCAGCCAGAGTCACCACCATGCTATCTTCAGGTCTGAACTGCTTTCCTCCTTTCTTCAGGTGGCCATGCTCACACCTGAATGCTAGGAGCTAAGGTATGTGTTCTCGCTGCAGTAGGACATAGATATAACTTGTCTAGGTAAAAGGAGTCCTCCAAGAAAAGCTAAAATTTGTGGTTCAAGCCAGACTTCCAACTGTTAATAACATATTTCTACAACTTCTGTGCCAGAAACTCACAAGGAAGAATTTCTGAAACCTGTTTTCTAGAGGTTGCTATCTCTCTCTGAGCATTGTTGCTGTTGTTGAGTAGCTAAGTCATGTCCCAATCCTTTCAACCCCATGCACTGCAGGATGCCAGGCTTCTCCTTCACTGTCTCCCGGAGTGTGCTCAAATTCATTTCCATTGAGTCAGTGATGCTATCTAATCATCTCATCCTCTGCCACCCTCTTCTCCTTTTGCCTTCAATTTTTCCCAGCATCAGGGTCTTTTCTAATGAGTCAGCTCTTTGCATCAGGTGGCCAAAGCACTGGAGCTTCAGCATCCAGTCCTTCCCAGGGATATTTGGGATTGATTTCCTTTAGGATTGCCTGGTTTGATCTCCTTGCTGTTCAAAGGACTCTCAAGAGTCTTCTCTAGCACCACAGCTTGAAATCATCAATTCTTTGGTGCTCAGCATTCTTCATGGTCCGACTCTCAGATCTGTACACAACTACTGGAAAAACCATAGTTTTGACGATGCTGACCTTTATTGGCAAAATGGTGTCTCTGCTTTTTAATATTCTATCTAGGTTTGCCATAGTTTTCCTTCCAAACAGCAAGTATTTTCTAATTTCATGGCTGTCGTCACTGCCTGCAGTCACTGTCTGCAGTGATTTTGGAGCTAAAGAAAATAAAATTCTGTCACTGCATCTGCTTTTGCCCCTTCTGTTTGCCATGAAGTGATGGGACTGGATGCCATGATCTTCATTTTTTGAATGTTGAGTTTTAAGCCAGCATTTTCACTCTCTTCTTTCAGTCTTATCAAGTATATGTCAAGACAATTTCCTATCTCTATGAAGAGAGAATTCCTAGAGCATTTTCCTGTAATTCCTTTCCTAAATGAAGGGAACAGACTTGAGGTGCACTCCTTATCTCCTTTACATTTTACTCATCTCATATTCTGATAGATGATATAAGGAAGGGACTTCAAGCAAGGTCCCTGTCATTATGTTCATGACAGAATTATTAAAACAACCATGAGAACACACTTACACAAACGTAACTCATAGACTTCCTCAGCCTTTGCTCATGTGGCTAAATTAGTCACACAAATCAGTTTTCAAAGCCTTCAGAGATACCTACTCATTATTTCCCAGATTTTACGCAAAATGTCGGCATCACTAAGGAAAATGCCAACAATCTCCTACTGAAATAATCTGGGCAAATAACAGAATGCCAGCTTATGAAAATAATTTAGACAGAAAATGGATTCAAGTAAACAAACACTTAACAAATTAACCAATGACCAACTGATAATTTTACCCAGCAGTTCGTAGAAAATTCTGAATTTGCGTAAAGTTCATTATTCCTTGACAAACAGCTATTCACCATAGTTTCACAGAAATATTCAAAAAGATAAATAATGCACATTATCATCTTCAAGGCACAAGATAGGTCTCTGTTTGTCACTGCAATAAAGGCAACTAATACTTCCTTTATTCATTTTGTTTTTCTTATCTTTGTTGTTATTTTTTGACAAAGTGCACTGAGTTAAATTTTTTAAGCCAGAGACCTGCATTAAATTCCATATTAGTTACTTAATGTTTGACCCTGAGCAAACTGCTTAATTTCTCAAATTTCCACATCTGTACACTGGGAATGCTTACAGAGTTGACTTACAAAGAAGTTTTCTTAGAGAATTAAATAAGCAAATACCTATTAAAGATGCTCAGCAAGTGATGAGTCTCTCCTGCACTTCAGATCTTGTGCCAGGCATGGAAAAGCTACAAAGATATTTAGGGATTCTCACTACCTTTTAAATAGCTGAGTTTAGTAAGAGACTGTACTCAACCAATTAAATTTTATTATTATCAAGTAACATTATTGAGACCACAACGTGAAGGTTGAATTAGGCTGCTATTCAACCATATCTTCCCCTTTCATCATTAGGTTCTTTCTCGCCCCAGTCAGAATCCAAAACAGAGGCCATTATTCCTGATTGACAAATCCATGCCATCCTTGGCAAGTTCACTCACCCTAATATACATTCACTTGAATATGTGTTCTTTCTTAGTTAAGAAACAGGGAACTAAAGAAACTAACTAAACAGTAACATTTGTGTGAATAGAGATTGTATTTGGTTAAACATTTTATTGTTAAAATATAATAGGTGTTTCAATAAACCTTGGTTGCATGAATGTATATCTGCTTTGTTCCCAATGCTTTACTAGAGGAAGCTGACTGTATGCTTTCTTAGTTAATCCTACATACTACTCTGATAGTGAAACAGAAACACTAGTTTGTATGGAGGAAACTGAGGTTCAGAAATGTTTATTAATTTGCCAACATCCAAGGAAATCAACCCTGAATATTCATTGGAAGGACTGGTGCTGAAGCTGAAGCTCCTATACTTTGGCCACCTGATACGAAGAGCTGACTCACTGGAAAAGACCCTGATGCTGGGAAAGATTGAGGACAGGAGGAGAAGGGGGTTACAGAGGATGAGATGGTTGGACGGCATCACCGACTCAATGAATATGAGTTTGAGGAAACTCCAGGCAATAGTGAAGGACAGGGACAAAGACAGGGCATGTTGCAGTCCATGGGGTCGCAGAGTCAGACACAACTTAGTGACTTAACAATGAACAATGCATGCATTAACAGACCAAGGTGACATTTATGTCAGATCTCAGTTCAGTTCAGTCGCTCAGTCGTGTCCGACTCTTTGCGACCCCATGAACCACAGCATACCAGGCCTCCCTGTCCATCATCAACTCGTGGAGTCCACCCAAACTCAAGTCCATTGAGTTGGTGATGCCATCCAACCTTCTCATCCTCTGTCGTCCCCTTCTCCTCCTGCCCTCAGTCTTTCCCAGCAACAGGGTCTTTTCCAAGGAGTCAGCTCTTCCCATCAGGTGGCCGAAGTATTGGAGTTTCAGCTTCAACATCAGTCCTTCCAGTGAACACCCAGGACTGATCTTCTTTAGGATGGACCAGTTGCATCTCCTTGCAGTCCAAGGGACTCTCAAAACTCTTCTCCAACACCACAGTTCAAAACCATCAATTATTCGGTGCTCAGCCTTCTTTATAGTCCAACTCTCACATCTATACATGACCACTGGAAAAACCATAGCCTTGACTATACAGACCTTTGCTGGCAAAGTAATGTCTCTTTTTTTTAATACGCTGTCTAAGTTGGTCATAACTTTTCTTCCAAGGAGTAAGCGTCTTATAATTTCATTGCTGCAATCACCATCTGCAGTGATTTTGGAGCCCCCAAAATAAAGCCAGCCACTGTATCCACTGTCAGATCTAGATAACTCCAAACTTCCTGTCTCATCTACTGTAGGATCCTCTCCCCCTGCATGAGGCTGGGTTCATCACAAGATTAAAAGATAGACAGTGCATTAGTAAAATTCTTTAATGACTTTCTGCCCAGAAAATAATGCTAGTTGACTAAGTATCCCCAATTAAGAGATGAAGTACTTATAATAACTAACTTCCATCATCATCAATACTTTCAACTTTTGTACAGTTCCTTAAAGTTTACAAGTACTTTGCACATTTAATTTAGAAATATCAACTGACTTGCACAGTGTCACATGATTATAAATGATAGGACCAGATTTCTTTGTGATTCTGAAGCCAGTCCATGAAATCATTCCTTATTCCCTATAAAGTGCTAGCAGTGTTGAAGAGGGAGATACCCTGGCTGCACATTGCTTGAGAGTTTTCTTACAAACCGAAGGAGGGATTTTCTCTGAACTGTCCTCTATTCCATTCCACTCGGCCCAGTGACACAAGTGAGCAAGACAGTAACTTGTGCTGGCACTGAAGGCTGGCAATAAGTCTGGAAATGGCGGTGAATACTGTAGAGTTTACTTCCTCGACATTTGATTGAACTGAGTGCTTCCCCAGCAAGGGTATTCTATATTCTCTTTTGTTACCAACAAACATTTCAAAGGAACCATAAAACATTAATTCTGAAAAATGTTTAGGAAACATATGTAGTCTTTTCTCACCACGTTGTAGATGAAGAGTCTGAAACACAGAGCTGACCTTTCCAAGGAAAAGTCAAGATTAAGACAAGATGAAAAGAAAAGTCAAGATTAAAAACAAAGTTTCTTTCCTTCCTCTCTCTTTTGCCTCTCTTCTACAATAATTAGTTGAGCATCTGTCAAATCAATCTAGGAGTCAAAGGATACAAATTATTTTCCTATATCTGTGTGTGTGTGTGTGTGTGTGTGTGTGTGTTTTCCAAACAGGGTCCTTGCCACTGAAGACACAAAGTTGATACTCTAGGAATTAACTGTCTATTACTGGAGAAACAAAGTTGCAAGGAGATAATCACTCAAAAAAAGCAGTTATAAGTGTCACAACTGTGGTATTTTCAGGATAGAACATTGCTCCTGTGAGCCAAATCATCTTGTTGGTGCCCTCTGTTCCTTAGTCTACAGCTTGTTTCCTCCCCCTGGACTGATACTTACCGCCTCGTCAATTGCAAACCTCCTAGGAGACCAGAGTGGATGACATGGTAACCCAGAGCGGACCTCAGGGACCAGCCACCATAGCGGCAACTATGACACTTTCCTTCCATTAACCCCCACTGAGTACTAAAGATGGAACATTTTGGTTTACAATTCCCTAAACACCTCTTGAGTTTTAGCTTGCCTCAAGAAGGACCACACATCAGAATTACACTTTTCCTAGCTTCAATGCCTTAAACTCTGGTTATGTTCCAGGACATCCAGGTTTCAAACCTGTATTTTAAATGTACTGTTTCAAATATTCAGGAAGTTCTATTTGATTGTTTTTTAACTTGGTGGAAGAGATTAAACAGTAATGGCTTTCCACTTAAGAAGAAGCTTAAGTAATTAAGCTTATAATTACTTATGTAATTATTAATAAATAACTCTATGACATTATAGAAGTATAGAAGCTAGATTCTAATTAGTATAATTGGTGAGTACTCAACTTTTGTTTGGAAGAAGGCTTATTTGCCCACATCATCCAACATTTAGAGCTGATACAGGCCACTGGTGTCCATTTTCACATTTAGTAAATGGTTAAGGAAAAGGGATTAAAGGTTTAACAAACATGTTCTTCCCTCCTCAAAATAACAAAACCATGATACTGAAAAGTATAGAGAGAGAAATTTTAAAAAGAGCAGGTATATACCAGATTAGGCTAGCCTGTAGCCAATATTTTTAAAAAGTAACGGACGTAGTAGCACAATAACGATCAATCACAAAACTCATTAAATATGCACAAAATATAATTAATATGTATCCACCTGAGCCAGTCTTAACATCTAACTGTTGTGTACACGCAGACCAATTATTTCCATGAGGACTAAGATTCTGTCAAGTTTCCATTACTGACATTTGTAATCACACACTAACTCTGGATTCCTAAATACTCAACATACTAAAGATTTATGCCATATATAACAATAGCCTCTTAGACTCAGGAATAGTTTTCTGGTTTACATCATAAAACTTTTCAAGTCTGAGAGAAAGACAAACAAACAAAAAGTATGTTGGTGATATTTTTAATTCTAATCTTTATTTGCCAGGTACTATTCTTTTTATCATATTCTTAAGTGAAACCAAGTTATTATTGAAATGGGTGGACATTTTACAAGAGTTGTGTTAAGCAACATGCAAAAAAAATCCTCTATAAATATTTCTTCTGAATCATTTGATCACTTATAAAGTATATAGTTTATTAATGACTGCTATGTACCATTCACCAGGCAACCTCTGAGAATGCCTAGGTGTGTAAGAGGCCCACTTTTTGGAGTTACTGGAGCCTCTTATTTGAAGATAAATAAGCAAACAGTTATATGCCATTGCCAGAATAATAGTATGGATGCAAACAACTGAACCTGACATCACAGAAGAAAAATTAAAGAACTGATGTGAGGGAAGTCAGGAAAACAGAAGAAAAGAGGTGACATCTGAGGACTAAATAGGAGTATTTTAGGTGCACGTGTCAGGGAGAACAGCAAGAAGTAAATGCAAAGTGTGGGGAGGGAATCCTAGGCAGTTTAATGATCCACCTGTTGTCCAATTATAAGTGAAAAGAAGAGCAGAGTGAAGGGACAGAGCTCACAGTATTTCTGTTCCTGCATATTGGCACCTGTATGCAATTATTCATTAGGTTAAAATAATACCAGACCACCTGACCCGCCTCTTGAGAAACCTGTATGCAGGTCAGGAAGCAACAGTTAGAACTGGACATGGAACAACAGACTGGTTTCAAATAGGAAAAGGAATACATCAAGGCTGTATATTGTCACCCTCCCTGTTTAACTTATATGAAAAGTACATCATGAGAAACGCTGGGCTGGAGGAAGCACAAGCTGGAATCAAAATTGCCAGCAGAAATATCAATAATCTCAGGTATGCAGATGACACCACCCTTACGGCAGAAAGTGAGGAGGAACTAAAGAGCCTCTTGATGAAAGTGAAGAGGAGAGTGAAAAAGTTGGCTTAAGGCTCAACATTCAGAAAACTAAGATCATGGCATCCGGTCCCATCACTTCATGGCAGATCGATGGGGAAACAGTGGCTGACTTTAGTTTTCTGGGCTCCAAAATCACTGCAGATGGTGACTGCAGCAATGAAATTATAAGACGCTTACTCCTTGGAAGAAAAGTTATGACCAACCTAGACAGCATATTAAAAAGCAGAGACATTACTTTGCCAACAAATGTCTGTATAGTCAAGGCTATGGTTTTTCCAGTGATCATGTATGGATGTGAGAGTTGGACTATAAAGAAAGCTGAGTGCTGAAGAATTGATGGTTTTGAACTGTGGTGTTGGAGAAGAGTTTTGAGAGTCCCTTGGACTGCAAGGAGATGCAACTGGTCCATCCTAAAGAAGATCAGTCCTGGGTGTTCACTGGAAGGACTGATGTTGAAGCTGAAACTCCAATACTTTGGCCACCTGATGCGAAGAGCTGACTCCTTGGAAAAGACCCTGTTGCTGGGAAAGATTGAGGGCAGGAGGAGAAGGGGACGACAGAGGATGAGATGGCTAGATGGCATCATCGACTCAGTGGCCATGGGTTTGGGTGGACTTTGGGAGCTGGTGATAGATGGGGAGGCCTGGTATGCCGCGGTTCATGGGATCGCAAAGAGTCGGATACAACTGAGCGACTATCTGTGGTTAAGATGACTGGCCTCTTCCAAACTGAAAAAGATTTTCTGCTTTTCCCTTTCCTGTTCTCCATTATACCTCATCCTTCTTGCAGCTCCTCCCTTGCAACAGAAGCCCCCAAGTCGCTTCTATAGTACTTGTTATGCAGGAGGCTGAATGATGAAATCTATTCAAACAGCATAACACGTGCTAACTATTCCAAGCGTATCTATTGACTGAAGAGATTTGCATTATGAACTAGGTCAGTGCAAAAAGACAATGGTAAATAGCAGCAAAAACAAAGAAATGGATCATTTAAATAAAGAAAAGGCATAAACACCACCATGTATCCATTTCTCCTCAGCTGAAATTTACCCTGGAGGAACTAATATGAACTAATATGAAAATATGACTTTCATGGTTTAAAGGAAATCCAGTGGAATGGAATGCTAATTCTGTTTCTCCAACAGGAAAACAAGAGAAGCATCCAACTGCATGCATCCAGTTTCTGCAGTACACTCACTGTAAAAAGTCTGGACATATAAAGAAGACACAGTCATTGCTTTCAAGGATGTAACAGTTCTTCAGAGGGCACAGATATGTCATTGGATTGCAAATTTGGGGAGGTGCACAAAGGATGGATACACAAAGTGTCATGGGAGGATGGAAAAGAAAGGAACCCTCCTACTCTATTTGGTTGACATTGCATGGGGGAGGGAAGATAATTAAACATAAAAACTTAAGAGGTTACATTTAAGTCAGAAGATTAATAAATGGGAGTGTTGATGGGGGCTGCAGATGATCTTGGAGATGACATGGCCTTTCAGGAGGAGGGAATGATGTACAGTGCCTCAAGAATATGAAAGACTGTGACCACAGCGATTATTTCTGTATAGTAAAAGAAAAGAAGTATCCATGAGGCCTGACAGAAAGAAGTTACAGGCTAAGCTGAAACTACTGCATAGAGCCCGTTTGTTAAGAGCCTGCTTGCCACACTGAGAAAGTTACAACATATCTGATGCTTTAAGTGATCAGATATGCTTTTCAAGAAGAAAACTGCGGACAAGGTGAGACAAGGGATTTTAGTTAAAAAGACTTGGAGGAAGTTATTTCAGTAATTTGAGGTGGGAGATGCTGTAACCCAAACCAGAATTTATATTGACTGGGGTAACTTTTATAATTTAGTCATAAAACAACTGAAGAACACTTACTGATGACAAAGTGCTAAGCCCTTTCTCCTAGCCTGAAGCTCTTTTCTTTTCAAGCAAAAGCAGTAAAACACTCCACAAGGATTTTGCTTCTAGGAGTCCCCAAAATCTCAACATATCCTCAGGACCCTGAACACTGCCTGGCAAACAACAGGTTTTTTTTTTCTTTACTTTATTGTGTTGGTTTTGCCATACAGTAACATGAAACCGCCATGGGTCTACCCATGCTTCCCCTCCAGAACCCCCCTCCCTCCCCCCTCCCGACTCCCTCCCCCTGGGACATCCCGGTGCACCAGCCCCGAGCATCAACCCTGGGCTGGCGATTGATTTCACATATGGTAATTAACATGTTTCAATGTCTTTCTCCCATATCATCCCACCCTTGCCCTCTTCCACAAAATCCACATGTCCGTTCTATACATCTGTGTTCCTTTTGCTGTCTCACATGCAGGGTTCTCATTACCGTCTTTCTAAATTCCATATATATGCGTTAGTATACTGTATTAAACAACAGGTATTTAATACTGTGTGAATGAAACAAAATCTTACTTTTCATCTAACCTAGATCAGTTTCCCTAGGAACTAGACTTTGAGCAGAGATTGGCGGGCACAGTATTTGGGAAAGAAGTCTCAGGCACAACACTTGTAAGGAAATGAGAGAAGCAAGAGTGGGTAGAGAAAGAAGATAAACCACAAAGAAGCCTCAGCCAGCCCTAGAAGATGCACCGTATGGCTCCTCAGAGTCATCCTGCTCTTTTGAATCCTATGTCAACTAGTCATTGGATAAGGACCACCTCCTTGGCTATATCTCCAGAGAGGGATTCAGCTCTGAACTGTTGCTGGCAGCCAACTTCCCCATCTAGAGAAATGTACTGTGTGTGCTCAGTCGCTTCAATTGTGTCTGACTCTTTGAGACCCCAAGGACTGTAGCCTACCAGGTTCCTCTGTCCATGGGGATTCTCCAGGCAAGAATACTGGAGTGGGTTGCCAAGTCCTCCTGCAGACATGGGATCTTCCCAATCCAGGAATCAAACTCGCATCTCTTATGTCTCCTGCATCAGCAGCCAGGTTCCTTACCATTAGTGCCACTCCTCGTTCTAAAGGAGGAGGTGGGTCTGTGTTGTACTGTAGCTTCTACTACCTCCCAATGAATAAAGGAGATGACAAATGATTGGCTAGAATTGATGGCAGGAAGGAGGCACAAGAAATAAACATCCCAGTTCTTCTAGTTTAGGTCCCAGAGCAATATAAGGTGTTTGTACAGGCTACAGGCTCCCCAGGGGGCGCAGTGGTAAAAAATCCTCCTGCCAATGAAAGAGATGCAGGAGACTCAAGTTCAGTCTCTGGATCAGGAAGATCCCCTGGAGGAGGAAATAGCAACCCACTCCAGTATTCTTGCCTGGAAAATCCCATGGACAGAGGAGCCTGGCAGGCAGACTATAGCCCATGGGATCGCAAAGAGTCAGATATGACTAAGCATACACTCATGTGCACACATTCAGGCTACAGCCCTGTACTTACCACATTCTGTTTGCACAGTCTCCACTCACTGCCCCACACCCCACCTCCAGTCTCTCCAGGAATTAATTTCCTAGCGCAGAAACTGAACAAAACAGTAATGCTTGTCTCACAATAATTCCCGAGGATGAAGCAAGATAATATATTTCATGGCGCATGACGCATAGTAAACACTCACTAAATGATTAAATGTCAGCGTTGTTTTGGAATGCTTGAATGACAGGACTGATTTCCTCCCACTTTTTTTTTCAGTTCATCTCCTTAAGTTATTTTAGGGAATTAAAATTTCCAAGTCTCAGTTATCTGAAGTTCAAGATTTCTTAAGTTTGGGGACTTTCTTCTATAAAGTCAAGTCCCAAAGTTTTCTATAGAGTGGACATGAAAAAAATAAAAATTCATTGTTACTAAGAAAGGGTTAATTCCCCCGATGAGCGGGGCTCTCCTCTTCAATCAAAGGAGTAAGAGGACATCAGAGCACTTCTCAGACCTCTGAGTTTAAAGAAGTTGCTTCATCTCTCAGAACTTAAGTTGTTTCACCAATGGTAGGTCTTTTCTCAAAAGGTTGATTTGAAGAGTACATGAAAGAATACCCAAAATAAAGGGGCAAGTGAACTGTCAAGGGGGCACTGGCTATTTAAGTTCAGACTCCAAACAATAACTTCTTTTTTTTGCTCTTGGTCTCTGTTTAGTTTCCAAGAGTCCTGGACTGAGTTGCAGAAGTTAATTATTTTCCTCATTGAGCTATATGGGATTATATCCCCAGAGATTTCAAATCAAACCAACAAAATACCATGAAATATCTCTACCTTATTATTAAGAGGAGGATTTTGATAAGCTATGAATACAAGTACATAAATATTTATAGACAGGATATACACAAAATTCAGGATTAAAAAACCTCTGGGCAGGTTATAGAGAGGGAAATACAATTTAAGAGAGTTTTTGTTTGGGGTTTTTCTTTTTAACTGAAATAATCATGGCAAAAGTTACAAGTGGTATAGCTGGGTTGTGAGTATAGGGATGTCAAATATATTGTTTTTCTTTGAACTATTTCTAATCATAAAACATAAATCTGAAAAGAAGTCTGTTGGTTTAGAAACCTGAATGGCTAACAGCTGAGCTGGTAAACAAAGTTGGCAGAATTAAAACAAAAATAAAGAGAATTTTTTAATTCAACAAAAAAGGATATAAAAATTGTGTACAGTGTATGAAAATAGTTATGTTCTGTTATCTGTAGTTCAAATAATGTCCCAGGTTATTGGTTTTGCCATGTCAAACTCCTTGGACCCTAACTTTGCACACTGCTACACAGTTATATTAATATGAGTATAGCCCTTGAGGACAAGGGTTATAGCATCAGATAACCTACATTCAAACCCCATTTCCACCGCTTTACTAAGATTTATCAACTTCACCACTTAATCTGTAAAGTGTACATGAAGATCAACATAAGATTCTGTGATGAATAAGATAAAGCATGTACTTAGTTTAGTACCTGACACTTGATAACTCTTTTCAGTATAAGCTGCCGAGACTTCTCTTGTGGTCACAGGCTAAGGCTCCAAATGAAGGGGTCTCAGGTTCGACCCCTGGTCAGGAAACTAGATCCCACACGCCACAAGTTAAGTGCTCAGATGCCTCAACCAAGACCCAGCCAAATGAATAAATACGTAAGCAGCCATCACTTTTTGACCACTGCTTAGTTTGCTCTGTGTGTGTGTGTGCATGCTCAGTCATGTTTGCCTCTTTGCAACCCCATGGAATGTAGCCCACCAGGCTGCTCTGTCTACAGAATTCTCCAGGCAAGAATACTGGAGTTGGTTGCCATTACCTCCTCCAGGAAACCTCCCAGACTCAGAGATCAAACCCTCATCTCTTGCGTCTCCTGTACTGTAGGAAGATTCCTTCGCACTAGAGCCACCTGTGTTCGTTTGCTGGGGCTGCCGTAACAAAGTACTGCAGATTGGGTGGCTTAGACAACAGAGATGTATTTTCTCACAGTTCTGGAGGCTAGAGGGTCAAGCTCAAGGTGTCAGCAGGGAACTTTCTCCGGAGGCCTCTCCCCTCAGCTTGCAGACGGCACCTCCTCGCAGTGCCCTCACGTGCCCTGCCCTCTGTGGGTGCTTCCCTGCTGTCCCTTCTTCTACTTAAACGGACACCAGTCAAATCAGATCAGGGCCTTGTCATAACGGCCTCACGTTAACTTAATCACCTCTTTAAAGACCTTCTCCCCAAAGTTACATTCTGAGGTACTGCGGGTTGGGACTTCAACATATGAATTAGGGGCAGGGGGACAAAATTCAACGTGTAGCAACCACTTACTCTTTGCTCTCTACTATGTGTCAGGCACAAGGCCAGAAACTTCTTTCTTCTGAACTGGCCCCAAGTGTGCTTTTAGCTTTACTTCATAAATCTTCATACCCTTTAAGTCAGCTCCTTTAGTAGTTTACCTACCCTTATTTATTTTTTTCCAAAATAGAAACAGGGTCCTTTTTTCCTAATTATTTCATAGATATAACGTATGTTCATTACAAAATGCTCAGACAATGCAAAATGTATAAAGATAAAAGGGAACCTACCCACAGCCCCACTACAAAGAAGTAATCACTGTTTCCAACTTTGTATATGAACAGAATTTTTTTTTCTTTTTCTATTTACACATATACAAGTTTGTTATTTTCCAACCTTGGGATTATACTCTTGCTATCCTCAATTTTTCACTTAAAATATTTTAGACTTTTTCCATGTCAAGAAGCATAAATCTATATCACAGCTACATAATATTTCTACATAATATTTTATAATAATATATAGTAGTTCATAGAGACTCTTTTCCACCACTAACTGACAAATGTTTTTGCTATTATAAAAAAAAGTTCAGTGAGCATGTTTGTTAAAGCATCTTTTCCCTGACCTTTTTTTATATTCTTTCTAAGATTAAAAAAAATCACTTAAAATGTTAAGATTTGTTGATATATATTTCCTGATTTTCTTCCAGAAACATCTTCCAATTATACTTTTTCTAAGTGCCTAGCAGGTTAATATAATTGCCAAGAAACGCTCTGATTTTGCATCAACCCTGTCCTACCCCCGGCTTTCCCCAACTATAACCATCCTTTTGAGAAGTCCTGTAATATTAATCAAACCAATATAACATGGCCCTTTCCCCTCAGAGTGAAAAGGCTTAAACAGATGATACAATTTGCAAGAAACACATGGAAACATATATCCAAGTGCTAAATTATATGTAGTACAGATGCTAAGCACCCTAGGAGGCTCAACTTATTTTCTTCTGCTTTTAATCCCCAAACAGAGTTGAACTGAAACAGATCCATGAGTTGTAACGTGTCTGATATCATGTACTAAAGTAATACCTAATCTGGCTCAACTCTAAAGACAGTGACGCAAAAATAGCCACCACCAACCACTCTCTACCTACACTTTGTACCATGATTACTTTAACTGCTAAACACCAGTCACGGTGATTTTCATTTTCTCTTAAGGGTCACTTCTGAGCTTGTTTGCTACTTGCTCTCTCACTCAAATGCTGCTCCCCTGGGTCACCACCCAATGACTTCTTTTCACTATTCAGGTTTTAGTGTCATTTATCTCACTCATGACATCCTCAGAAGCCCAGCACATACTTTCTTTTCGTCATAATATATACCATGGGCAAGAATTATCTGGCTTATTTTATACTTGTTTCATATTGGTCTCTACAAATGAGGATCTGAACTCAATAAATGCAGTAATCTCAGCTGTTTCATCCATCACTGCATAAAATCCTGTACTCCTTATCTTTGAGTGATCTTTTTCACATTTTAACATCAAGTAGTATATTACACAGTGTCATTTAGACTGCAATAAGATATAAATGGCGTTGCCTGCATGTGCTCAAACTTGGTCATACCTGCTGATACTGTCATTTCTTCATTAGAGCTGGTATACTGTTGAAAACTACATGCATGGAGTTTAAATGCCATGTAAAATATCTTTGAAAATTATGTTATAATTTAGCATTGAATTGAATATACACAAAGCCATAGAAACAGAGCACCAGAAACAGAACATATGTTTGATGTTAGTGAAATAAATAATCATAGCAAGAGAAATAATCACATTTTCATTTTTTTCTTTCAAACAAAAATAAGTGCATTATGGGAACTATGAAATGAAGGTCTATCCAAGAAGTTTAAACTGTGTCACATTCTGTTACTAAGACACATGCAAAATCTGTGTACATTACCTACCAGGCAAAAGATTTAAAAATCATAAACATTTATGCACCTAATTGTAGACCTTCACAATAAGTAAAAATAAATGCTAGAACTTCAAGTAAAAGTAGACAAATCCACAATTACAATCAGATACAACTGATAGAAAAAACAGAATACTAGTAAAGATTGACTCAACATTCAAAGTGAAAATGAAAGTCACTCAGTCGTGTCCGACTCTTTGTGACCTCATGGACTGTCCATGGAATCAGGCCAGAATACTGGAGTGGGTAGCCTTTCCCTTCTCCAGGGGATCTTCCCAACCCAGGGATGGAACCCAGGTATCCTGCATTGCAGGCGGATTCTTTACCAACTGAGCCACAAGGGAAGCCTTGATCCTTCAATGCCGGCTCTTCCTATCATTGTGAAGCAGAATTCACCAACATTCAAAAATCAGTGTAATTCATCTTATTAACATACTAAGAAAAACCTACATACATCTTAGTAGATATGGAAAGTACATATGACAAAATCCAACATTAATTTGTGATTTTAAAAAAATATCCTCAGCAAACTACAAATGGAAGAGAACTTTCTCAACACAGTAAAAGCATCTACATAAAATATACAGCAATTGTAAAAAATAATGGTAAGAGTCTGGATATTTCTCCCCAAAGAATAGGATAAGACAAGGATGCCAATGTTCATCAGTTCTAGTCAGCACTGGGCAATAAGGCAAGGAGAACAAATAAAGGGCATCCAGTCCAGAATGAAAGAAGTAAAGCAGTCTTTATTCACAGAAGACATGAGTGTCTATGATAGAATGTGCAATACAGCAACCAGAACTAGGACGTGGATTTACAAAAGTTGCAGGATACAAGACCAACATACAAAAGACAATTATATTTCTTTTACCAACAACAAACTACTGAAAGTTGAAATATTTAAATGTGTCACAATGGTATCAAAAATATTAAATGATTAGGGATAAACCGGGTAAAGTATGTGCAATATCTGAACACAGAAAAGTAACACATTATTGAGAGAAACAGAAAACCTAAATAAATAAAGTGATAAATCATCTTTATGAGTCAGGAGATTCAATATCGTTGCAATACCAATTCTCCCAAAACCAATCACATAAAATCATAATCAAAATTCAAGCAGACATTTTTTGTAGAAATTGACAAACTGATTCTAATCCTTATGTAGAAATACAAAGGACCTTGAATATCTAAAACTACTTTGAAAAAGAATAAAGTTGGAGGATTAGCATTACTATTACAGAGCTATGGCAACCAAGGATGAGTTATTGCAAAAAATTAACAAATAGAACAACATAACAGAATAACAAGTCCAGAAATCAGATTCAAATATATATAAACAACTGATTTTCAACAAATTTGCAGAGACAATTCAGCAGAGAAAGAATAATCTTTTAAACAGATGGTGGTGCAACAACTGGATATCCATAAACAAAGGCAAAAAATTGATATATACTCATATCATATAAAAAAATTAACTCAGGGTGGGTCATAGACATTGTAAAAATTGAAAATTACACATTTCTAGAAGAAATCATAGCAGAAAATGGTTTTAACTTGGACTAGGGGAAAATGTCTAAGACATAACACACACAAAAAAATGGTCCATAAAAAAAAATAAATCTATAAACTGGACATTGTATTAGCTAGCACTCTCCAGAGAAATAGAATCAATAAGGTGTATATGCTAGTGATAAAGAACCTGTCTGCCAATGCAGGAGACATAAGAGACACAGGTTCGATCCCTAGGCTGCAAAATCCCCTGGAGGAGGGCATGGCAATCCACTCCAGAATTCTTGCCTGGAGAATCCCCATGGACAGAGAAGCCTGGTGGGCTATAGTCCACAGGGTCACAAACAGTCATGCATGTATGTATACAGAGAGAAAGAAACTTACTGTAAGGAATTGACTCATGCAATTATGGAGGCTAAGAAGTCTTTTTTATATATATAAATTTTATTTATTTATTTATTTATTTTTCTTTACATTATCATGTTGGTTTTGCCATACATTGATATGAATCCGCCATGGGTATGCGTGTGTTCCCCTTCCAGAACCCCCCTCCCACTTCCCTCCTGATTCTATCTCTCTGGGTCATTCCAGTGCACCAGCCCTGAGCACCCTGTATCAAGCATCAAACCTGGGCTGGTGATTGATTTCACATATGATAATTTACATTTCAATGCCGTTCTCCCATATCATCCCACCCTTGCCCTCTCCCACAGAGTCCAGAAAACTTTCTATACATCTGCATCTCTTTTGCTGTCTCACATACAGGGTTCTCATTACCATCTTTCTAAATTCCATATATATGCATTACTATACTGTATTGTTGTTTTTCCTTCTGGCTTACTTCACTCTGTATAATAGACTCCAGTTTCGTCCACCTAAGTAGAACTGATTCAAATGTATTCTTTTTAATGGCTGAGTAATATTCCATTGTGTATATGTACCACAGCTTTCTTTGCCATATGACCCAGCAATCCCACTGCTGGGCATACACACTGAGGAAACAAGAATTGAAAGAGACACGTGTACCCCAGTGTTCATTGCCGCATTGTTTACAATAGCCAGGACATGGAAGCAACCTAAATGTTCATCAACAGACAAATGGATAAGAAAGCTAAGAAGTCACAAGATCAGCAGTTAGCAAGTTGGAGATCTAGGTGGTATAGTTTTCATCTAAGTCCAAAGGACTGAGAAACAAGAGAGCTGAGGGTATAAGTTCCATTCCAAAAGCCAACAGGCTTGAGAGTAAAGAGCCAATGTTTCTGTTCAAGGCCAACACAGAAAAGACTGAAAAGTGAAAGTCGCTCGGTCGTGTCCAATTTGATGCCATGGACTATACAGTCCATGGAATTCTCCAGGCCAGAATACTGGAGTGGGTAGCCTTTCCCTTCTCCAGGGGATCTTCCCAACCCAGGGATCCCACATTGCAGGCAGATTCTTTACCAGCTGAGCCATAAGGGAAGCCCCAAGAATACTAGAGTGGGTAGCCTATCCCTTCTCCAGCAGATCTTCCCAACCCAGGAATTGAACCAGGGTCTCCTCCACTGCAGGTGGATTCTTTACCAACTGAGCTATCAAGGAAACTGAAAAGACTGAACACCCCAGTTCAAAGCAGGCAGGCAGGAGGAGTTTCCTCTCAGTAGACTAAGAAATGGGCTTTTTTGTTCCATTCAGGCTTTCAGCGGATTAGTTGAGTCTACTAGTTTAGTAGACTACTAAACTCTACTAGTTTAGTAGTCTAACTAGTTTAGTCTACTAATTTGGATGACAATCTCATCTAAATACAACCTCACAGACACATCCATAACAATGTTTGTCCAAATATTTGGACACTAGATAGTCCAGTGAAGATGACCCATCAAATTAACCATCACAGATTTCATCAAAATGTTAAACTACTTCTTGAAAGAAACTCTTAAGACAATGAAAAGAAGCAAAAGACTTAGAGAAAACATTTACAAAGCATATACCTGATAAGGGGCTCATATTCGGAATATATAAGAACTCTAAATTTATCAATAAGAAATCAAACAACACAGTTATTTAAAATGTGTAAAAAATTGGAACAGATAGTTTACAGAGAAGATGTATGAACAGCAAACAAGTATATGTTGAAATAATTCAACATCATTAGTCATTAATGATGACTAAAATGAAACTTAAAACCACAACTAGATACCACTACAAATCTACTCAAAGGGTTAATTTTTTTTTAATGACCATATCAAGTATTGGCAAAGATGAGGAACTTAAACTTTCAAATATTGATAATAGGAAAGTCATATGGTAGAATCACTTTGGAAACAACTGGGCATTTTCTTTAAAAGTTAAACCTACCACATGATCCACTCATTCCTCTCCTATGTATTTACCTAAGAGAAAGAATGCATATGTCCATATAATGACTTATGCACAAATATTCATAACAGATATAATAGTCAAAACCTGGAACCCACCACTGGGTAAAGGAATGAATAAACCATATATCATAAAAAGGAATGCTACTCAGCAATAGAAAGAAATGAATAATTATTACAAAATTAATAAACACCATAAATTAATAAATACCACAATTAATAAGCACCACAAATATAATAAACACCACAAACAACAGTGAATCTCAAAATAACTAAACTGAATCAAAGAACTCAGACAAAAAATAGTAATTATTATATACTACAAGGAATGTACAGTTACAGAAAATATTAATCTATATTAATAAAAATTCAGTGGTTGCATAAGAACACGGCTGGAGTGAGGGAGACTTCTGAGCTGCTTAGGAGATGGGGATTACCAAGGGACATGATGAAACTTTGGGGGTATAATGGATGTGTTCATGATCTTCACTGCAGTGATGATTTCATGGGTGTAAGAGACATCAAAATTTATGATACACCTTAGGTAATATATAGTTTATTGTCTTTATTTATACTTCAATAATGGCTTCCCAGGTAGCACTAGAGGTAAAGAACCTGCCTGCCAATGCTGGAGATGTAAGAGGCATGGGTTTGATCCCTGGGTCGGGAAGATCCCCTGAAGGAAAGCATGACAGCCCATTCCAGTATTCTTGGCTGGAGAATCCCATGGACAGAGAAGCCTGGCAGGCTGCAGTTCACAGGGTCACAAACGGTTGGACACGACTAAAGCCACTTAGCACGCATGCATACTTCAATAAAGCTACTGCCAGAAAAAGCCTGCATCCCTAATATAACAATATTTTAAAGAGAGCAAAAAAGAGAGTACAGGTTAGTTCCCCTATATTATATATAAAAAGATTTTATAAGGAGAAAAATAAAACAATAAAAAAGCTTACCTCCAGAGATGTAAATAATATCTCATACAAAACATCCTCACTGTATCACTGCATACGATACAAATTTCTCTATTTTAAAATAAAGATCCTGGGGCCTCCCTGGTGGTCCAGTGGTTAAGAATCCACCTTGCAATGCAGTGGACACTAGTTCAATCCCTGGTCCAGGAGGATCCCACATGCCACAGGGCAACCAAATCCATGTGACTTTGCACCATAACTATCAAAGCCCTTGTGCCTAGAGCCTACCCATGCTCTGCAACAAGAAGCCCAAACACTGCAATGAGAGAGGAGCCCCTACTTGCCACAACTAGAGAAGAGCCCAAGCGTCGAAATGAAGACCCAACACACCCAAAAATACAAATAAATTGAATTTTCTTAAAAAATGAATATAAAAATAACGATCCTGTTCATAAGTTAGCAAAAGAGACTTTCTAATTTCTGATTTGTTTTAATTAAAATATTTTTAAAGTTATAAAACTAAAATCACATTGAATATTTATTTTATTTTATAAAAAGGGAAGCATCTGAAATAGTATATGGAGGTACCCACATAGGTTTACCAGTAAACTTTTTCAAATAATTAAGAAAACACATAACCATATAAATTTTATGTGAAGTATATAAATTTTAAAAGGAGAAAAAATAATAGTATATAATTCCATAGAATAGTATATATATATATACACATATTATATATAATAGTATATATAGTATGTAGTAATATATAATAGTACATATATATATAAAATAGTATATATTCCATATAATTCCATCCCAAAGGCACCTAATCTTTGTTTAGAAGCAAAACTAGGAAGACATATATCAAAATGTATATCATTGAAATCATAAGCACTACACATTTTTTGTTTTTTTTTTAGTACTGAATCAAAGTCATGGAGGTGTAATGTACAGCATGATGAATATAGTTAATGCTATATCAAACATCTGAAAGTTACTAAGAAAGTAGACCTTAAAAGTTCTCATCACAAGGAAAAACAATTAACTAAGTGTGGCGATGGATGTTAACTAGACTCAGTATAGTGATCATTTCACAATATATACAAATATCAAATTATTATGTTGGACACCTAAAATATATCAATTTATCTCAACTTTTAAAAATACTGAGTCAGATATTTCCTCAGTCACAACAGAAACTCTACAATAAATTAGCTATTTTAGATTGTTCAATTTCAGATGGTTTTTATTAAATACTGGGCGTGTGGCTATTGTTCTTTGACTTCTTTAAAGCTTTGACTGCTCTTTATATAATAATAAGGATTGAAAAGACACAGGCATGATCTTAATTCCACATTCTGTATTCCCCTCACCATTCAGTAGGACTAAAGAACACTTCCAGTATTTTCTCTGCAATTTGAAGTCTTTCTGGGTTTAGTGTAAATAGTTGTAGGTCAGCATTTCAGCAACTTTTCTATAAAACACAAAATAGAATACGTCCAAATGCTGTATTTTTCAGCACTATTAAGTCCCAGTGTTATTAAGCTCAAACTTGAACTAGCCCTGTAGGGTAAATTGCCAGAAACACATTCATAAATTCTCTGTGAATTCAGTAGCATTCACTTGGACAGTCTGCATGCTTCTTGAATATTCTCAACAGGCTTGTTTTTGCTTTGGATGTTTCCAATATACAAATACTTACTTATAAAAGTTATGTACATGCAAGCCTACTCATAATATACACTATAAATACTGGAGGGGGGGAGATCTTTTTAAAACATGAAACAAAGATGAAATTAGCCATGTTTTTAAAAATAATTTATTTGATGTATTATTGGAACAAGTAACCTTGTTATTGTCACTAAAAAATGTACCACTGTGATTCAAAGGTCTGGCTCTTGGTTGAACTTATTTCAACACTGAGTTTTAGCTGCCAGTATTAACTAAATAAGCTACCTCCCACAACACAGAGGTCTCTAAAAGGGGGAGAAAACATATCACCAGTTTGCTAAATAAGTCATGATGTTCATTTACTAATCACAGAGAGTTCATGCCACGTCTCATTTTTAAATACCTTGCTAAGGGGATTATTTCATACAAGCTTTAGTCAATAGCTCAAGGCAAAATAAACAGAAAGTGTTTTATTTATAATCATACCTGTGAATCGTATATCAAGTAGTTTCCTAGAAATTTTCTTGTTTTTTTTAGTTTACTTCTTCTTTGACTTGATTATCTTATTGTTTCTGACCTCACTAAGTATTCCAACAGGCTTATAGGGGAAATAGAAGAAATGAGGCTTTATTATTTTCTACTGTTTGCTTTTTTATTTTTGCATTATTGATAGAACTTAAAATTCATGATTTCTTTGCAGCAATCACGTTTAACAGTATTACTGAGGTATAACTGACATACAGTAAATTGTACATATTTAAACATGTACAATTTGATTAGTTTTGACATATGTATACATTCCGGAAGCCATCATTACAGTGTTTTGATTATGCAACATTATATTAAGTCTTGAAAACAGGTAGGGTAAGTCCTGCAACTTTATCAAAACAGTTTTGGCTATTCTAAGTCCACTGCATTTCCATGTGAATTTTAGAATCAGTTTATTTCGACACACAAAGACTGCTGGGGGTTTTGGCTGCGATTGCGTTGGCTCTATTAGATAAAGTGGGGATAATTTACACCTTAATTTCGAGTCTTCATTACTAGATTTCTGTCTGTTCTCCTATCAAGTATTGAGAGAGACAGAGTCAAACCTATGACTAACATTGTGAATTTGTCTAGTTAGTTGCAGTTCTATCAGTTTGTATTATCATGTATTCTGACAATCTGTTATTAGGTGAGTAAACATTTAGAGTTATTATGTCCTCTTGATAAACTGACCCCTTTATCACTGCAAAATCACCTTTTTCCTTGATAAAGTCTTTTCTCTGAAATTTACTTTGTCTGATTTTAAAACAATCCCTACAGATTTCTTTTAATCAGTGTTAGCATGGCATGTTTCCCTTCTTTTACTTTTAACCTGTTTGTCACTTGAGATAATGTAGTTACATCTAACGCTATTATCAATATGATCTGGTTTCAGTCTTACTATTTGTTTTCTATTAGTCCTTTTATGCTCCTTTTTTTCTGCCTCCTTCTGTACAAATTATTTTTATGAACCCATTTTATCTCCTTTATTATTTTATTAGCCATAACTCTGTTTTGTTATTTTAGTGGGTATTTTTTATTATTGCTTTGAGGTTTATGGTATTCATCTTTATCACAGTCTACCTTCAAGTGATATTATACTGTCTATATAGTATTTTTTAAACAGTATACTTTCATTTCTTCACTTCCCCTTTTATGTTTCTGTTACCATATTTTTTACTTGAACATTTATATTATAAACCCATCACAGCCCAATTCATCCCTTCCCCAGAGAGAAGCCAGGATCTGGGGTTTTTCATTTGCTTGCTCTGTGTAGAGGCTAAGGGAGGGGCTATGGTGACTGCAGGCTGCTACTTCAAATCACCATTTTTGTTCCCAATGGCCCCTGGGCACCTAGACTATGCCAGGTGCCAGGAGCACTCCAAAGGCACAGGTGAGATAGAAGCCAGTACCTCAGGCAGGCCCCCCAGGAGCTGGAGTGTTGGGCACATCGTCCATCTTCTTCCCTCTCTCAGAAGAAGCTGGACGCTAGGGGTTTGTCTCTGATTGTATGTTGCTGTGCCAGGGGTAGGGATTATGGTTAGACAATTCTCAGTTTTTCCTACTGGCTTTGAAGTGGCTGGTTTTGGAGCCTTCTCAATTTCTCATAAGGGGGTTTGTCCATTAATTGTTGTTGAATCAATATGTCCAGGGGGAAAATGGGGGGCCCAGGGCTGCTAATTCCACCATCTTGCTGATGTCACCCCTCCTTCTCTCTTAAAAGGTAATGTAAATCTTTGGGTGATGGTCAAAAAATGTACAGAAAACATTATGAACTGAACTAAACGCTATGAAACAGCACAACTTTTTTCACTTAGACCATTTAACCAAAAAAACTGATTGACCATATGAGAAGGAAACACTTTCTTGAGAAAGTGAATAGATAAGCAGAGGAAAACTTCTCCAAGGAAAGGAGTTATACCTGTAACAAGGAGAAGAGGAGAGAATTGGGACAAGAGCAAGTCTGAGGCAGGATGGGGCCAGGGAGATGGCAAGGGTCTGATCAAGCAAAGTCTGAAAACCTTAGTAAGTCATTTTAGACTTTGTTCTGACAGCAATCAGAAACCATTACATGACTTTCAGCAGAACATAACACAGTAAGGTATGGGTTTGAAAAGACTGGTTTTTGTTTTGTTTTTTGGTTCTTTCTAGATAAATCAGAAGGAAAGGGAAGAAGCAGTATGAAAACCTAGTTGTCCTTAATCTAGATTAGTACGTTGAAAGGATTCTCTCAAACAAATAAGAGAAGAGAGAAGAAAAATTGCACCAAGTACCAGCCCACAAAGTGCATAGGGTTGAGAGGCCCTTGCCAAGGAAGGGTGAGAGAGAAAATCAACATGAGGAAGTACTGTACGTGGTTAGATGCGTCCTAGACTGTAGACTACAGCAAACAACTGAACTCCATTCCTGATGTGACCACTTATCAGTCCTGAAATTCTAGACAAGCCAATTACACCTATTCTACAGATAAAGAAACCTAAACTCTAAGAGGTGAACTGTACCCATCTCACTCAGTGCAACATGTAAACCGCTCAGTATGAATGCTAACCCCCCAAAAAAGGGCACCAAAAATGTTAACTCTTAGGTGTGATGGTGTTGTAAAACTAAGCTGACTCAGCAAGGTTTAGTGATGTACACTCTAGGTCACACAACTGGTAGCTATAAAATTGTTTTTTTTTTAATTACCTTCTCAACATACATAGGTTATTCAGCATAATAATTATACTGATTTATACCCCTGCAAAAAACGCCAATTTCCCACACTGATACAAATGTCAAAATTTGTCATTTAAAAAAATGACATTTATTAAATAAGGTTTTATATGATTTGAGTTCTATTTCAGGACTTCCTAGCAAAAAAAGATCCATTTTATACACAAATGTTAATTTCTGTGGTACTATATGACTGTAAAAGTCTAGATCAAAGATTACACTGACAAACAGAATGTACACTACAATATTATAAAGTCAAAATATTCTGTTGTCATATGTTTCACTATCTATTATCATTTTGCTTTCATTCTTTTGACTTGAATTGATAAAGGCTGTATTGTTCCTAAAAATAATACATATTTGAAACTCTTAATAGGGAGCATGGAGATTACACATACATAAAATATCATTTGTATGTGGAATCTAAAATATATATATAAATGGGCTTATTTACAAAACAGAAAGAGACTCACAGACTTCAAAAACAAACTTAAGATTATCAAAGGGGAAATGTAGGGAAGGGAAAAATTAGCAATATATACACACTATTATATATAAAATAGATAATCAACAAGGACGTACTGTGTACACAGAGAACTCTACTCAATATTCTGTAATAACCTATATGGGAAAAGAATCTGAAAAAGAATGGATATATGTATACGTATAACTGAATCACTTTGCTGTATACCTGAAACTAATACAACTTACAATATTAAATCAACCTAAACTTATAACTCTGTAAACCAACTACAGTGTGGTTCAATCGCTGTCATGCCCAACCCTTTTGTGTTCAGTTCAGTTAAGTCACTCAGTCATGTCTGACTCTTTGTGACCACATGGACTGCAACACACCAGGCTTCCCTGTCCATCACCAACTCCCGGAGCTAGCCCAAACTCATGTCCATCCAGTTGGTGATGCCATCCAACCATCTCATCCTCTGTCCTCCCCTTCTCCTGCTTTCAATCTTTCCCAGTATCAGGATATTTTCCAATGAGGCAGTTCTTTGCATCAGGTGGCCAAAGTATTGGAGTTTCAGCATCAGTCCTTCCAATTAATATTCAGGATTAATTTCCTTTAGGATTGACTGGTTTGATCTCCTTGCACTCCAAGGGACTCTCAAGAGTCTTCCCCAACATCACAGTTCACAAGCATCAATTCTTCTGTGCTCAGCTTTCTTTATGGTCCAACTCTCACATCCGTACATGATTAATGGAAAAACCATAGCTTTGACTAGATGGACATTTGTCAACTAAGTAATGTCTCTGCTTTTTAATACACTGTCTAGGTTGCTCATAGCTTTTCTTCCAAGGAGCAAGCGTCTTTTCATTTCATGGCTGCAGTCACTATCTGCAGTGATTTTTGGAGCCCAAGAAAATAAAGTCTGTAGCTGCTTCCATTGTTTCCCCATCTATTTGCCATGAAGTGATGGGACTGAATACTACGATCTTCATTTTTTTGAATGCTGACTTTTAAGCTAGATTTTTCACTCTCCTCTTTTACTTTCATCAAGATGCTCTTTAGTTCTTCTTTGCATACTCCAGTATAAAATAAAAATTAAATTAAAAAAAATCTTTTAAAAACATAGGCACCTTTAATTGACCTATAAGTTAGTGCACAATACCAGTTTTTCCTACTAACATGCTTCCCAACATCAAAGTAACCTTCAATGGAATATTTGGGGGGCAGCTGTTTCAGGTGGGGATGCTCCCAACTTTGAATCTATCTCATCTCTATACAGTATCTCAGTTTCCTATCTCAATTTCCTCTATACAGTATCTTCAATTCCAGAAATTGAATACTATGAAAAAATATTTAGAATTAAAATGATTGTCATCTCTGATTAAAATCCCAGTAGATGTGCCTTTTAGGAAGACAATTTCTTGAGTTCAGTTTTAATTGGACATTTTTAAAGTTTCTTAATAATTTACATTTCCTATGCTTGAGTCAATGTAATTACAAACTGAACAACAGCCAAACATGTCCCTATTGAGTGCAAGAATCAAATTCCATGAGGACAGGGCTCAGATAGTGTCCTGTGTTTCTACTTATTTTGCTGCCTCTTTAGACAAATCACATAAAGCCAAAAATTCATCCTGTTTGTAATCAACAGCTCAGTCTCTAATACCATCACAGCTTCCTCTGTAAATGTTGCCTGAGTACTTGAAAAATCATCTTAAAATACATTTTTCAAATGGCAAGCATAATTGGTGTAACATAAATTAGTCCGACTAATATTCAGACTGATGATGTTTATTTTGACCTTGTTCAGACACTCATCACAGTCTTATGTGTGACTCAGATATGGAAAAAGGCTGATTAGTGGTAATGGGAGATCTAACGTTCAAAATTCAATAGTGACCTTGACCCTTGAATTTTTCCTTTAGTTCAAAAAAATAAGTTCAGCTCTTTACGTCAAGGTTAGGTAAAATGAAATTATTTGTTCTATGTGCAGTCTAGGGAAGTTCTCAGTTGATGTTCTATGAATCTCTAGCCAAGGTCAAGTCCATAATAAGAGTCAGGTCCCCACATTGGGGGTAATTTAGGTTTATGGAAAGGTGAATCTATCCATAAAGAGCATAGTATGGGAGATTTGCTGTTGTTGTTGTTCAGTCCCTACGTCATGTTTGACTCTGCAACCCCATGGACCATGGGAAGCCAGCCTTCCCTGTCCTTCACCATCTTCTTGACCATGCTCAAACTCATTTCAGTTAAGTCGGTAATGCCATCCAACCATCTCATCCTCTGCCACCTCCCCCTCCTTATGCCTTCAGTTTTTCCCAGCATCAGTGTCTTTTCTTATGAGTCTGTTCTTCGCATCAGATGGTCAACATATTGGAGCTTCAGCATCAGTCCTTCCAGAGAATATTCAGGCTTGATTTCCTTTAGGATTAACTGGTTTGCTTTCCCTGCAGTCCAAGGTACTCTCAAGAGTCTTCTCCAGCACCACAATTCAAAGGCATCAATTCTTTGGTGCTCACTCTTCTTTATGGGAGATACAAGTACGTTCAAATGGATATGTCATAAAATGTTTTTTAATCATACAGGTAATTTTTTTCCTTTTAATGTTTTGTATTGCCTCAGAATTAAACATGCCCCTCAATTATTCTATGCATAGCCCTTCTCTTATTTTATTAATACTTTTTGGTTTTATCTTCAGTGCCATTTTCTTTCTCCTCCCTACCCACAGTCTTGGCTATATCTGTAACTTTTTAAAATATAGGCCATTTTATGCATCTTTCTTTTTTCAGTTTATGTGAAGGACGCTTATTTTATCACTTAAAACTATGTATTTCAAATCTGTCTCATGATTGGGACCCAGGATGGTGCCTCAGTGCCCAGAAGGTGGGGCTGGCTGCATACTTGGGACTATGGGGCCTGGGCAAGGATCCTTCAGATCTTGAAGGATCTGAAGCAAAGATGTGAAGCAAGGGACCGGAGTTGTGTGTGGGAGAGCGCCCCCTGGAGGTCATGGGGCAGTGCAGCAAGGTGGGACTGACAGGCCACAATGGATTCACTGGCGACCTGGAGACCCGTGTTATTTTTAACTTTTTGTTGATCTTCCTGCAAAAGAAACTTATGCCTATTTAATATTCTATGTAGTTAGTGAGAATTTAAGACATGAAAAGTATGTCAGTTGCTCAGTCATGTTCCACTCTTTGCAACCCCATGGACTGTAGCCCGCCCAGGCTCCTCTGTTCATGGGATTTCCCAGGCAAGGATACTGGAGTGGGTAGCCATTCTCCTCTCCAGAGGATCTTCCCAACTCAGGGATTGAACCCAGGTCTCCTGTGTTGCAGGTAGATTCTTTATCATCTGAGCCTCTAGGGAAGCCAATTAATTAACTTAAAATCTATCTACAAGTTTATCACGTTGACCATGATATTTTACTTATTTTATCAGAAAGAGACACACAGTTTACCTGAGACTTTTAACTGTCACAAATACTCTGAAAGCCAATTAAAATATAAAATATCAACAGAAAAACCATGGTAGCAGGACCTGGAGAAGGGCCAGGATGCTAATGCTTGCCATATATCCTTTAGAGACCCCTGTGACATTTTTAATGGAATAGATTTTTAGTCCATAGATCATGTCATTCTTCATTTCATTACTAACTTCCAAATTGCTCTCCAAAATGACTCTATCACTTTTAATATCTCTGCCATCAATGCCAAAAGATAAGTGTTTGTCCATAACTTCATCAAAATTTGGTATTTTCTGATGTTTCATTGTGTTTTCACCAATAATAAGTAAAACAGTAATAGGTGAGATGGTGTCTTATTGTTTTCATTTGCCTTTTTTCCAGTATTGTGAGTTTGTATTTCTTATCTTGCCCTTGTTTATTGTTGTAATAGGCTAAGCCAGGCCATGCTGAAATATGAGTGGTAAAATTCAAAATTTATACCTTTCTTGTTGGGCAAGTCTCCAGGGCAACTCTCCCGATGATTGGTAAAGGCAGCTTCCATCTTCTGACTCACTGCCTCAGCCGATAACTCCAATGCTGCCACAGAGTGGGAGAGAGGATGCAGGAGATTTTCCAGGTCTTTCCCACCTTAGCCCAGACATGTCATACCGGGCTAAGTCACTCAGAGTCCATCCCCCAGAACAAGCTATGTAACTCCAAGGAAACCTAAGAAATGGATGGACTGTCTGCCACAGTGATTTAACTTTCCAACAAGTCTGTGTGCTTCGGGTTGCTATAATGCTTTTTATGCCTTTATAATAAAGGGGAAAAATGTAAGCAATGATCAAGGAATCAATGTTGTGTGTCACTGCCAGAGGTAATCATGTCCATCCTCTGTTCACAAGCCTTTGATGGCTCCCCACTGCCTAATAGGCTAAATTTCTTGGCCTAGTTTTCTCTCCAGTAACAGCAGATCCAATTTAGGATGACCATTCAAGCCCATAAACTTTTGATCAGTTTTTATTCAACCTTTGCGTTAGTTGGAAGACAGTGATGGTCCCTTAAGAATTGGTATAGAACTGAATGAAATTTAATAAGATGCCTGACAGTTATGTGACTGTGATTTGTAGAGCTTTCATCTTTTAAGCAATATTGACCTCAGAAAAGACTAGATAGGATGAGGGACAAAAACCATGAATATGTTATCCATCTCTGTTCAAATATTCCTACTTGTTAACTGCCCCAATAAAAGTCTATACTCATTTCTGAATAAAGCTTGCACCAATTTTCTTTTGAGAAAGTCAATTCATTGTCAAGACGTTCCATATACAATATGCAAGAAAAGATGATGGGTAAATGGATTTTACAATGCGCACCTTGACAAGATACTATGAGGGTCTAGGAAGGGGAAAAAATTAAATGTCATGGGGTGATTCTCAAGAGGATAGCCTCGGGGATTTGGGAGATCCTTTTAACATACCCAGGTTTACTTTGAACCCCAAGAGATAGTCCTGATTCTCTCAAGCAGAAAGGACACATTTTGAAACTATGCTCTTCAATTATTACATTTCAGTTGAGCACACAATACAAATAGCTCTCAGGGTGAGCTGAAGTATCTGAAAGGTTGCAAGCCTGCTTTGAAAAAAAAATGTACCTCTGCTAGATTTTGTAAAATGTTATTTCAATTATTTTTGCACAATAGCAATGGAGAAACAACATTTCCTCTGATTAGCCTGACACGTGATAATTTGGGTAGAGCTTAACTTTATTTATCTTCGACTAGAACAAATTGTCTTTCTGCCCTTGTTTATACAGAATGCTGTTATTTTTGCTCCTTTCATTTGTATAATCTGTGGCTTGGTTTCATCTTAAATGCTTGTAATTGGGATACTGAGGTAGGCTTTCCCTGCATCAAACTCAACAGCTAAGAAAGCAAAATGGTGTTCAGAGGCGCAGTGAGGGGTAAGATTCAGCACAAACATAAGACTTGTTAAACAAAAGCCAAGGATGATTTTTCTTTTCATACTCTGAGAGAACAATGAATTAGCAAAGAATTTCCAACTTAAAAAAAAAGCAGAAAAAAGGAAAAATGAAGAGGAAGTATTTCCAGCGCAACTTGATTTCAATTCTACTTTACACTGAAGACTGTTTCCTCACTCTCAAATTTATATCTATAACTTTAGATCAGGGAAACTAAAAATTTGGTCTTGTCCTAACAGGAAAATTTCACGTGTGAAGTTGTAAGTCCTCTTTAAAAAGTATTGACACATTAAATGGCATTCAGAGATGCCAATTAGCCTTGAGAACATGTAAACACGTACACGATTATGCATGTAGATGTGAATTTTATTCCCTTAATTATGCTACATTTAATTGGACCATTCTGGAGTAGATCACAGAATCAGACAAAACCGAAAGTTTAAAAGTCACCTCAGAGATTACTTCAGCCCACAAAGCTTATTTATTTTCTCTCTCCAATATGCTTTGTTTTGATTCTATTGACTTAAATTAAATTTTATTCAATGTCAATTTGGCCTTTGTATTTAATATCTAGATGAACTGTTTTCATATAAAAGCTCAGCACTGAACAGAGAAAATAAACATAAAAGGAAATTTTCTGAGCACCTAAAACTGGCCAATCCCTCTGTTAATCCTTTTAAATGTATTAACCCCTCACAAATATCACCATCCTCACAAGTATCAAAATTTGTACCTAATTAACTTAATAGTTTTATATTTTTATTTTTTGCTCTTACAGTTTATTTTTTATAAAATTAAAGATGCTCCTCACAGAAATTGGGCGAAGATATCTCAAGATGACAAACCACTCAAAATCTACAGTTGAGATATTATCACTATTAAGCTTCTATTCATTTTCCACATAGAAGTCTTAGTTTTTAATGTAATTGGAATGACACAGGTTATATAGTTTCTTGCCCTTCAATTTTTACTTAAATTATATCATCAGCATTTTCCTATATCATTATACTCTCCATCCATGATTTTGAAGGGCCCGTTATGTTTCATCCCTGAATGCACCATAATTAGTCTAACCCCTTTGAAATTTTGGGGAGTGGGGAGGGACTTAATTTGCTTAGCATCCTACCCTCTTATACCAGGCTGCATCCACAATAGTAATACTGTGAACTGCTGTAGCCACAGATTCCCTTTGAGGTCACTAGCGTAACCCACTGGAAATCTAAAGGTTGGCACAAAAAGTGCGTTAGCAGAGGATGAGAGCCAGGGATGGTCTGGAGGGACATTTAAGAGTCAGCAGGACAGACTATGCTCTGACCTCTTATTTACTCTGTCATTACAACCACAATTTTAAAGAATTAGGTTCAAGACACTGAGACATTTCCCTTCTGGGCTCCAGATCTTCCTGCAGCCTAGTCAAACTCATAATTCTTCTTTAATTGTTTTCTTTTTTTTCTCTTTTCTTTGCATTATTCTTTTTTTAGTTAGCTTTTTAGTTACATTGTTTACAATGTACAGACAATGTAAATACCGTTTACCAAGTACAACAAAAAGAGATCTAATACATATTTACTAACAAACCTATTTACTGTCTATAGCAAAAGTGGTATATAGACACTTTTGAGCAGACCACTTTGGGATTAAAATAGGTTAGTTCATTTAAAACAAATATTGAAAAAGTATCTCAACAAGACAAAAGACAAGGACATGACAGTTTCCAACCCAGTTCCTACAAGGAATGGCAAAAATAAATGGAAATAGCATAGTGAGGATTATCATATATTTTGAAATACTGTCTTATAAAAGGAGATAGATTTGGTCCCTGTGGGTGCATGGCTTAGAATTGAAACCAGTGAAATATAATTTTGTTTAATATAAGAAGAATGATCCAAAAGAGTGGAATGTAAAGTGGACTGGGGGTTTCCCTGGTGGCTCAGTGGTAAAGAATCTGGTAAAGGCTCAGTGGGAAAGAGGTGAAGTCAGGAGACATGGCCTCTATCCCTGGTTTGGGAAGATCTCACAGCAGTTAAGCCCATGCACCACAACTACCGAGCCTGTGCTCCACAGCCCGAGAGCTGCGACTACTGAAGCCCGTGTTCTGCCACAGGAGCAGCCATCGCCCTGAGAAGCCTGCACACCACAGCCAGAGAGTAGCCCCTGCTCGCTGCAACTAGAGAAAAGCCCACACAGCAAAGACCCAGCACAGCCAAGAATAAATACATAAATAAACTTCTGTAAATGCACTGGGATGCCTCAGGAAGTGCTGAGTTCTCTGTGACTGGAGTACACGGGTATACACTTAACAATCATTAGATGGAGATGTTGAGAAGAGAAATCAAAATACTGGGTTTTTTTAATAACTGCTCTAGTATTGACATTCCAACTGACTTACAAATTTGATGGTTATTTTCTTTCCTTATTATACGAGAAGCTACACGAACCAGAAGTTCACCCTCTTAAAGCTTGAAACTGTTTTCTGTTTTTTACCTTTTTTCAAACTGGCTTTTCTTTGAGGGGGCTAGGACAAAAGTTTGGAAGAGATGTTACCTACTGATATGCCACCAAGATGTTTTTTCCAAGAAAGTATGAGAAAGTGTCACCAAGAGTGAACACAAATGACATTTTAGAGGGAAGGAAGTCAACATCTAGGAAGACAGTGTCAAGTCTGAGGGTGAGAAGAAACAAGAAATGTGAGAACCAATAACACGATCGGGAAACTGAGAAAAAGTCAGAAAGCAGCGAAGGGAAGGGGACAAAGCAACTGGGGCAGAAATAGCACAGTGAACAATGAGCAAGTGTCAAACTTCCGTGGTGTTTTAAACTAGGCACAGGTCTTAATGGAACAGCAACAGCCTCAAAAAGGGAGAAACATGTTTACGGAGACCCTAGTTTGGTAGTATTTTCATCTCAAACGTTTACATAAAATTACAAAAATAAATTTTAAGAAATGCTATACATTAATAAAGATAGAATGTGTGACAGAAGTTCAAGATGTTCAGGGAAAAAACAACTGAATTTCTGAAAACTTCAGTGCAAGTGCAAATTACTTACAGAAATAAAAACCTAGATGAGGAAAAACAATTACACTGCCGTATTTAACTCTTGTAGTATTTAACTCGAGCACTCAGTAAGAGAATAATCTATTGCTGGAGCACATTTCATGTTTCTTTGAGTCAAATGGACCCATACAACTATCATGGGCTCATGACATGGGGGCAAAGAGCAAGAGCTTGGCAAACATACAAGCATGAGGTCAAAACCCAACTACGCTTTTACTACATTGCTGGTGTTTAGTCACTAAGTCGTGTCCAACTTTTTTGTGACCCCCACGGACTGTAGCTCTCCAGGCCCCTCTGTCCATGGGATTTCTCAGGCAAGACTACTGGAGTGGCTTGCCATTTCCTACATAAAGGGATCTTTGCGATCCAGGGATCGAACCTGCATCTCCTGCTTGACAGGCGGATTCTTCACCATTGAGCCACCTGGGTGCAACACGGCATGATTTCTTTGTGTTTCAACTTTCCCATTTGTAATTTGAGAGCTGTTCTGAGGGGTAAGTGAGAAAACATATTTGATGTGTTTAACATAGTTCTTGGAAAACTCTAAGTGTGCATTATAAATGTAGCTAGGGTTTGAGTTTTTTAAAGATCTGGGGCATGCATCTGTTCATTACTTAGAAGTTTACTGGCCCTCCAGGAGCAACTGAGCCTGTGCTCTAGAACCCAGGAGCCGCAACTACAGAGCCCATGCACCCCAACTACTGAACCTTGTGTGCCCTTGAGCCCATGCTCCACAACAAGAGAAGCCCGTTCACCACAACTAGATAGTAGCCCCCACGTGCTGCAACTAGAGAAAAAGCCTGTGCAGCAAGGAAGACCCAGCACAGCCAAAGATATAAATACATGAAATTATGGGGGGGGGGAAGTGTCCTGGCTCTCAAAGTTGGCCTCATCTATTCAACCATCAACATTACAGAGGCTAGAGATTTTCACAAAATTCAAGCAAATGGTGAACTCAATGATGGCATCCAAATAAAAAGGAACACCCCAAGTTAGACTTTGGAGCCATGATGAACTTTTAATTCTGCTTTCTAAAGAGTAAAACCAAAATGGTCTTTGCTGTAAACCGATCTCTGTGTGTTGCAATGTTGCAGTGTGAAGTGAGTGATGGCGCTGTCCTAGGGTTCACTGGTATTAACCAAGAGCTCAATGGCAAAATCTGGGCTTCTCTGCACCAGCTGGGTTTCCTCTGAATGTATTACCTACAATTGAGTTAAACAGCAACCAAAATTCTTTAATTCAGCTCATTTATTTTGATAAAATGTCTTCTAAGTTCAGCTTTCCAGGGTTAAGACAGTCTCTTTACTTAATTCCCAGCTCTGTTAGTTTGATAGTGTACCAAAGATAGAGTGAGACTTGGCAGGTTATCAGGGAAGCTGTGCATGTGCTGGAGGCAATTTTCAAAATTTTTTTTCAAATTGCAATGAATCCGTGTTGCCCTTCCTGGTATGTAATGATTGCAATGGACTCATACAGAGAAATATCGAAAATGTAGGGTTAGAGGGAAAATTCTTAACCTTCCATGGAAAACTGGGATGAAAAAGTAGAGGCACTTCAGCCAGAGAAAGAAGTGTCCAGCCAAAATCCAGTCCCTCAACCACCATATAATCTATAAATTACTAGAATGATGGCAGTGTAAATAAGTTGCTTAAATATCTTGAGTTCAATTTCTATGTAACAGATAAGCAAAAGGAAATCACAAGAAGTAAAATGGCTCACCACTTTTCAAAGTATACATCCAACTTCCAGCAGTACCAGAAACAGAACTATAGTTTCCTCATTTTTATGCTCTTTCCATGTACACTTTACAAGTTAGACATATACACACCACTATATACAAAACAGAGAACTCGTATGAACCTACTGTATAACAGAGGGAACTCTACTCAGTACTCTGTAATGATCTATATGGGGAAAGAATCTTAAAAAGAGTGGATATATGTATGTGTATAAATGATTCACTTTGTTGTACAGCAGAAACTAACACATTATAAATCAACTGTACTCCAATAAAAATTAATTTTGAAAAATAAAACTGACATTACATCATGAAGACCGTACCTTAGAAATGCATCTACAGAAAAAAAAACCCATATATATATCTATATCTATCTATGCTATATATATATATAGCATAGACAGAGGTAGTAGAAAGTAGAGTTTACTGGTTAAAGCCTTAATACCAGCAACAAACCAACCTAGATCTGATTTTTTTTTAGTGCTGCTAGTTGTATGATCTTGAATAGTTTGCTTACTTTTTTCTGAATGGGGCTTTGGTTTTAGTTTCTCATTATTTCTGAAAGATTCGTGTATTAGTTGGTTGGAGGGCAATGAGGTATAAATAATCCCATCTCATCCAGTTTTTGTTGTTATATTCTTAAATTATATAACAAATGTGAAGTACCTAGCATAATCCCTGGCACACAGAGGAATATTAGTAAAAGGCAGGTCCTAGAATGAAGGTCAGAGTTTTGAATATATCTTCCTCATCAGAATATATCCTCCTCATCAGCTGGCAGATCCACTTTATTCTGAGATGAACACTGAAAACCTTAACCACTCAAGAAGGTAAAAACTGATTATATTCATCAATTAACTGTAAAGGGCACCAAAATATAATATATTCATTTTCATACACAGATGAGGTGCTGAAGCTGACTGAATCAAATGTCCGATGTTAGTGAAAATATGGTTGTGTGTCTTTTAAATTAAGTAAAAGCAAAGGTTCAGGAAACAACCTGAGTAAACAGGTTGGAGCAGAATAAGACCCACCCAGGTCTACCTGTCAAAAGAGATCCCAGTCATGCTGATGGCCATGGAGAAAACAGAAATCTTTCAGCCTCCTTCTGCATATCTGTAACTAAATTACTTGTTTCTAATGTCAAATAAGATAATAGAAGTTAAATATTCAAGTAAAAAGAACGGTCAATCAATACACTCTTAGAGGAAGTGTTACTAAGTCTGACCATTACGACTTTTACCCATCTAGATCCTAAATCCGAATCAAGATTGTGCCAAGGAAGCATAGGTTTTTGTTGTTGCTGGCGATTCCTTCTGTCAGTACAAACTTGAAAGAGCAAAAAGGAAGTGGAAGAAAAAATGCTCCATTTTTTGCGAGTTATATTCCTGCTTCTCATTTGGAGGATGGTACTGAAAGAGTGATGTCCAAATGTTCCTCAGAGCTAAGCTAAGGAATTATCATAGGCAGAGCTAAATTTTAAAAGCCTACAGAGAAGTGCAGAGAAATTACTCTTGATAGACATGGGATTTTCTCTTTTTATTATTTGGAGATAAAAGGTAAAAGAGAGGGAAAAGATATATACATTTAGCAGTTTTCTTAAAGTTCTTCATCTTCAGACGTCAATGTGGAAACAGAGGCAAGGGTGACAAGTCTCTCAATGGCTTTGTTTTAGATGGCATTACATAATGGCTTTTGAATTCCCTCGTTTCTTTGTCTGTCCCAGCCACCAAAACCAAATGCCCAATCTCTGAACCTCCCATCTGTGTTCCTCTAGCTTAACTTCTCAAAACATCCATTTTAAAGGCTACAGACAGAAAAACATAAAAAACCTCACTTCTTATTCTCTGGAAACTTGCTATTTAAAATGGGGGTCCCTCACCTCCCAGAATACTGGAAATAAAAGCACGAATAAACAAATGGGACCTAATTAAAATTAAAAGCTTCTGCACTGCAAAGGAAACTATAAGCAAGGTGAAAAGACAGCCTTCAGAATGGGAGAAAATAATACCCAATGAAGCAACGGACAAACAATTAATCTCAAAAATATACAAGCAACTCCTGCAACTCCATTCTAGGAAAATAAACGACCCAATCAAAAAGTGGGCCAAAGAACTTAACAGACATTTCTCCAAAGAAGACATAAAAATGGCTAACAAACACATGAAAAGATGCTCAACATCACTCATTATCAGAGAAATGCAAATCAAAACCACAATGAGATATCACTTCACACCACTCAGAATGGCTGCAATCCAAAAATCCACAAGTAATAAATGCTGGAGAGGATGTGGAGAAAAGGGAACTCTCTTACACTGTTGGTGGGATTGCAAACTAGTACAGCCTCTATGGAAAACAGTGTGGAGGTTCCTTAAAAAACTGCAAATAGTCCTGCCATATGACCCAGCAATCCCACTGCTGGGCATATACACCGAGGAAACCAGAATTGAAAGAGCCACGTGTACCCCAATGTTCATCGCTGCTTTATTTACAATAGCCAGGACATGGAAGCAACCTAGATGCCCATCAACTGATGAATGGATAAGAAAGCTGTGGTACATATACACAATGGAATATTACTCAGCATTAAGGAAAAATTCATTTGAATCAGTTCTACTCAGATGGACGAAACTGGAGCCCATTATCCTGAGTGAAGTAAGCCAGAAGCAAAAACAACAATACAGTATATTAACACATATATATGGAATTTAGAAAGACGGTAACGAGAACCCAGCATGCGAGACAGCAAAAGGAACGCAGATGTATAGAATAGACTCAGGGCCTCTGTGGATGAGGGAAAGGGTGGGATGATATGGGAGAATGGCATTGAAACAAGTTAATTATCATATGTCTAAGCAATAGCCGGCCCAGGATTGATGCTTGGGACTGGTGCAACGAGATTTCCCTGGGGGAGGGAAGAGGGAGGGGGGTTCTGGAGGGGGAGCATATGTAAACCCATGGTGATACCATGTCATTGTTTGGCAAAACTAATAACAAAAAATTAAAAAATAAAATAAAAAAGTCACATTAGGGAAATGCAAATTAAAACTACAATAAAAAAAAGAACTTGCTATTAAAATATGTTCTCTGTGAAAAAAATAAAAATAAATAAAAAAATAAAATGGGGGTCCCTGCTTGCACACTGTTGGTTAGGAATGTATCTTGGTGCATCCACTATGGAAAACAGGATGAAGGTTCCTCAAAAGAGTAACAACAGAGCTACCATATGATCCAGCAATTCCATACCTTGGTATATATCCAGAAAAGAATGAAAACACTAATTCAAAAAAACACACGCACCCCGCTGTTCACAGCAGCACTATCCACAATAACCAAGGCATAGAAGCTCACACACACATATACACACAATGGAATATACACATATACACACTCAGTCACAAAAAAGAATAAAATTATGCCATTTGTAACAATGTGGATGGACCTAGAGAATATTATGCTTAGTGAAATAAGACAGAGAAAGACAAATACTGTATATATCACTTATATGTGCAATCTAAAAAATAATATAAATGAATATACACACAATACAAAAATAGACTCACAGATACAGAAAACAAACTTGTGGTTACCAAAGCGGAGAGGGAAGCAGGGTGGAGGGGGGAGGACAAATTGGAGGTATAGGATTAACAGATGCGGGAGGGCATGCTAACTTACTTCAGTCATGTCTGACTCTTTGCAACCCTATGGACTGTAGCCCACCAGGCTCCTCTGTCCATGGTATTCTCCAGGCAAGAACACTGGAGTGGGTTGCCATGCTCTCCTTCAGGGGCTCTTCCTGACCCAAGGATCAAACCTGCCACTCTAATGTCTCCTGCAGTGGCGGGTGGGTTCTTTACCACTAGCGCGACCTGAGAAACCCAACAGGTATCAACTACCATGCACAAAATAGATGAACAACAAAGCACAGGGAATTATACCCATTAGCTTGTAATAGCCTACAATGGAGTATAATCTGAAAAAATACTAAGTCACCACGCTGTACACCTGAAATTAACATAATATTGTAAATCAACTATATTTAAATGAATAAAGTAGATTTTAATGGATTAATTAATTAATGTAGGTTTCTTGGAATTACTTGGCAGCTTGCTAGAAACACAGATTCTCTGGGCCCACTCGGATTCTGCATTTTAACAGGATCCCCAGGTGATCCCAAGCACATGAAAGACTGAAAAGCACTGTTCTAGATAGGTTCACCATCCAGAGAAACAGAGCAAAGTCTTCTGTCTGTTCCTCTATTAAGTCCAAACCGAGCATTGGCAGCTCAAATTGCAAAATGATTATGTGTTAATAGTGCAGGCATTAGAGAAGCCTAGCAAGCAACCTGATTCAAATGCATCCGAAATGACTCCACTCGTCAACAGGAGCAGTCTGTGAATTTACACCTGGCTTGTGGAAACCATAACTATTCATCATGTGCACATCTCTCTGAAGTGAGGAGCCCCTGCAAATGAGAGGCTGTGCATTCGCGATGATCATGGCTTGATGGTCTGTTAACACCCATATTCTGAATGCTGAACTCACCTTACAATAGAGGGTCAAGCTTTCCTCCCTGTAGTCAAGCTTGTGCCAGCAACCATCACTCTTACTCACAAACACTACTTCTTCATATCTCAAAACATCTATCTTAAGTGACCCAGGACATGTCTAGGATCAACCCATAAGCTTCAGCCATGCATATGTCGTCAGTCTCTATGAGAGAATGGCACTCTGGAAGTAATTCCAATGCTTATAGAATAGAAAAGGCATTACTCATACATTCCTACATTCGTACGTTCATTTCTCAAATGGTAAATATTTCTTTTTCTCTCACTCTTTGTTTTTCTCTTTCCAGCTTACTTCAAATGGTAAATATCTCCTCTTTTTTTTTTTTTTTTTTAGTGCCCTGGGTCTCTGTTGGGGCGCATGGGCTCCAGAGTACATAGGCCCTGTAGTTGTGGTACGCGGGCTTACTTGCCCCACGGCATATGGGATATTAGTTTCCTGATCAGGGATTAAACCCATGTCCCCTGCATCGGGAGGAAGATTCTTAACCACTGGACCACCAGGGAAGTCCCCAAATGGTAAATATTTCTTGAATAGTCTTTATATGCCATGTTGGTGGCAAAACACATCCAGGCTTACAGTTAACCTCAGGGAGGATGGATAAATTGACAGACTGCCACCCAATTATACACACTAACTAGGGAAATCTCAGAGTAAGTACAAAAGAGATTCCTTAATAAAATCCTGAGAGATCAGAGCATGTTACCTAGAGAAGAAGACATTTAGGTCAATCTGGATAAATAGCAATTATTGATGAACACAGACAGAAAGGGAAAGAATGTATCAGATTAGGGGGTGGGAGGCAGAAGATATGAAGGCCTAGAAAGAAGAGGGAACATAAAACAACTGGGGAGACTTCCATGGCAGTCCAGAGGTTAGGACTCTGAGCGTTCACTGCCAAGGGCATGGGTTCAATTCCTGGTCAAGGAAGTGAGATCCTGCAAGCCATGTGGCATGACAAAAAACAAACAAACAAAGAAAAAGTGAGAAGCTAACTGGAGTAATTCACTATGTCTGTAGTGCAGGAAGGGGTCACAGATGAGAGGTTCAAAGGATGAAACCAGAGGAATAGCAGGCAACATGTGATGAAGAACCTCACAATCCATACTAATGAGTTTAGATATTGAATGCAATGGGAGTGGGAGACTCAGACCAACTTCTTGGATTTCTTTGGTTGCTCTTTGGGGAACACACTGGGGGCCACCCTTGGTTTCCAGATCCTTTCTCTAGTTCTTGCATATAGCCTTCTACATGTCAAAACCAGCCATGGTAAGACAAACCCTTCTCACTGCCCACCTCTTCTGCCTCCTATTCTTCTTCAGCATCTCTCTCACTGACTCTTCTGCCTTCCTGTTCTACTTGCTTTTATGGGCTCATGTGATGACATTGGACCCACCTTGATATCCCATGGTGATCTCTCTATTTTAAAGTAAGCTGATTAGCAAATGTACCAGCAAAACAGCAGAACCTACATTCATGTTTGCCTGAATAACCAGAGGACAGGAAATCTTGGGAGACATCTTTAGAATTCTGCCTACCACCACCTTATAAAATAACTCAGAGGGCATGAGCAGGTTCTGGCATGATGAAGGCTGTGCTGTCTGTCTTGTGGGTGGTTGTCAGTCTGGGGAGTCTGATGCCCTTGGGAATCCTGCATTCCAGTAGCATTAATGCCAATCACACCACAGTGAGCTCCAGAACTTCCTGGGAAACATTCCAGGGCCCTGTCTCAGTCCTTATGTCACAATGAAGCTTCACATAATCTAATGACCCACTACAAAAAGGCAATAAGCTGAGAAAATACCCGCCCCCCCCCCCCAAAAAAAAAAAAAAAAAAAAACAAGAGTACTTTTCTGAAAACCTAGTGTTGTTAGGTAGCATGCTATCATTCCTGGATCACAAGGGCAACTGTTGTAGGTCTAGGTTTCCGGTTTTCTTTCTGATATACCAGGAACTCATAAAAATGGTAGGAACCCAGGTGCTGAGAAAAGAAGAAAACCCGATTTGTGCACTCAGGTTTGTTATTATTTAACTGCAATTATGCTTTCAAGAGAGTGTTGCTTTAAGAACCGCCCGTTTAATTTCTTAGACTATGAAAACCTTCAGGTAGAGTAATTGCCTGACATAGAACACCTAGGAGGTGAAATGAAATAAAAAGCCTATTACTGAGTGGCAAAGAGAAAGTATTAAATGCTTGATTAGAAGCTCTGTGTCACTAATAGTGAACGCAAAGAAAACAAAAAGCCAGGTGAATGCTCCTCTCTTTACATCTCATGTCCCCAACCTGTCTTTCTCTCCTCTGTCATTGTGGAATGTGTGAATTCCCACTCTACATTGGACACCCCAAACAGGCTTTTAAATTCTGTTTTCCTTACTAAAAACAAGGAAAGACAACTGATTCAATTGGTCTGTTGAGTATTTTTCTCACTGAAATCTCTTCCTTAAAAGATTCCTTTATTATGCTTCAGCTTCTTTACTGTAAGGACTTTGAGCCTGACATACCTGAGTTCTGCTACTTTCTACCAATATGACCTTAAGTAAGTCAAGGGAACCTTCTGAGCCTCAGATTACTCAACTATGATGTGGGAATAAGAGCATGCATTTCTTGGATAGTTAAGAGAATTAAAACACAGAAAATTATCTGGCCCCTAGTCTATGCTCAAACGTTAAATCTCTTTTCCCTGTTCTCCTGTCTCCTTGTTTATGCTCTAATTAATCTCTAGCTTGTGCTTGCAAGAGTATGACAAATAGATCATAAATCCTATAAAAGCAAGACCTATACCAATGAGATTCCATGAAGAGATTCTTTGATTGGCATTCAGGAGATTTAAACCCAGAAGTGCAAAATCGACTTTGATTAAGCCAATTGCCCTCTCTGTGTTGCAATTTACACAGGGAAAAGAGCTTATTTAACCACATGGATTTCCCAGCTCCAAAATGTCATGTTAACACCTATTTTTTACCTCTTTAAAGACCATACTGAGCAGGCAGTAGGCATTCAACTAATGCTTGCTGACTGCTGCTGAATGAAAGTACACAATATGATAGACTTAGTGGCCATAGATAGTAGGTAGTAATGGGAATAGACTCAAGGCAAATCACTTTTAATTTTACCCAAATATTTTTAAGAGAATTTGAAAACAAAACAAAATGTCACTGTAGGAGTCAGAAGGTAGTAAACTGTGGTTAAGGCAAAATTCTTCTAATTCTTGTGAAATGGGTCTGGACACAGCCCTGTACCTGCAGCTTCTTCTTGCTCCCCGTGATGTCCTTAATCATTTCTAACTTCAGAGCTGAACTGCTATTCACCATGTAGAACTGTACCCAGGAAGAAACAATGAAGAATTCCTAAAGGCTATGAAATATTCTACAAAGTTTGTACAGATTTTGATCTCATCTGAACTTCTGAGATGGTAAGGAGGACATCTGATGTCTTCTCTTGGGAGTTATTTTTTTAATTAATTAATTTTTTATTGAAGGATAACTGCTTTACAAACTTTTGTTGTTTTCTGTCAAACCTCAACAGGAATCAGCCATAGGTATACATATATCCCCTCCTTCTGAACCTCCCTCCCATCTCCTGCCCCATCCCACCCCTCTAGATTGATACAGAGCCCCTGTTTGAGTTTCCTGAGCCATACAGCTAATTCCCATTGGCTATCTATTTTTACATATGATAATATAAGTTTCCATGTTACTCTTTCCATACATCTCATGCTCTCCTCCCCTCTCCCCATGTCCATAATCTATTCTCTATGTCTGTTTCTCCGTTGCAGTCCTGTAAACAAATTCTTCAGTATCATTTTTCTAGATTCCATATATATGTGTTAGAATATGATATTTATCTTTCTCTTTCTGACTCACTTCACTCTGTATAATAAGTTCTAGGTTCATCTGCCTCATCAGAACTCACTCAAATGTGTTCCTTTTTATGGCTGAGTAATATTCCATTGTGTATATATACCACAACTTCTTTATACATTCATCTATCAATTGACATCTAGGTTGCTTCCACGTTCTAGATATTGTAAATAGTGCTGCAACGAACAATGGGATACATGTGTCTTTTTCAATTTCCTCAGGGTATATCCCTAGGAATGGGATTGCTGGGTCCTATGGTGGTTTTATTCCTGGTTTTTTAAGGAATCTCCATACTGTCTTCCATAGTGGCTGCATCAATTTACATTCCCACCAATAGTGCAAGAGCATTCCCTTTCTCCACACCCCCTCCAGCATTTATTGCTTGTAGACTTTTTGATGATGGCCATTCTAATGGGTGTGAGGTGATATCTCACTGTAGTTTTGATTTGCATATCTCTAATAATGAGTGATGTTGAGCATCCTTCCATGTGTTTGTTAGCCATCTGTATGTCTTCTTTGGAGAAATGTCTGTATAGGTCCTTTTCCCAATTTTTGATTGGGTTGTTTGTTTTCCTGGCATTGAGTTGTATGAGGTGCTTGTCCTATTTTACAGATTAATCCTTTGTCAGTTGTTTCATTCGCTATTCTTTTCTCCCATTCTGAGGGTTGTCTTTTCAACTTGCTTACGGTTTCCTTTGCTGTGCAAAAGCTTTTAAGTTTAACTGCATCCCACTTGTTTACTTTTGTTTTTATTTCTGTTACTCTAGGAGGTGGGTCATAGGGGATCTTGCTTTGATTTATGTCATCAAGTGTTCTGCCTATGTTTTCCTCTATGAGTTTCATAGTTTCTGGTCTTACATTTGGGTCTTTAATGCATTCTGAGTTTATCTTTGTGTATGGTGTTAAGAAGTGTTCTAATTTCATTCTCTTACATATCGCTGTCCAGTTTTCCCAGCATCATTTATTGAAGAGGCTGTCTTTGCCCCATTGTATAGTCTTGCCTCCTTTGTCAAAAATAAGGTACCCATAGGTGCATGGGTTTATTTCTGGACTTTCTATATTGTTCCATTGGTCTATATTTCTGTGGGGTTTTTTTTTTTTTGCCAGTATCATACTGTTTTGATGACTGTAGCTTTGTAGTATAATCTGAAGTCAGGAAGGTTGATTCCTCCAGCTCCATTCTTCTTTCTCAAGACTGCTTTGGCTATTCGTGGTCTTTTGTGTTTCCATATGAATTGTGAAATTTTTTGTTCTAGTTCTGTGAAAAATGTCTTTGGTAATTTGATAGGGATTGCACTGAATCTGCAGACAGGATTTGGTAGTATAACCATTTTCACAATATTGATTCTTCCTACCCAGAAACATGGAATATCTCTCCATCTGTTTATGTCATCTTTGATTTCTTTCATTAGTGTCTAATAATTTTCTATATACAGATCTTTTGTCTCCTTAGGTAAGTTTATTCCTAGATATTTAATTCTTTTTGTTGCAATGGTGAATGAGATTGATTCCTTAATTTCTCCTTCTGTTTTTTCATTATTAGTATATATAAATGCAAGTGATCTCTGTGTATTGATTTTATATCCTGCAACTCTGCTAAATTTCACTGATGAGCTCTAGTAATTTTCTGATACCATCTTTAAGGTTTTCTATGTACACTATGTCATCTGCAAACAGTGAAAGCTTTACTTCTTCTTTTCCAATCTGGATTCTATTTCTTTTTCTTCTCTGATTGCTGTATCTAGGACTTCCAGAAATATTTTGAATAACAGTGGTGAAAATGGACACACTTGGCATGTTCCTGTTCTTAGGGGAAATGTTTTCAGTTTTTCACCATTGAGAATAATGTTTGTTGTAGGCTTAGAAAAGGCAGAGGAACCAGAGATCAAATTGCCAACATCCACCTGATCATTAAAAAAGCAAGAGAGTTCCAGGAAAACATCTATTTTTGCTTTACTGACTATGTCGAAGCCTTTGACTGTGTGACTCACAACAAACTGTGGAAAATTCCTAAAGAGATGGGAATATCACACTACTTTACCTGCCTCCTGAGATATCTGTATCCAGGTCAAGAAGCAACAGTTAGAACTGGACATGGAACAACAGACTGGTTCCAAATTGGGAAAGGATTCTTTTCTAAGAATCTGTCCATTTCTTCCAGGTTATCCATTTTACCACCATATGGTTGTTCATAATACTCTCTTATAATCCTTTGTATTTCTGCATTGTCTGTTGTAAACTCTCCTTTTTCATTTCTAATTTTGTTTATTTGATTCTTCTCTTTTTTCCTTGATGAGTCTGGCTAAAGGTTCGTCAATTTTGTTTATCTTCTCAAAGAACAAGCTTTTAGTTTCACTAAAATTTACTATTGCTTCTTTCATTTCTTTTTCACTTATTTCTGCTCTAATCTTTATGATTTCTTTCCTTCTTCTAATTTTGGGGGATTTTGTTCTTCTTTTTCCAGTTGTTTTAGGTGTAAAGTTAAGTGTCTATTTGATGTTTTGTTTCTTGAGGCAGGATTGTATTGCTATAAACTTCCCTCTTAGAACTACTTTTACTGCATTCCATGGGTTCTGAGTTGTGTTTTCATTGTAATTTGTTCTTAGAAATTTTTTATTTCTCTTTTGATTTCTTCAGTAACCTGCTGGTTATTTAGAAACGTGTTGTTTAATCTCCATGTGCTTGTGTTTCTTAAAGTTTTTTTTTCTTGTAATTGATATCTAGTCTCATAGCATTGTGGTCAGAGAAGATGTTTGATATGATTTCAATTTTCCTAAATTTACTGAGGTTTGATTTGTGACCCAAGATATGGTCTATCCTGGAGAATGTGTTCCATGCGCACTTGAGAAGAAGGTGTATTCTTCTGCATTTGGATGGAATGTCCTGAAGGTATCAATGAGATCCATCTCATCTAATGTCTCATTTAAGCCTTGTGTTTCCTTGTTAATTTCCTGTTTTGATGATCTGTCCATTGGTGTGAGTGCCTCGTTAAAGTCTCCAACTATTACTGTGTTACTGTCAATTTCTCCTTTTATGTCTGTTAGTGTTTGTCTTATGTATTGAGGTGCTCCTATGCTGGATGCATAGATATTTACAATTTTTATGTCTTCCTCTTGAACTGATGCCTTGATCATTATGTAGTGTCCTTCTTAAGGTCTATTTTGTCTGACATAAGAACTGCTATTCCAGCTTGCTTTTGTTTCCCATTTGCATGGAATATATTTTCCTATCCTCTCACTTTCAGTCTATATGTGTCTTTAGGTGTGAAGTGGGTTTCCGGTAGACAGCAAATATATGGGTATTATTTTTGTATCCATTGAGCCAGTCTGTGTCTTTTGGTTGGAGAATTTAATCCATTTACATTTAAAGTAATTATTGATATAAATGTTCCTATTGCCATTTTGTTAATTGTTTGGGATTGATTTGTAGATCTTATTTCTTCTCTTGTATTTCTTGACTGTACAAGTCCTTTTAACATTTGTTGTAAAGCTGGTTTGGTGGTACTGAATTCTCTTAACTTTTCCTTGCCTGAAAAACTTCTTATTTCTCATCAATTTTGAATGAGATCCTTGCTGGATATAGTAATCTTGGTTGTAGTATTTTCCCTTTCAGTACTTTAAATATATCCTGCTATTCCCTTCTGGCCTGAAGAGTTTCTGCTGAAAGATCAGCTGTTAAGCAAATGGGGTTTCCCTTGTATGTTATTTGTTGCTTTTCCCTTGCTGCTTTTAATATTCTTTCTTTATGTTTGGTCTTTGTTAGTTTGATTAGTATGTGTCTTGGTGTGTTTCTTCTTGGGTTTATCCTGTATGGGACTCTGTGCCTCTTGGCCTTGATTGATTATTTCCTTTTCTATGTTAGGGAAATCTTCAACTATAATCTCCAAAAATTTTCTCATACCCTTTCTTTCTCTCTTCTTCTTCTAGGACCCCTATAATTTGAATGTTGGTGCATTTGATATTGTCCCAGAGGTCTCTGAGACTATCCTTGGTTCTTTTCAGTCTTTTTATTTTATTCTGCTCTTCAGAAGTTATTTTTACCATTTTATCTTCCAGGTCACTAATTTGTTCTTCTGCTTCAGATATTCTGCTATTGATTCCTTCTAGAGTATTTTTAATTTCTGTAATTGTGTTGTTTCTCTCTGTATATTTATTCTTTAATTCTTCTAGGTCTTTGTTAATTGATTCTTGCATTTTCTCCATTTGTTTTCAAGGTTTTTGATCATCTTTACTATCATTATTCTGAATTCTTTTTCAGGTGGTTTGCCTATTTCCTCTTCATTTATTTGGACTTCTGTGATTCTAGTTTGTTCCTTCATTTGTGTAGTATTTCTCTGCTTTTTCCTTATGTTTTTTAAACTTATGTTTGAGGTCTCCTTTTCCCAGGCTTCAAAGTTGAATTCTTTCTTCCTTTTGGTTTCCGCCCTCCTAAGGTTGGTCCAGTGGATTGTGTCAGCTTCATATAGGGTGAGATTTGTGCTGAGTTTTTGTTTGTTTGCTTGTTTGTTTTTCCTCTGATGGGCAAGGCTGAGTGAGATGGTAATCCTGTCTGCTGATGACTGGGTCTGTATTTTTGTCTTGTTTGTTGTTTAGATGAGGCGTCCTGCACAGGATACTACTGGTGGTTGGGTGATGCCAGGTCTTGAATGCAAGGGTTTCCTCTGTGTGAGTTCTCACTATTTGATACTCCCTAGGATTAGTTCTCTGGTAGTCCAGAATCTTGGAGTCAGGGCTCCCACTCCAAAGGCTCAAGGTTTGATCTCTGGTCAGGAACGAAGATTTCACAACTGGTTTGTTATGCCATTAAGCAAGATTAAAACAAATACCCAAATACCCAAAATCAAGAAACCAAAGAAGAACCCCAGACAAACAGAAGTTACAAAATCAGGCAAATAATAATTGAAATAATGGAATATACACATATAGTATACACCCATAAGTAAAGTCAAAACAGTCCAACAAAATAAAGTACAGTAGATTGACCTGGCACACAAAGGAAATCAAAACTTTTATTTACCAGTTAAGAACAAAAATAACTAAAACACAAACTGGAAAATAAAACTAAAGCAAGGTGCCAAGTGGGAAATAAAGCATGAAAACAAAACTAACAAATATGTTGAGAGGAAAGGAAAGAAAGAATAGATATGCAAAGTTAAATACAGGTAGATAAATAAGATTTATATACATTAAATATTAATGTATATAATTTCAAGGGGAAAAAAACAGTAGGAAAAGCAAACAAAGGGATAAATGTAGAAAAATATAAATAAGTTTAAAAATTAAAAAAGAGAAAAGAAAAAGAAAAGGAAAATTCCACAGAACCACAAAAGCCCAATGTATAGGCAGTTTCTAACAACAATAAAAAATGTGACTGAGGGGAAAAAGAGCTCAAAAGCTTAATTAGATTTCACAGTGCCAATAAAATCGACAACTATAACAGGGGTGGGGGGGACAAAAAAAATCCAAAAGAATCTATGGAACAAGTCAAAACATAAGAATAATAAATGTTTTCCTTGAGTCACTACTGTCAGAGTCCTTGCCCTCACTGGGAGTCACAGTGCATCTAGGGCTTCCCTAGGATGCCCTCTGACACTGTACTGATCTCTGGACCTGCTGTGGGGACAGCTCAGATTCTAATATGGTTCTACTCCTATGCGTTCTCTGCAGATGGTGATTGCAGCCATGAAATTAAAAGACACTCCTAGGAAGGAAAGTTATGACCAACCTAGATAGCATATTTAAAAGCAGAGACATTACTTTGCCAACAAAGGTCCGTCTAGTCAAGGCTATGGTTTTTCCAGTAGTCATGTATGGATGTGAGAGTTGGACGGTGAAGAAAGCTGAGCACCAAAGAACTGATGCTTTTGAACTGTGGTGTTAGAGAAGACTCTTGAGAGTCCCTTGGACTGCAAGGAGATCCAACTAGTCCATCCTAAAGGAGATCAGTTCTGGGTGTTCACTGGAAGGACTGAGGTTGAAGCTGAAACTCCAATACTTTTGCCACTTCGTGTGAAGAGCTGACTCACTGGAAAAGACCATAATGCTGGGAAGGATTGGGGGCAGGAGGAGAAGGGGACAACAGAGGATGAGATGGCTGGATGGCATCACTGACTCGATGGACATGGGTTTGGGTAGACTCCTGGAGTTGGTGATGGACAGGGAAGCCTGGCGTGCTGCGGTTCATGGGGTCGCAAAAAGTTGGACACTACTGAGTGATTGAACTGAACTAAACCTGTGTGTTCTCACCTCAGAACTAGTGCATTTTCTTTTGTGGGAGCTCTCAATGTCCTTTTATACATTCCGTAGATACAGAGGCTGCCTAGCTATTTGTGTGGATTTAATCTGCAGCTGTATAGCTGGTGGGAAGGTTTTGAGTCTTCTTCCTTAGCCACACTGCCCCAGGGTTTCAGTTGTGGTTTTATTTCCACCTCTGCATGTGGGTCATCCACTGGGGTTTGCTCCTGAAACTGCCCTGGAGGACTTGGGTTTGCCCCTGTGAGAGCCAGGTTTGGAGGTGGTACAGCTGCTTGGGTCTCGGGGGTTCTGGCAGCACCAGGTACTCAGGGGAGTTGGTGGCTAGGGCAGCAGGAAATGACAACCAGTACTGGCCACTACGTACCAATATTCTTGCCTGGAGAACCCCGCTGACAGAGAAGCCTGGCAGGCCACAGTCAACAGGGTCGCAAAGAGTTGGACACAACCAAAGCGACCCTGCATGCATAAACGAAGACATTTTTTGCCTGTGGCAGCTCTGTCCTAAGACTTGAGCATGAAGGTGGCAAAGCTACTTGGCTTGTGGGGACCCTGGAAGCACTAAGTGTACAGGGATACGGAGTGCCTCTGGTGTAGGAGTTCTGGCCCTATCAGAATCTTTTCTTGAGCCTCTTGTAGCTGGCAATCAGAAGGCCTCTTTGGCCAGTCTTTCTCTGTAGCTCCACCCGTTCAGGCACTTACAGGGCTCCCTTGCCTGGGGTCCTTCTCTGTTGTTCAGTGTGTCAGGCACATAGAGGGGGCCCCCCTGGCTGGGGTCCTACTCTGAAGATTGGCGCATCAGTCACTTAAAGGAGCACCCTGGGTGGGGTCCTACTCTGTAGTTCAGTGCATCGGGCATTTGGTGGGCCAACCTCTCTATTGTTCAGCTGCCGATGCTGGCATGTGAGGAGAGAGAGGCTATGGTGATAACTCCACCCCCTAAGCGTGACTCAGCAGTATCACCTTGCCTCCATGGCTGCCTGGCTTTCCTCCACAGGCATCTCCCACTACAACCTCCTCCCTCACATTTCCTCCATCCATCCTTGGCAGTCAACAGCAGCTCTCTCCCTGGGATTGTTTCACAATCTCTAAACTCCAGCTCCCAGTTTCTGTGCCTTCCAGGGCACCTGTGTCCCTGTGTGGGGTATGTATGGCTATGGAAAAGACTGTCTGATTCTCATTCCATTTAGGCTGCCACAGAGAGCTGTTTCACTCTCAGCCTTAAATGTTTCTCCTCTGACTCAGACCATTTCCCCAATGTGGGGACTGGACCCCTGCTTCAGTTCCCCTACCCACCAAGGGCAGGGCCAGTCCTACTAACACACCTGTTTTTCCCCCACGTTTCTTCATCCTACCAAGGTTTGCATGGTTCTATATATTCTTTTCCACTGATCAAGTGCTCCTGTTTGCTCTCAGTGGGTGTTCTGCATGGACTTCTTTGTCTGAAGGTGTATTCCTGATGTATCTGTTAGAGAGAGATGAACTCCACATCCACATACTCCTCCACCACCTTGTTCTTGTGAGTTACTTTTGATTCAATTTTAATTTACATAAAATTAAATGTATTTTAAGTGTATGCTTTGGTATGTTTTGACAATGTACATACACTTTCATAACTATCCATCCCAATCAAGATGTAGAATAGTTTCCATTACTCCAAAGTTCCCAAAGTACCTCCCTAGTCAACCCCCGCTTCCCAAGACAACTAAAGCTCAAGTTTCTATCACATTGACTTTACAGACTATAAGCAACTTATGTGTCTGGCTTCTTTCACTCAACATAATGTTCTGGGATATAATATATCCATGCTTTACACATCAGGAGTTCAGTCCTTTCCATTAGTGATTGGTATTTTATTGGATGAAAATATCACAGTTTGTACATCCATTCACCTGTTAGTGGACATCTGTTTCAAGTTTTAGGCTTTTATGAATAAAGCTGTGATGAAAATCCTTCCCCATTTTATACATACTTTGTACTTCTAATCAGTAAACAACCAGAACCAAAACTGCTGGATCATAGGGTGGCTATATGTTCCAACAAATTTTTCTTTTTTCCCTGAGTATGAAGTTCACAAAACAATTTTTCTTCTTCTGGCCCTCATCCCATTACCAGAAGGTTCATATTAATCTCCAAAAATAAGTAATATGTGTTTAGTACTCACTATGTGTTAGGACCAGGGATAAGCTTTCGGCATGTTATCTCATTTAAATTTGGATTGCAAGGAAATCAAACCAATCAATCCTAAGGAAATCAACCCTGGATATTCACTAGAAGGACTGATGCTGAAGCTCCAACACTCTGACCACTTGATGTGAAGAGCCGACTCAGCGGAAAAGACTCTGATGCTGGGAAAGATTGAAGGCAAAAGGAGAGGGGGTGGTAGAGGATGAGATGATTAGATAGCATCACTGACTCAATGGACACGAATTTGAGCAAATTCTGGGAGATAATGAAGGACAGGGAAGCCTGGCGTGCTTCAGTCCATAGGGTCACAAAGAGTCAGACACTCTTAGTTACTGAACACAACAGGACAGAACCCCATTTAATCTTAACCTTAGGAGGGGGAACTAAGATGGCAGAGGAATAGGACGGGGAAACCACTCTCTCCCCAATAAATACACCAAAAGAACTTTTAAAGACCGCGCAAACTCCATAAAACAGGATCTAAATGCTGGCAGAGGACATCGGGCATCTGAAGGGACGGCCCATTGCCGACGAGAGAAGGTAGGACAAAAGAAAAAAGAGAGAGAAAAAAGTAAAGGGAGAGACAGAGTTGGGGGCGGGGATCCATCCCGGAAGGGGAGTCTGGAATAAAGAGGAAAAAAAAAAAAAAAGAGGAGAAACGTTTCCGAATACCAGGGAGCATTCTCTCGGGCGGATTTGCGGTGAATCTTGGAGAGCAAGATAGCTGGGAGTAAAAGCAGATTAATAATTAAGCCCTGCAAGCTACATTTCTGGCTGGAAGGCACAGGGAAGCGGCGGCGGCGAACGCCCCACCCCCCACTAGCCAAAGCGGACTGCTCAGGGAGGGGCGGGCCGCGCGCTGAAGGAACGGAGCAGCCTGCGCGACCCAACCCAGGGGGCTAACCGGAGATAGACTGAGAAGTAGCCTTCCCCAGGAAGAGCCCCCCTGCCAGGCCCACGCAGAACAAGGAGAGGTGTGGAGTCGGCAGAGAGGCGGCTGGCCGGGTGGCACAGAACAAAGGGCGTGCGGAGTCGGCAGAGAGGCGGCCGGCCGGGTGGCACAGAACAAAGGGCGTGCGGAGGCGGCAGGGAGGCGGCCGGCCGAGGAGATCTGGGCGCCTGTGGGCTGCGGACCAGCCCAGCCCCCGCCCGAGTGCAGCGGGCATAACCCAGCCTCAGCGAGACCAAAGGGTGAGGCGGAGTCAGCAGGGAGGCTGCCGGCTGGGCGGAGCTGGGCGCCTTCGGGCTGCGGACAGACCCAAACCCTGCCGAGACCAGCGGGCATAGCCCAGCCCCGGCGAGGCTCCCTCGTCCAAATTGCGCACAGAGCTAGGTGCTAACCAAGACTACTGGGGATTCTGGACGGATCGGAGCTCTGCACACCTAAGAAGACGTGCTTAGCTGCACGTCAGGAAAGCCGAGCGGTTGGGCCGGGGGAGGGGAGAAGCCGCGCTCCCCAACTGCGCCGGGCGGAGGACAGAGAGCCGAGCAGAAGGGGCGGGGGAAGCGCACTCAGCAGGAGCAGGGCAAACTCCAGAGCGCTGAATAGACACATAAAAGACCAGCAAACAGAAGACGCTTAAGCTAGCAGAGGCAACAGGTTTGGAGTCTATAGAGCATGAGAAGTACAAGCCGGACCCAAGGAATTGTCTGAAAAATAAACTGACCCCTCCCAGTACGCATCAGCACCAGAGAAAGCCTTAGTTATAACTGTACTAGGAACATCTTTTAAATTTTTAAAACTTTTTTATACCCTTTTTTTTTTTTTT